>CM060470.1:29466097-30066097 GCA_030544235.1 Lepturacanthus savala
TCAAAGCCTTTCTCTTATTTCCAAAATGGGGTTGGAAATCAGCAGCTTGACTGAGCCCAAATAAGTGACTTCTTTTACCTTTTCACAGCACACAAAGGCCTAATCCTAGGACTACTTGAGCCACCAATGTAGACAGCGACTGAGACCACCACAGTATGTGTCAGACCCTCCTCACCACACACAAAACACATTGACTGCAGCTTTATGAAGTGAAAATGGCCCAGAAAGGGAAAATGTGAAGGAGGTGTCCACAGTCATTTCTCCCAAAGAAAGGCCAAGGCATCTGGGCATTTAATGCTAAAATAAAGCCCCACAGACAGAGTAGAATAGATTGGGTCACTTCTATTGTTCCAGAGCCCAAGTGGAACGGCCCTGTTTTGTTTCAGTACCACTGACCCTTGCAGCTTATTGTGCCGCTCTGTCACGTAAAGTGTGGGCTCAAAAAAAACAAAACTAAACAAAAAAATTCCAGCGATGACAGAAGTCTTCTTTTGAGGAAAATCTCTTTACCATGCTCTCCCTTCATTTCCTGTTTTGTTTGCACTTTTTTTCCTTCTTTTCCCAGTGGCAAATATTGTGCACTGTCAGTAAATAAAGGGAGGATGAAAAGCGTTTGTAAAAAGCATACTGACTTCTTGTGTCTGGAGGGATGTTTAATTAAAGGGAAGTGTTTATTTTCTGCTGTGGAACAACGGTCGCTATCATCGCAGAACACAAATATAGCAATTAACTTCAATTTTCTACATTTATTTGGACATCAAAGAGCTGATAGAATCATTGAGAAAATAAAGCAATTAGGGTCAGCGGAGATCTGAATGGTCTTTGGACACAGCAGTGCATCCAGCTTGCTTGAATGACTGAATCACATGCGTGCGGTAGCTTTCTTTTCTTGCTAAAGAGCAATTAGCAGTAATTCTTTATTTAAACTGTTGTATACAAAAGCTTTCATCCCTTTATCCACTTTTATGTGCGGCGGGGATGTGGCTTTGGGAGTTTTCTGTTCCTGTGTGGTTTCACAGGAGATATGGATGTGGTCTAAAAGGGGGGCGAGGTGGCCGCTTGTAGGATCACTTATCGGAGTCATCTGTGTGTAGTGTGGGTGGGGGGCCGCGGCGTTCCTGATGCGGACACGATAAGCGCCAGACCACGCAAACGGATCACATCAAAACAGGGCCTTGGCGACAGCGGGCCCTAGGGAGCAGGAGGAGGCAAGACTCCTATCTAATGGTTCCTGTTCCACCTCCTCCCTCCCCTCAGATGACCCCTCTGTCAGATAAACGGGCCTGGCTCAGATCTGGCTCAGCCTGGCTTCATGGTCCCGACTGCACGGGTCCTCTTAGAATTAAACAAGTAACATGAATGAGCAACATGCAAAAGAGTGAAAGGACAGTATATTAGACATGTGTTCAGTTAATATTTGATCCCCTCAAGGGAAGGCTGGGTAACATGCAGTAATGGCCCATCAGAGGTGTCACCATCTCACTTTGCAGTCTGGTAGCCTCCCATCAACGCAAAGATTGAAACTTATGTACTGTGAAATTCTTAGGATCAGTTGTGCTCAGTAGCTTCCACTCACTGTTTGATTGTGTGGGCTCCACTACAGCAATGGTTAGACTAGTAATACCCTCTTATCTGAACTGCAAATGGAATTGAGTGGCTTTTCATCATAAAACTACGCTGAAAGTGATCATGCTTAAATGTGCGCTTAAGTGGCAGATACCATCCGTAATTAAGGTACTAAATTAAATTTTCATCTCTCTGGGGTAGTCTGAGACCACTGAAGGTAACAGTATGATCCTAATCTCCCCTTCTTAGGATTCATCTCTTCGGATGTGTCTAATTTCAGGGTGTGAGGTTTCAGTTTTATCTCCTTTCAATCGAAATATGGAATATGTAACAGTATAGCTTTCAGTTGAGAAGAAATGGTCTCACTCATATTTTAGCAAGGATTTTTTTTCACTTTTAGATGATTGCTGTGCCCAGTTATTGTTGTATTTTAATTACAAGTTATGAAAAGTAAGTATTCAGATCCTTTACTGAAGTTTAAGGATCAATGTGAAAGTGTACATTTAGTCTGTTACAGGGAGGGGTGAAAATCCCAATAATGACTTACTGGCTTCTACATGAGTTACGTTGGTTTCTTCCACATAGATAGCTACTAGCTCACTGTCAAAATTAGCCACTGGCCCTGCCAGAGGGGTCACAATTTTTCAAAAATTTAAAAACATTGTTTTACATTTAGCAACGCTTGTATCAAATGCTTGTAACATTTCTTTAATAGTCAAAATAATTTATTTGTGTTCACAAATTGGGGGGCAATTTTTTTTGGGGGGGGGCATGTCCTCTGTCCCCCCCCTGTGAATCACTCCTATGGTTAAAGGTAAATGTACTGGATTCAGAAATGTACTTAAAGTAAGTATTATCAGTAAAATGTACTTAAAAATAAAAGTACTCATTCATGCATTTTCTATACCTGCTTATTCCTTACTAGGGTCACTAGGTCTGCTGGAGCCAATCCAAGCATACTTTAGGTGAGAGACAGGGATATACTCCAGACAGGTACCAGTCTAATATGGAGCACACACACCATTCACTCACACACTCAACCTACAGGCAATTTAATGTCTCCAATTAACCTTAGCATGTCTTTGGACTGTGGGATAAGGCTGAACCTGGAGAAAAACCCACATAGACACAGGAGAACATGAAACTCCACACAGAAAGGTCCCAGACCAAGGACGTGCAGCTGGGACCTTTTTGCTGTGAGGACTACCTACTGTAATCTTGTAACACCCCAGTAATTATTCAGGTAATATTATTTCAATTACATTATTTATCATCACAGCTGCATCAATTGGTTAAGGTGGAGTTCATGTTTCATGTTGTTGGGCAGTTTATTATATTATCATATTTTAGAGGGCGAACATGTATTTTGTTAATCACTTCAACAACAACAACAAAAAAACAAAACAATTACAGCAGTCAGATAAAGTAAAGTACAATATTTGAAGTAGGGTGATATCAGATAAAATGGGCCATGTAAGGTTTGGGGGTCCCGGCCCCTATGTAAATTAGAGCCAATCACTACAAAGGATTTACAACTTTTGACTAGTAACAGGTGATTTGATTAGTTTATGGTTTCTATGGTTATTTGATTAGTTTATGGTTTCTATGTTGGTGAGACAATACTTCAAATCTAGACTGAACCAGAAATGTTCATGGTAAGTAGCCTGACATGATAAATCTAAATAAACCCATTTTACCTGATGAGATGGCCCATTTTAGCTGAAATTGCTCATGCAAAAAGTGGCACAGTGGATATTTCAAGATTTATAGGGCCTAAATATTTATATTTTATCATTTATCATTGCGATGTGAAATTAGTGCAACTCAAAGCAGTCACTACTTTTGCTGTGTTTATTTAACTTGGCTTGTTACATGACTGGGTGCTAGCTTTTAGTGATAGCTTAGCTTGTATACATAGGTGTGTTAGCATGTGTGTACAACACATAACTTCTTTTAACAGCAGCAATAAGAGTTGTTTAATGCATTATAAAAGTTATGTTTTAATATCCCTTTGCTATTTGACTAGCTAATTTTACCTGATGAGATGGCCCATTTTAGCTGAAACTGCTCATGCAAAAAAGTGGCACAGTGGATATTTCAAGATTTATATGGCCAAAAAATATATTATATCACATAATTTCAACACAAAATTATCAGAAACCGTGATTATTAATACATGGAAAAGGCATATTTGATATTGTCCCAAGCGATTTACCAAAAAGTGGCCCAATTTACCTGATATCACCCTATACAGTTCCATTAATGGTCAACATTGATAGCAATCATAATACTTTATCAGATGTACAACCTTCCATCCTGTTAGGGCAGCTCTGGTATCCTGGTCTCCATGAATCACATAGCCATTAACTCGGGTGATGAGTCACTGTGTTGTTGAGGGCCTCGTGGTTTGAGTGCGATGTATCAGACACCCACAGTGTGGTTCCCAAAGCCCTCTGCCAGTCACTGTGGCCATGCCTGTTGGCTGGCTGCTCTGCCAGGGAGGCTTACAGGCCAGAAGTGTTGAAGGGAAAGCCCAGGGGATCCAGGGATATGAGCTGCAGTGGCCAAGTGGTAAATTCTCACCTGCTACTAAGTGAGAATTAACGCTGTGATCGTTTTCCTTTCACACTGTGAGTCACATAACCGCTGTCCCACAACCTGCTGCTTACCTTCCTGTATGGCCGAGATGGCCTCACACAAATACAACTGAAAGAGATTCTCTTGTTCCGCTTTAAGAAATAGGCCTTGCTGCCCCTCTAGCAGACCACACAGCAACAGTGGAGATTTTGACTGTGCTGCTGTTTGGTTAATGTTGTGTTCATATTTCTCCTTTCTGCACCCAGGTATTTCTCCAAGTCCTTGGAGTGATTGCGGTAGCTGCCTTCATCATCCCTTCGATCCTTATCCCCATCATTCCTCTCCTCGCCGTCTTCCTGTATCTACGACGCTACTTCCTGCGGACATCCAGGGACGTCAAGCGCTTAGAGTCGACCAGTAATTTTTGTATTTCTGGCGGGGAGGGGGGCATGTCCGTTTGAGTAAGAGACAAAAGCGGACCACAGGAATGCTAATAGACCATTGAAGAAACCCATGATCATTAGCATAAAGGCTAAAGGTGGCGGTGGCCTATGGCTTGGCCACACGCAGTTTCCTCAAGAGACGGGAGTTCATGACATCACATACAATGGGGAAAAATGCCAAGTGGGCATGACTAGGCCATTGCAGGCTTTAGTTCATCTATTTTATTCTGGGCTGATAGCCCAAATGCACATTGGCAAACAGGTTCCATCGCCTTATAGAATAAAGGTTCTGTTAAAAAGCCCAGAGGAAACATTTAGGCTTTGTCTTTGGTTTTGTAAGCTGAACAAATAGAAACAAAAGACCACTCAATTGCAACCTTTTTCTAAATCAAAACTGTAGAATATATTTGCTATTTGAACAATGCAATATTCATCATAGATAGTTGACTACATATTACCAATAATCTATTTGTCTACACCTTACACCTTTTTATGAGCTTATTAAACCTCTTCCAATCATTAGATAACATACAACCTAAAAAAAATCACTTACCACAACAATTGTAATTGTAAAAACATTTAAAAGCCTCATACAGTCCCTGAATGCCATGTCAGATACAGCAGTCAAATGCATTTGGCTAATTGAAATACAGTATATTAACCATCTATTGCATAGCCATATGGCATCAATTACTTAATTTACTTTAATTTTTCTAAAAAGCTGTGTTATAAAATTTATGTTTTTACAGCAAGGCATTAAAAAGGATGCTTTTATTTTTGAAAGACATACAATTGATGAGGTCACATGACCAGGATACCAGGATGCTCATGGACATGAATTATTTAGGTCTTTTATTTTCAATTTTGGACAATTTTCACCAAATAAAATTTGAACTCATTATCTAGGGTAGTTAAATTTTACTTATTTATTTATTTTTTTTACATTTAATTCAATTTTGTTCTTATACGTTTTTTTTTCAAATATGCTTAATATTTGGAAAAAATCTCTCTCTCTCTCTCTCTATATATATATACACACTCACCGGCCACTTTATTAGGTACACCTGTCCAACTGCTCGTTAACACTTAATTTGTAATCAGCCAATCACATGGCGGCAACTCAGTGCATTTAGGCATGTAGATATGGTCAAGACAATCTCCTGCAGTTCAAACCGAGCATCAGTTTGGGGAAGAAAGGTGATTTGAGTGACTTTGAACGTGGCATGTTTGTTGGTGCCAGAAGGGCTGATCTGAGTATTTCAGAAACTGCTGATCTACTGGGATTTTCAGGCACAACCATCTCTAGGGTTTACAGAGAATGGTCCGAAAAAGAAAAACTATCCAGTGAGCGGCAGTTCTGTGGGCGGAAATGCCTTGTTGATGCCAGAGGTCAGAGGAGAATGGCCAGACTGGTTCGAGCTGATAGAAAGGCAACAGTGACTCAAATAACCACCTGTTACAACCAAGGTAGGCAGAAGAGCATCTCTGAACGCACAGTACGTCCAACTTTGAGGCAGATGGGCTACAGCAGCAGAAGACCACGCCGGGTGCCACTCCTTTCAGCTAAGAACCGGAAACTGAGGCTACAATTTGCACAAGCTCATCGAAATTGGACAATAGAAGATTGGAAAAACGTTGCCTGGTCTGATGAGTCTCGATTTCTCTTGCAACATTCGGATGGTAGGGTGAGAATTTGGCGTCAACAACATGAAAGCATGGATCCATCCTGCCTTGTATCAACGGTTTAGGCTGGTGGTGGTGTAATGGTGTGGGGAATATTTTCTTGGCACTCTTTGGGCCCCTTGGTACCAATTGAGCATCGTTGCAACGCCACAGCCTATCTGAGTATTGTTGCTGACCATGTCCATCCCTTTATGACCACAATGTACCCAACTTCTGATGGCTACTTTCAGCAGGATAATGCACCATGTCATAAAGCTGGAATCATCTCAGACTGGTTTCTTGAACATGACAATGAGTTCACTGTACTCAAATGGCCTCCACAGTCACCAGATCTCAATCCAATAGAGCATCTTTGGGATGTGGTGGAACGGGAGATTCACATCACGGATGTGCAGTCTGTCTTTGGTGCAATCTGCACCAACTGTGTGATGCCATCATGTCAATATGGACCAAACTCTCTGAGGAATGCTTCCAGCACCTTGTTGAATCTATGCCACGAAGAATTGAGGCAGTTCTGAAGGCAAAAGGGGGACCAACCCGTTATTTGCATGGTGTACCTAATAAAGTGGCCGGTGAGTGTGTATATATATATTACTTAGGCTATATTCTAAACATTTTTCCCAAACCCCATAATCTGCATGAAGGTTCAAACTCTTTAAAACTTGTTATAGAATACTGAATGTTTTTCTTCAAATAAGAAATAACTGCATATAATAACTCATCTGTAAACATTTCTTGTAGCACGGAGTCCTGTCTTCTCCCACCTTTCATCCTCTCTCCAAGGCCTGAGCACCATACGTGCCTTCAAGGCTCAGCAGAGGTTTCAGCAAATGTTTGATCAATATCAAGATCTTCACTCAGGTAAAGGGAAATTATATTTAATGTAAAGGATTCAGATTTCAGGGTTTCACTGTTATCAGACCCATTCAAAGCTAAAGCAAATTTTAGGCTGTACAGTTTACTAGATAATCTTCATATTATTTTGTTGATTGCATTCACTACCTGTATGTTTGTGTGTGTTAACAGAAGCCTGGTTCTTATTCCTGACTACCTCCCGCTGGTTTGCTGTGCGTCTCGATGGAATTTGTTCAATTTTTGTCACCATTACTGCTTTTGGCTGCCTATACCTCAGTGATGGTACTGTGGGGGCTTTGTATACATATACCTAAGTGCCACATTATTGAAGTTTGAGGCAATATATGAAACTATAATGATGATGATAATGGAATGTTTACCTGTAAGTTTACTTTATAAAAATATCACAGGACTGGAACCAGGTGCAGTGGGTCTGGCTCTTTCCTACGCCATTACACTCACAGGCATGTTCCAGTGGGGTGTGAGACAGAGCGCAGAGATTGAGAACATGGTGAGAACTCTGACCACTAAAATATGTTATTTTATGCATCTAGGGGGTTTTCAATCAAAACAGTAGCAAAAGGCAGAGTTTCTGATGTTATGAAGTGGCGTGGGATCATGTTCCACCTTCGCCTCGTACACTGTCAGTTTGCTAGCCAGACCAATGCTAACAATTGCTCCGCTTTTTTTCTCTAATAACTTAAGAACCAGATGTCCAATGACTATAAGCTTTCATCCGGTTAAAGCTATTTAAATAATGACCAAGCTCTAAAAAGTGTATGGAAAAAAGTGGCATAATAACTGGATAAAAAGTCCATTCATAACAGCTTTGGGTTGACACCACAACACTGACACATACGCATAGGGGACATTGAAAGGCAACCGTGTAACATCTCTTGTTTAGATTAAAATTTATGGTAAAATTATGGATTTTTCCAGGTATTAAATTGTTGGAAATATTTTGTGATGAATGTTCAAAATTCAACAAAATAGGACTAGTCATTTTAATCCAGAAAAGTTACATATTGGGTCTTTAAAAGCAGGGTTAGTGTTAGACATCATGAAATGCATTCATGAATTCTTTACAAAGGAATGTTAGTTTCAAAGAGTGTTACATATTGTATAAGATAAATAGCGGAAAATATAACAGGAGGCAAATTCTTTTTTTACTTTTTTTGTTCAAGTAACTTTAAGTTTAATGAAACTGAAGTTTAACAAGACTTTGTCATGTGTAATGTGTCTTCACTAGATCACATTCCTCTACATAGTCCATGAAATATTTGCTTTTATTTGTTTATAGATGACATCAGTGGAAAGAGTCGTTGAATATGCAGAGCTGGAGAATGAAGCACCCTGGGAGACGGACAAAAAGCCTCCGCATGACTGGCCCAAGATGGGCTTCATCACCTTCGACAGAGTCAACTTCTCTTACAGTGCCAGCGAGCCTTTGGTGCTAAAGAACCTGACTGTTGTCTTCACATCCAGAGAAAAGGTTCTTGTCTTTATTCTCACCTGTGAATGCTCACTGGTGTGCACAGCCCATGACTCAGGTTGATATGCAGCCAGTGTAGAAGGTGTGATGTGATTCTTTTTTATGTGGCATTCTTTCCAAATCAATTATTAAAGAGGACACCATATTGTGCTGCTGAATCTTTAGGACTATACCATTTGTGATTCATGGAATACATATCATGTAATTAAGACTGTTCAAGTGGATCCATTTGTTCCCAATTTGCATTTTGAGCTACCTGACGGTGACAACTGTTTATTCACTATAAGAGAGAGGCAAGGCCGAGGGAGAGGGGAAGAGAAAAGAGAGAGAGGAAGGCACAGAGAGATGGTTTGGTATGATTGGAATTGTGTTTAATGCAGGGGGTGTATTTTGCATGGCTATGGTTGGCCAGGGCGGCTGATTTCACAATGGATGGGTTGATAAGTGTAGAGGCTCTGGCTCTGACAGCCCATGGGAGGGATCTCTGCCGCATGCCATGGGGGTGCGAAGCTTTGTGCCTCCCGACAGTTCCCCTCGCAGACTCCCTTTCACAAGAAAACCTGCACCCACAACCTACAGTACAAGATCCATTCACTCTTACTGCAGTCATATATTGTGTGTAATTTTATAAAAAGATATAACTCACTACAACACTATAATGAGCATATTTTTTAGTGTTGCAACATTCAAACAAAACATTCAAAGAAATCCCATCATGACCATCTAATACTATAAGATAATATACACAACACTTCTTTGTTATGGAAGTAGTGTTGTTGGTCAACATATCTAAACAAGGGGTTGCCCAATTGCCATGTAATGGCATATAGCAAACCTATGTGCAAACCTATGTATATAGAGTGATATCAGGTAAATTGGGCCACTTTTTGGTAAATCGCTTGGACAATACACATTACTAAAATATAATTATTTACACCCTATAAATCTTGAAACATCCACTGTGCCACTTTTTTTTTGCATGAGTGGTTTCAGGTAAAATGAGACATCTTATCACGTAAAATAGGCCAGTCAAATGACAAGGGGAAATTTGTTTCAATATTAAAACCACATGTTAGAACCACATAACTTTTAAAATGCATTAAACAAACTCATATTGCTGCTGTTAAAACAAGAACAGATCAGTTATGCGTTGTACACACACGCTAACACACCTACGTATACAAGCTAAGCTAGCACTACACAAAAGCTAGCACCCAGTCATATGTAACAAGCTAAGTTGCACAAACACAGCAAAAGTAGTGACTACTTTGAGTTGCACTGGGAGTTTAAGGGTTCTTCACTATCATAGCTGTATAGGACTGACTCTTCTGGACTGAGGCTTCCGATGTTGTTGGGGGATCTGTTGGAGCCACTCTCCCTGTTTGGGTGTCACTGCACCGAGTGCTCCTACTACCTACTATCATGCTCACCTTGACCTTCTACATGTGTTCTGGCCTCCTTGCATTGGCTACCCATTAAATTGAGAATAGAATTTAAGATTCTTCTCCTTACATTCAAAACTCTTCATGGTCAGGCACCATCATATATAAAAGAGCTCATAACACCTTACTACCCCTCTAGAACACTGCGCTCTCAGGATGCTGGGCTCCTTGTGGTTCCTATAGTCTCCAAAAGTAGAATGGGAGCCAGAGCTTTCAGCTATCAAGCTCCTCTTCTGTGGAACAAACTACCATTCTGAATTCAGGAGGCAGACATGGTTATCACTTTTAAGAGTAGACTCAAGACTTTCCTTTTTGATAAAGCTTATAGCTAGGGCTGGCTCTGGTCATCCCTTAGTTATGCTGCCATAGGATTAGACTGCTGGGGGACTCCTCTCTCTTTCTCTCTCCCTCTCTCCCTCTCTCTCTCTTTCTCTCTCTCGCTCACTTTCTCTCTCTCCCCCTCTCTTTCGCTTTCCCTCTCTCTCTCTCTCTCTTTCTCTCCACCTCCATCTGTGGACTTACATGTCCACAGTTGGATGTTACTAACGAAACTCCTGAATGAAGTTTCTGTGCTCTATCGTCCAGCAGGTTCTCATGGATCATGGCTGCTGCTGATATCCTGCACGACGTCCACTACACATTTATTACTGGGAGTCGCTACTGCTTCAGTTCAGCCGCATGAGGCCCAATGATGATGACTGCTGATGCGACTCATCAAAGCCCCCCTGATTCTCTACAGACTTAGTCATTTTTACATCTCACAGACTGATAAATCATCATCAGATAGATGTCTGTCAGTCCTGGTTCATCTATAGCCTGTCCGTCCATGGGAGTGGTTCTCTCTTGGAGTTTTTCCTTGCCGCGAAGGAGGGTCTAAGGACGGGGGATGTCTGGGTCACTGACTGAATTTTGTGAAGCGCAGTGAGGCAACTGTGTTGTGATGTTGGGCTATAAATAAAATTGAATTGAATTGAATGTGTTCCAGCTGTTCAACCCTTGGTCCTTTTCAACCTTTTTGTGTTCCTTCTTTCTGATGTTGGCGTCAGCTGGTATCACCACATCTATTACCACTGCCTTTAACTGTTTTTACCACTGACTTTGTCCAAGACCACTATGTCTGGCTGGTTAGCCAGGAGCCGTCAGTCTGGAAGCTCTGGAACAGCAGAACCTTGGCACTGCTGTTCTCAGCCACCTTGTGTGGCATGGCCCATTGGGATGTGGGTACTGTTATTCCATACTGGGTATAGATCTTCCTGTACACTATTCCAGCTACCTGGTTGTGCCTCTCAATGTACGCTGACCCGGCTAACATCTTGCACCCTGCCACTATGTGCTGGATTGTCTCAGGGACATCTTTGCACAGTCTGCACCTTGGGTATGATCTACTGTGGTAGATCCTGGCCTCTATGGCTCTTGTACTGAGGGCCTGTTCTTTTGCTACCACGATTAGTGCCTCTGTGCTGTCTGTAAGTCCAGCCTTTTCCAGCCACTGGTTGGTTTTTTCGATATCAGCCACTTCTTCAATTTGACAGTGGTACATTCCATGTAGGGGCTTATCCCTCCAAGATGTCTGCTCCACTTCCTACTGCACTCTAGTTGGATCTCTTCTGCCTGAGGAATTTGCATAGCAGTCCATCCTTCATGGCCAATTTCTTGATGCATTATTGGATGTTCGATGTTTCATCATGGATTGTGGCCTTGATGCTCAGAAGATGTTGGCCTCCCTCTTTCTGCTTAGCGTACAGTCTCAGGGTGCTGGATTTTGGGTGGAACCCTCTTTGCATGCCGAGGAGCTTTCTTGTCTTGATATCAGTGGCTTCTATCTCCTCCTTTGGCCAGCTCATGATTCCAGCAGGGTATCTGATGACCGGCAGTGTGTACATGTTGATGGCATGTTGTACATGTCCTTGATCATCTTAGAGACCATCCGGCCAAACTTATCCAATCGGAAGGACATGCTGTAGATCGTGGTGGTGTGGATTAGTGAGTTGATGTTTTTCACTCATTCCTGGCATACAGCTTGATGTCATCCATGTAGAGCAGGTGGCTGATTGTTGCTCTAGTAGAGCAGGTGGCTGATTGTTGCTCTACTTACTTACATACCCGTATCCACTCTTCGTGATGATCTGACTGAGGGGGTTCGGGCCTATGCAGAACAGCAGTGGTGATAGTGCATTGCCTTGGTATATGCCACGCTTGATGTTAACTTGGGCTATTGGCTTTGAGTCAGCCTCTAGGGTGTCTTCCACATTCCTGTCAAGTTCTGCATGAAGGCCCTTAGGGTCCTGTTGAACTTATACAGTTCCAGACTTTCCAGTATCCATGAGTGGGGCATTGAGTCATAGGTTTTCTTGTAGTCAATCCAGGCGGCCCTCAGGTTAGTCTGTCTGTTCTTATAGTCTCAAGCAACTGCTCTATCAAACAATAATTGGATGAACAGGATAAGTATGTGAGACTGATTGAATCCACTCCACCTAGTCATATTAACTTTCATACAGCTAGAAGCACTGGTCGAGGTGGAGGAGTTGAGTTGTCATCTCTCACTCTAGTTTAGGTGTTAGTCTAAAAAATAATCACAATTATCAGTCATTTGAAACTTTACTTTCATCAATGACTGATTCTATCCAGACAAAAAACAGCCCTATTTGTAGTTGTTTACTGCCCTCGTAGTCCCTATTCTGTATTTTTAGTAGAATTCTCTACCTTTCTGTCCAGTATAGTGTTAAGCTATGACAAAATTGTAATTGTAGGAGACTTAAACTAACATACATGTTAATGACAATAGTGAGTAATGCTTTTAGCAGCATACTAGATGGAATTGGCTTTACTCAGAATATAAATAAACCAACCCACAGTCACAAGCACACCCTGGATCTGGTTTTAATTTATGGGATTGAGATTAAGGACCTTGTTCTCCCCCATGACCGAGTTCTTTCAGATCACTTCTTAATTACCTTTCAGTTTATAATCAATGATAATTCCTCACCAGTAGTTAAAATACAAATGAAAAGAACATTAGAACATTCACCCCCACATATAATTATGAGAACAGCAGCTCAAACATGTTGTGTCCTGCCACATGCAATGAGTTAGTTGAAAAAACGATGCACACCCTCCATAGCGATAGAGAGTGGTAGTTAAACAGCTGTGTCAGCACTTACAGGACAATAGTTTATTTGAATATTTTCAGTCCGGCTTTTGGGCCCATCACAGCACTGAAACAGCACTAGTCAAGGTCACTAAAGACTTGTTGTTAGCTGCTCGCGATGGACTGGGCTCAGTCCTGGTCCTGCTGAATTTAAGTGCTGCTTTTGACACATTAACCATAGCATCTTACTGCAGAGATTGGAATGGGACATAGGCATTAGAGGATTTGCCCTCTCCTGGTTTAAATCCTATTTATCTAATAGGTTCCAGTTTGTTAGCGTTAACCAGCAATCGTCATTATATTCGAGAGTCACTTATGGTGTCCCACAAGGGTCAGTTCTTGGGCCTATTTTGTTTACTCTATATATGCTGCCCTTGGGTAATATTACAAATCATGGCATTAATTTCCACTGCTACGCAGATGACACGCAGCTATACTTATCAATTAAACCCGATCAGATCAGTAGTGTCCTAAAAGTTCCCTAAAAAGTTTTCAGCTGGTTCAAAACGCAGCGGCTTGTTTACTAACAGGAACTAATAGAAGAGATGACACCAGCCGCATACTCCAAGCCCTTCATTGTCTTCCCGTTAAGTTTAATTAAATTTAAAATCTTACTTTCTGTTCCAAAAGGCCTATGGTCAGGGTAGCTAAAGGTAGACTTAAACCCACAGTTCAGTCTAAGCTGCCCTAGGAGTGAGAATGCTGGGGGAAGTACAGTGCACTGAGCCCTATCATCTCTTTCTGGTACCATGTACCACTGTCCATCATTAATAAACGGTATCTAGTTTATACTTAGTCTTTTCATCACTATTCACCTGGAGTCCCTCTCCCCACTCCCCTTCGGGGGAGTGGCTACTGTTTCAGTTCAATCGCACGAGGCCCAATGATGACGACCCCTGATGACCCATTGAGGCCCCTGATGAACCTACTACTACTCCTTCACCTGCCTGGTTGGACCCACCCTTCTGCCCCCACCCTACGACATCTCTACAGACTGAAACATCTTTACAGACTGAAAGTCCTGGTTCATCTATAGTCTGTCCATCCATGGGAGTGTATCTCTCCTTCACTGTCGTTCTCCCTGAGGTTTCGTCTTTTTCACTGGGTTTTGGAGTTTTTCCTTAGTGAGAAGGACTGTGTTGTAATACTGGGCTATATAAATAAAATTTGAATTGAATTGAATAGTTGGTGCTTGGCTCCTCTGGTATACCAATTCCCTTTTGAGCTCCGTTCATGTATTGAGCCACATGCTTATTCATAGCCTATTCATATTCTTAGCCGCAATGATGCCTGACAGGGTCTTCCATGTTGTGCATAGACAACTTATTCGCAAGTAGTTAGATGGGATGGGTCCCTGCTGGGGGTCCTTTAGGATTAGGACCATCCTGCCTTGGGTTAGCCACTCTCACCCATCCATTAATAGATGGTTCATCTGTCCTGCCAGGCGTGGAGTGCAGTTAGCTTCTTCAGCTAGTAGGCATGGATCATCGGCATGGACCGGGGCCTGGTGCTATCCAGCTCTTCATCTTTGACACTCTTTCTTGGATGGTTACTGGTTCTCCTTCTGGGAGATTGCTGTGGTCAGCTCTTAGGTTCACTGGCCATTAGTCATCTGAGTTGTGTGATGCCTGTCTTTCACATATTCCCTTCTAGTATTGTTCCACCTTAGCTCTTGGTGGGTCTGACCGGTTGTTCTTGTCCTGCCACTGAGAGAACACCTTGGCTTGTTCAATGGAGAACAGGGGTCGTATTCCTAAAGATTCTGAGAATCCTCTCAGACAGCTCCTAGAAGTGATTGGACAGAAGGAATGGACAGAAAGTCCTATCTTAGTAAGGAGGTGTGGTTGACCCCGTTGCTAGGTATGAGTCATCATTTCCAAACCTGTGATTGGTTGATCATAAAAGCTGGATAAAAACTACTTTTGGTGATAAAAGTCAAAGCAAGGACCCTTGATAAACTTAATCATGGAATCTAATCTTATGAAGACTGTGTAACTGTAAATAACATGTCACATGAAAGAAAATACATGTTAAATGAATAGTAAACTGTACTACTGTACAATCCTACTGAATGCCTACATATTCACAGAGTGATGGTTATATTAATTTGCTTTTATTAATTGCATGCTTTTGTACTTTCAACTTTCAACACCTCAACTTAATTTGGTATTAACGAGAGTAACACAACACAGCTTTCATCAGTGTCCTTGATTGCGGACAGCTCTATAAGAAGTAGGTCTGTCTAGCTTCTTAATGCAATTGACTGCTTTTACAACAGTGTCCATAACATCAGCAAGGGATTCTCTGTGTAGCATGCAATGAGTCCATGTAACTTTTCTGACCAGTTATGGCACATGCGCCATTTGTACACACCACAACACATTTTGCCCAGCTTATGTTGTTCTCGTGAAAAAAGTCATCAATCCCTTTGAAAATCTCAGCACTTGTAGTGCGCTCAGGCAGCATCTTACAAAACAAAAACTCCTTGCACATTTCCTCTTTGTCAACGAAGCGCACAAATGGCAGGATCTGTGCGTCTTTGGACACGTCTGTTGACTCATCCAACTGGAGTGCAAATCCCTCCCCTGTTTGCAGTTTTTCAATTAACTGCGGCCTCACATCAGATGCCGCAATTCGGCGAGCAATTGTTGTGTCTGACAAGGGGACAGTTTTCAATTTATTTGCACATTCATCATTTCCAAGCATGGTTTTGCACTATCAGTGGCTGCAGGCAATATTAATTGCTCAGCGATTGTGTATGTTTTTTTACACTGAGCAACACACAGTACAACTTGATATGAGACTTTCAAAGCAAGCTCTCCTACTTTCACTGACTTTCTCATCATGATCTGTTGGCCTTGGAAAGATTGCAGATAGTTTTCAAAGTAGTCCAGTGGTTTACCTTGCAAGTGGCCAGGATTCTTCTCCAAATGTTGTTGCAGCTTTGACGGCTTCATGCTCTTGTTTATGAGTGTCGCTGCACAAACAACACACACCGGAAATTCCACTCCTTCAGGTTGTTTAGAAGTGAATCCATACTTCAGGTAGTTCTGCATATTTACAAGCCCTAACGTTATCTCTTTTGCGTTTATCATTAGCACCCAGCCCAGGAGCAGGTGCTACTTGGGTCTGGGGAGCAGCCGCACCGCCAGCATCTATGTCCCCCTCAGACGTGGAAGGAGAAATGTTATCAAACCGAGCTGTGACATTTGAGTCTCAAGCTTTAGGCTTTGTTTTAGTCAGGAATTTATCCATCGGGTCTTTAAAACAACTCTATGTGTCTTTAGACAACAACAACTATGGTACAGTGGGGAAAACAAGTATTTGAACACCCTGCTATTTTGCTATTTCTCCCACTTAGAAATCATGGAGGGGTCTGAAATTTTCATCGTAAGTGCATGTCCACTGTGAGAGATAAACTAAAAAGAAAAATCCAGAAATCACAATGCATGATTTTTTAACAATTTATTTGTGTGATATAGCGGCAAATAAGTATTTGAACACCTGAGAAAATGAATGTTAATATTTGGTTCAGTAGCCTTTGTTTGCTATTACTGAGGTCAAACGTTTCCTGTATTTTTTCACCAGGTTTGCACATACTGCAGGAGGGATCCTGGCCCACTCCTCCACACAGATCTTCTCTAGATCAGTCAGGTTTCTGGGCTGTCGCTGAGAAACACGGAGTTTGAGCTCCCTCCAAAGATTTTCGATTGGGTTCAGGTCTGGGGACTGGCTGGGCCATGCTAGAACCTTGATATGCTTCTTACGGAGCCAGTCCTTGGTTTTCCTGGCTGTGTGGTTTGGGTCGTTGTCGTGTTGGAAGACCCAGCCACGACCCATCTTCAATGCTCTGACTGAGGGAAGGAGGTTGTTCCCCAAAATCTCACAATACACGGCCCCAGTCATCCTCTCTTTAATGCAGTGCACTCGTCCTGTCCCATGTGAAGAAAAACACCCCCAAAGCATGATGCTACCACCCCCATGCTTCACAGTAGGGATGGTGTTCTTCGGATTGTACTCTTCATTCTTCTTCCTCCAAACACGCTTAGTGGAATTATGACCAAAAAGTTCTATTTTGGTCTCATCTGACCACAAAACTTTCTCCCATGACTCCTCTGTATCATCCAAATGGTCATATGCAAACTTAAGACGGGCCTTGACATGTGCTGATTTAAGCAGGGGAACCTTTCGTGCCATGCATGATTTCAAATCATGACGTCTTAGTGTATTACCTACAGTAACCTTGGAAACGTTGGTCTCAGTTCTTTTCAGGTCATTGACCAACTCCTGTCCTGTAGTTCCGGGCTGATTCCTCACCTTTCTTAGAATCATTGAGACCCCACGAGGTGATATCTTGCATGGGGCTCCACTCCGATTGAGATTGACCGTCATGTTTAGCTTCTTCCATCTTCTAATGATTGCTCCAACAGTGGACCTTTTTTCACCAAGCTGTTTGGCAATTGCTCCGTAGCCCTTTCCAGCCTTGTGGAGGTGTACAATTTTCTCTCTTGTGTCGTTGGACAGCTCTTTGGTCTTCGCCATGTTACAAGTTAAAGTCTTGCTGATTGTATGGGGTGGACAGGTGTCTTTATGCAGCTAACGACTTCAAACAGGTGCATCTGATTAAGGATGATACATGGAGTGCAGGTGGACTTCTAATGGGCGGACTAACAGGTCCTTCAGGGTCAGAATTCTAGATGACACACAGGTGTTCAAATACTTATTTGCCGCTATATCACACAAATAAATTGTTAAAAAATCATGCATTGTGATTTCTGGATTTTTCTTTTTAGTTTATCTCTCACAGTGGACATGCACCTACGATGAAAATTTCAGACCCCTCCATGATTTCTAAGTGGGAGAAATAGCAAAATAGCAGGGTGTTCAAATACTTGTTTTCCCCACTGTAGCTAACTAGCTTGTTTTTCAGCTCTAAAGTTGACATTAGTCACATATCGCTAAGACTGATGTGATGAGAATGTCTATGTTAATAGACTAAAATAGTTTTTCTTAAAAGTAGATTATTATCACCTGTTAATGAATTTATTATATATATATATATATATATATATATATATATATATATATATATATATATTTTAACTCACAAATTATTTTGGTAAAAATTTTGGTAAAAATAAAATGATTTCTTTTTCATTTGGAGGACGCCCTGCAGTACTTCCACGGGCTCCATAGGGGTCGCGTACCCCCGGTTGAATATCACTGATTTAACTGCATCATTCTAAAAATAGATCTGCAGTCGCAGTAATATTGCGATGTTGTTTACTTTTGCTTTCAAGTCAAAATATATGAGTGTCATTGTAATTAGTTGGGCTTAGGTGGGGTAAATGAAAACGAAACAAAACTTAAGGAAAAAAAATACCAAGGTCATGGTGCTGTTGTTGACCCCATTAACATTGTAATCAGTTTCTTAGCTTTTGGACATGAAATATTGTGAATCTGTTTGAGCTGTCTGTGTGGGTCGTCTGTGTTCAGCCAGGGTCCTACAGTGACCGGGAGGTATTCCCATGGCTGTAATAGCAAATAGAATAGAAATTTAAGAAAATTAAGTAAATGAAGAACAGTGTTCATGCTTAACATCTTATTAGGATGGCATCCATCAGATTTAATATTTTTACTTAATTTAAAATTTTGAAATGCACAAATATACAGAGATGGTTGTTAAAACCAATAAAGCTTATTGGGCTTTGTTGAATAGCTTCACTTTTTATTATTGAACTAGAGTGAGTAATTTTCCAAACTACAGACATTGTCATACTCAATGTGTGAAATTGTTGGGCTATGAAATGAGCATTTTTATTGGATATAGCACACTTTAAATTTGCTGTCTGGAATTACAACCATGCAAAAGTATGAAACTCGATAAATATTCAGCAGTGGCTTATTACATTCTTTCACATTTTCTGCCTAAATCCACCAAAGTCTGCCAAAAAAAAAAAAATAATCAGAAATTCAAATCAAGTCTTTCTTTTCCTTTGTTACACAAGTTGCTCATTTGAACTCAGACATCATACCTCCTTGACAAGAAACATCACCAATAAGCATTGTGTGGTTAATGTTCTGAATAAACATGATAATATTTGGTCTCTTTGTGGAATTTTTTACAGGTGTATAAAACTAGTTCTCATCTCTCCACTGTAGGTTGGCATTGTCGGACGCACTGGTGCTGGTAAAAGCTCCCTGATCTCTGCCTTGTTCCGGCTGGCAGAACCTGAAGGGAGAATAATGATTGATGGTTTTCTGACTTCAGAGATTGGTCTGCACACCCTGCGTCAGAAAATGTCCATCATCCCACAGGTGCCCTTTATCATCCATCACATCTTCATACTGATTCATCAAGCTCGCATCTATTTTTTCATAGATTATAAAAGATATTAGACCTTCCTTTGTAAAGGTTAAATCTCTAGAAGAAGATATGAAGGGAGGCTTTTCAACCTCTGACCAATAAAGTTTTTTTTACACAGTTTTGAACATTCTGGTAGAACTACTTGTGATAATATGTCAAGTGAATGTTTCTAAAATTCCTTTGCCTCCATAAGCATTGTATGCTCTAGGCATAACGGGTCTGTGCTGCATCAGACCACTAATTATTTAGAGTCATCATTGTGAAGAGGGCAGATTCCATCCTCTCTGACTGTATTCCATCCTCTTCATCAGTAGTTTCATTCCTACCCGATGACTCCCACTTCTTGTAGCTTGGCCATCATGATTATGAAGGCCCACTTGTAGGATGAGGTTATGCTAGATGGGTTTGTTGATGTCCTTCCCTGGTTGGGAATGACAAATAGATGTCATTGTCCTTTTTACGGTTTCAATTATGATTTTTAATTGATGCAGTGCTGCTGAACCTGTGTTACACTTATTAACGAGGTATAGTGTTTGTTTTATGTTGCATTTTATGCTACAAATCAATCCCCTTTATCCCTTACATGAAATATTACTTAGACTTGATGAAATAATATTTTGAATGTTTTACTTAAAATGGCCTAAATAATAAATATTTTTAAATATACAGGACAGGCCACACACTGGACACACCTTCTCATTCAGTTTTCTTTATTTACATTGTAGATTCTCACTGAAGGCATCAAAACTATGAATGAACACATGTTTATGGACTTATGTACAAAAAAATGTGAAATAACTGAAAAAATGTTTTATATTCTAGTTTCTTCAAAATAGGCATCCTTTGCTTCTTATTTACTACATTATAAAGTTGTAAACATAGTCTCAGGATAGTTTCATGCTATGTAAGTTAATGGGACTCCATTAGGTTGTATACACTAGGAATTTACCATATTTGCTTATTGTTGGCATATGGCAACACATTTTTGTTAGGATATTAGAAAAAGACTAATTATAACATCAAACTCAAATTAAATGTAAAAACAAAAGTGAAGTTTACTTAACCTAGATAGTGAGTATTTTCTTTTTTATTTGATGAAAATTTTCCAAAATTTTGAATAAAAGAAAATGATTTTCATCTTACATCATTTTCATCATACACACATTTTCACAAAAAGCAGGACCAAAATAATCCAATCAGAATACATTTATAATGTACGTTGACAATGTACAGGGATGTTTTGTAATAATTTTTACAGTTCAAATAAGATTCTTGGGCAGGCTGTGACAAATTGAACAACATTACAGCAGGTAAATAAAATTATATAGATTAAATAAAACAATCACAACAAAAGTTAATGGCCCAGGCTGGTGTAGGGAACACCCTGAACAAAAACAGCCAAGAAAGCTGGTGGTAGAAGAAGAATTGAATCACAGCACCTTATCTACACAATAAGTAAAGTGTACATTACATATGAAATGAAAAAAGCTATGAGATTATCCATTTTGTTGTTTGAAAATGCCTGAGTTTTTTATGTTGTACTGCACCCCAGTTTTTTTTCACCACTTTATTAAGAAGTTCAATTCAGCACAATAGAACATTATAGTACAATGACAATCACCAGGTGGATATTCAACTGAAATAAAAGAATACTTTTTACAAAATATTTCAAAAAGAACACACATGGTAAGAGTTTTAATCATTTTTAATGGTTGCAGTGCCCCAGTTGTTTGTTTACGTGACAACTTGACAATGTAATAGGTCAACAGGAAAAGAGCTGTTCCCATCAGTGATTCGGTTTTCACTGTTGCATGTTAACTGGAGCAAGGACAGAAGTCCGATTAGATACTACAACTGAATTTTGAGCATAGTTCCATTACAAGCTGTGTATGTAAACACACTGGCTGGTTACTTTAATGGATGACCATTCTAGAAGCCAACAGGCTTTTTGTTAGCTGGAGAAATTACCAGAAGTCCAGAACCAAAAAGTGAAGAGGGCGTGTTGGTGTCCATGGTGTAATTAGTTTAGATAAGTAGAGTGATCCCAGACCATGAATGGCCTTGTAAGTTAAGAGAAGAAGAAACTTAAAATCAGCTCTAGCTTGCACAGATAACCAGTGAAGAGAGACCAGAATTGGTGTGATATAGTCAAATTGTTGTTTGTTTTTGTCAGGATTCTAGCTGTGAAATCCTGAACAAGCTATAGACCTCTAGTGGCACTAGAAGAGGGGAGCACATTAAAATAGCCATGTCTGGAAGAAACAAATGCATGTATTATGGTTTCTGCATCACAAAATGAAAGAATAGGTCAGATATAATCCAAGCGTAATAGTGGGGGACACATCATATATTAAATAAAGTACAGCAATTACAGTAGTCACTAAGATGATACTTTAGACTGAAGCGTCTGTAAGCCTAAGATGTTCTGTGGTTCATGAATGAGTAATGGCAGAAATGTTAGATGGTAACAGAAAACCTCAGGCTTTGGCCCTTTTTTTAATATGCCTGGCTTTTAAAAAAGCTAAAACAAGTGAGGAGAATTACAGTCGTCACTCAGGGGATTTCTGAAAGTGAGACAAACAGATGCCTTGAGACAGTTTAACTTTATTTCCGCTTGTTGAAACTGATACGGCATTAAGAAAATGCCAGCCTGCGGGTGAGTGTCAGCCGAGCAGAGGGAGGGGAGAAGACTCCCACGGCCTGTACTGTGAAGAGTGTAGCTCCCCATCCCTGACAGAGGATTAGCCCTCTACCCCCCAAACATGGGAAAGCTGCTTAGAAGAAGAAGTCTCCCCCATCCTCACAGTGAGAGTCCCCCCTTGTACACCATCACTTAGCCCAAGCCTCAAACATTTTCTAGGGTGCAGCCAAGGTGCCCAAAAAACGGTTTCATTAATGCTTTTCTGTGGATTTGATAGGTTTCTGGCATTGCTACCACTTCAGATAAAGTTTTATTTCCTTGTCCAAACTAGTGCGAGATGGATGTGATGTGTGTTTGATGTGATTTTGTTTACTCTGTGTTTCTCCTAGAGGGAGAGACTTTCAGTGGCAGGTTACAAGTCAGAACTTCTCTGTCACACACTGGCTGGCACTTTGATGATGTGAAGTCTTCACAGTGTTGAGATGAGTGGAGTTTCTCTGTGCCATGCTCTTAGTTTTACAAACTTATATATTTACTCAAATTCATCTGAAAGCATTTTTTATTCTCCCGCTAGACGTCAGAGATAAAGCGATATTCAGTCAGCCCTTCACATGGAAAAGATTGTGCTATAAATTGCTAGTTGCCTTACCTTTTCATGTGGAATGCTGAGTGTGATATGTATACTATCCATTGGCGGTGAGGAGTTTCATTATTTGCCACCCACAGATTTGATTATGATAAGCTTTTATTAACATATGGCATTAAAAAAGGATCAATTTCAGATTCTATTGAATTCGCAGGAATGACTTAGTAAAAAATGAATTCTGTGGCAAACGGAGGGCTTAGAATTGGTGGAGCACATAATCGGTCTATGGAAAAGCTGTGCTTGAAAGCTTTTTTTTTTTTTTTCCAAACCGTACATTGAATCCTCAATTAAAGTGTGTCACAAAACTAGTTTGAATTGGGACTTCAGCAGGCTTAATGACAAGGCGGTATTTCGGTGACAGAGGGAAAAGCTCATTGGAAGTAAAGAGGTGGAACATTTTCTAAGGCGCAGGTAGCATGGATGAAGTCCTGGAAAAAGCAAGATTTTCTTTCTCTGGAATCGGATGGAAATTGAGTAGTTAGTCTTGAGTCTTTTGACCTGAAGGAAGGTTCCTTGATGATTATGTATGTTTGAGGTGTGTGTGTTTATACTGCATATATCTGTGTGCTTACACACAGGAGTGCATGCTCACTGTGCTGCTGTCACAGCACCAGGTCTGATTCTGACCTGTGAGAGCAGAGATGAAGGCGTGGATAGTGAGTCACATTCAGACAAGTACTTCTGCAACCTTAAATCAGGACACTCAGCCTTTTAGAGCCATTGTGTACTTTACTCTCACTCCTGGTCTAATCTTGCAGTTGCCAGGTGAACATTTCCTATTTTGCTAAGAGGTCAGATTCATATCTTGAGTAAGCTGGATTTATCACATTGCCTCGACTGTGATGAGGATACAATGGAAGCCTATCAGTTTAGGTTGCTGCTTGCTGTTTTTTTTTTTCTACTTTGGTGATATGCTCAATCACATCTCATTAAACATCTCTTTCAAAAGGGCATTATAACCATTTAGGCGTCATGAATTTAGTGATATGTTTCAGAGGAAACCCAGCTGTATTTGTTTATTGATAAAACAATGTGAAAATAATGCCATATGAATCCCTTCATTATTGCAGTGCTGTCCATGTCTGAATGGCCTGTCAGTCATATAGTTGTGTTCAAAATAACAGCAATGTGTTTAAAAACGTGACTGAAGCCAAAATCCTTAATAATAGTAATTATTCATCCATAATATTTTTTATTTTGATACACTGGGAACACTGCATTTTATATCCTAAATTAAAATGGGGAAAAAATGTAATTATTTTACAGAAAATTAAGAAAAATAAATATTTGGCTGTTCAAAGAAATAGCTGTCTCCATTCTGCTTTAGAAACTCTATATTTACTGTATAAACTGAAAAATCGTCCGGATTTAGCATTTCTGAGAATTTCTAAAGTAATATTTATTTGTATAACCATCTTTTTAGGAACTGTTTAATTTCTGTGTTACATGGACTTGACACCTATAAACAGGTATTTCAGCCTTACAATCCCTCTGAATTTCTTGTTTTTGCCTCAGAAACATAATTTTTGATGTCACCTCACACGTTTTCAATAGGATTATAGTCTGGGGATTGGGTTGACCACTCAATAACTTTAATTTTGTTGGTCTGGAACCTAGATGCTGCTGGTTTACTGTTGTATTTGGGGTCATTGTCTTTCTGAAACACACATTTCAAGGGCATTTCCTCTTCAGAATAAGGCAAAATGCCCTCGTCAAGTATTTTGATATAGGCAAACTGATCCATGATAACTTGTCTTTGTGCTGTAGAGGAAACAATTGGTCAAAGGTCAGCTCTGAAGACAGTGAAACATGTTGTTGCAAGTATCATGATAAGGTGATGTTTCACTTTATTGTCAGGCCTATTTATAACATACAAGGGATCATGGATTGGTTTGCCTATATCAGAATAGGGTACTTGAAGAGCTCATGCTGCCTTATGCCAAAGAGGAAATGCCCCTGAAATGTGTGTTTCAACAAGACAACAAGCCCAAACACACCACTAAACCAGCAGCATCCCAGACCAACAAAATTTAAGTTATAGAGTAGTCAACCCAATCCCCAAACCTTAATCCCATTGAAAACTTGTGGGGTGATTTCAAAAATGCTGTTTTTGAGTTTCTTGGGTAAAACCAAGAAATTTGGAGGAATTGTAAGGCTGAAACACCTGTCCATAGGTGCCAGAAGTTGGTTGAGTCCATGCATCCCAGATGTGAAGCAGGTCTCAGAAACTGTGGTTATACAACTAAATATTACTTTAGTGATTCACACATTTTTCTTCATATTTTGATTTAGGATATAACATGCAGGGTTCCCAGTGCATCAAAAAAATTAAAAGGCCTTTGGCTCTATTCATGTTTTTAAACACACTGCTGTTATTTTGAACACAACTGTAGTAAATCACTTCAACAGTAGAGAAGGATTTCTGAGTAAATATCGGACCTGATGCATGGAGATTCCAGCTCACTCAGGTTTACCACAAACAAAAGGGCATGTTGGAACAGTGCATGTGTAATAAAGAGTTTCATTCACCCTCTTAAAGATGGATGTGCAGTTGAAGCTTGATACAGGTATGTGGCTCACCAGAAGCACTTATCTTGGATATCCTGCTGTTCTGAGATCTGAGCATAATTTTTATTTTTTTGTTGTTTTTTTTTGTTTTTTTTTCATCAGGATAGAAAAACGGATGCAATAACTTCTCTTGATAGATACTTGTACACATGGCTGAGTAAAGCTGTAACTTCTGGCAGACATTTTGAGATTATAATTACTAAAATAGCTACTGTATGCAGTGGTTTGTATGAGAACACTGACCAGATGGCACTTTTTTTCCCTTCTATTCTCCACCGACACCAGCACACAAGCTCTGGTTTTCCAAGTATAAAGATCAACTATTTGAAGCATAGTTGGCCAAAGCAATGAATGGGGCTCCTGAGTGTAGCGAGCCCTTTTGTGAACATCTTTCCCTCACACATTGCCTAGCGGTGCTCTATAAAGCCTGTCTTAACCCTTTCATACGTCTTCCCCCTTGTCATTATCTTAACTGGCCACGGCCTTCTCTTTCTATATCCATCTATCCACAGGACCCAGTTCTCTTCACGGGCACCATGAGGAAGAATCTGGACCCTTTCAGGCAGCACACAGATGAGGACCTGTGGAATGCACTCCAAGAGGTACTCCAGCATGGCTCTGAATGATTCCCCCTCGCCGGCCCAGGGGGGGATCCCTCTGTCCCCCCGTACAATGCTGCCATTCAGCCTCCCTGCTCGCCACAAGTCATGGGGGGAAATCCCATTAGGGCCATGGGGCCCAGCTCAATGTGCGGCTTGTAACTGGGAACCATTGAAAGTGCTGGGGGAGATGTGTTTGGGCAGTCAGGCCAACCGGGATGAAGGCTTCCCCCCACAGTGAAGGGCTTCGCTCCTGGTCCTGCCTCTGAATGGGTTTGGTGGCCTGGATTAAAGCTAGAGGCTGGCCACAAGAGAGCACTGGCCAAGGTCATCAGTGGACCTGGCCCTTCATTGTGCCAGGCAGTTAATGGGTGTGTTTGGATGGCCCTTTAAAGACGTCCCCACAGGAAGCCTTTATGCAGGAGTAATGAAGGGTTGGGGCTCTGCTCTCCCTCTCTGCAGGTGCAGATGAAGGCCGAGGTGGAGGAGCTGCCCGACAAGCTGGAGACGGTGCTGACGGAGTCAGGCTCCAACTTCAGCGTAGGCCAGAGGCAGCTTGTGTGTCTGGCCAGGGCCATCCTCCGGAAAAACCGCATCCTCATCATTGATGAGGCCACAGCTAATGTGGACCCAAGGTCAGGGGTCACTTGTGTCTACCAGTAAAGCCTTTTACATTAACTCTCTACTGCATGAAATATTACTTAGACATGTTGGAAATGTTTTGAATGTTCTCATGACTTCTAATGGCCTAAATAATAGATACATTTAAGAAATATAATAAAAAGTTATAAAAAAACATAGTCTCAGGATAGTTTCATGCTATGTAAGTCAATGGGACTCGGACGAGGTTTTATGCACTTGGAAATTTCCATATTTGCATATTATTGGCGTATGACAACAAATCTATTTTAGCATATTAAAAGCATAAAAAATGTTTACATTTGAATTTAATGTAAAAGAAAAGAAGTTTACTTACACCAAATAGCTTGTTAAATATTTCATTTGGTGAAAATTTTCCAAAATTCAGAATAAAAAACAACATTCAGTTGTAAGATAGTGATGCTCACATGTCAATTTTCCATTAGCAAACAGGATATCCTGGTCATGTGACCTCATCAATTTTATGTCCTTAAAAATAAAAGCCCCCTTTACACACCCAACTGTAAAAACATAGAATTTATATCCCAGCATTTTAGAAAAATTAAGATAAAGTAATTGCTGCCATATGGCAACACTATGCAATAGAGGGTTGATATGTGAACAATCCATTCTGCTTGTACCTTGTTTGCTGTAAGCCAGTGCTCCTCAGCATGGGGACTTTTTGATCTAGGTTGAATAAAACTCCACATTTACATACACTGGTCCGAGTAGTACACCATGCTACCTTTGTTAACTATGAAGGTATATTTGGTGGTGGGTCAGTGACAAATAATAGACGGCAATTTGAGAAAGTCAAAAACGTATTCAAATAGTATTAAAAAAACATTCATCAGGTCTCTTCAAATGTACATTTTGTGTTCATGTTGGTTTCTTGATATTTATAAGCCCATTTGTATAATGTTTTATATTTTTTACAAAAATTATTATTTTGTGTGATTTTACACAAGTGTCAAATGGTTTAACCAAAAAATAAAGATAAATTAAAAAAATGAATCCACATAATATATAATACTTGTTGATAGCACATGTTTTAATTTTTTTTATAAATCTGGTGCCAAGTTTTTACAGTTACACCACATGGTAGTTTTGTCACTGACCCAAAAAACACCTGCGACAGTGGAATTTGCAGAAAATAGTGTATCAATATTGTAATGTCATATAGAAAAAAATGCATTTTTCTTTTAATTTTTTTTTTTTTTTTTTACAAATTTTAAATTAAGAAACGTATATGCTCATACATATGCTCCATTTATTGCAGTGAATATGGTGCAGAACACATTTACATATGTGTATCAAACCATGTGAAGCCATGGCTAAAATTTGCACATCTGCAACTTGGTGTGTGATTTCATACAATGAAAGTTGCACACCTACGAATGTTCTTTTTTTCTTTGATATTTTCCTAGTACAAACACAAGTCATTAACTGCAACTCCTTAAAAGTCTCAAATACTGTTTTTTACCTCACATATAGCATGTTAGACACACTCTTACTTTTACACCAACGATCTCACTGAATGTGGAGCAAAAGTGGTTTGTGAAAGTTTTTGGATAAACCCTATTTTAAGGTCTATCTACAATAAACTAGAAACATAAAGATCAACAACCCAGACATCAGCCTACTGTTTATCCCTCTGATTTGATCAACTGGAAACATGATATCACATTTACACTATTAGTATAAACTATTAACGAATCAAGTTCAAAAATTCAAATACCTTTGTACTCCTAAAGCTCCATATTCTCAAAGTATAAGTGAAGGCTGGTGAATCAGAATATCTCTTTAAGAAGAAGCAGAGCGGAGGAAGCAGTGGTTGCCCAGGCAGATAAACAGTGGGATGATGTCTGTATTTTTACTCTTTATGTTTCTATTTCTACCTCACGATAGGGTTTAACATCCAAAAACTTCACTAACACTTTAAATATTAACCACAACAATGAAGAAGACAACAACAGAAGACATACTTTAAACACTATCAGCTCCTCCTGAGTGAGGATCTGGAGATTAGAGGTAGACAGGCGACAAAAACAAACTCCTTTGGTTGGTCCAAAAGGTTATGTGATCTCTAAACATCCTGCCCCCTGGCTCTACAGGTGCAAAATCACTTTTGCTCCACATTCAATGAAATATTTGGTGCAGAAGTGCAGAGAGCATGACTTGTGTTTGTGCTGGAATGAGGAATTTGAGGTGTAACTGGTGTGTTTGTGGGAGGGTAAAAAAAAAATCTGTGCAAATTTTCTTTGTGACTTCAAATTACTGATACACATGTGTAACTATCTTCTACAACTACAAATTTCACTGTTAGAGGCGCTCAGTTGTTTTGGACCAAATATACCTTCACACAACACTGATGTCGTTTGTTTTCGTGATAAGGGTGTGACAAATCAGGGAAGGACATGTTGTGACCAATCGTTTTTTCATTAGTCTCCATTTGTGCCGTCCAGACTACAACACAAACCCCTGGAGATTTCAAACTGGAAACGGGGTCAGCAGCATTTACAACAATCTCCGTTTTAGGGGTATGGAGAAGTGTGAACGAAAGGTGTAAACATAGTAAAAGATGTGCAATTTTACACAAAAATGTAGTAGTGTAGATGGAGTCTCAAAGTGAACAGATTATGTAAGCTTTCTGGCTGTCAGCCAAAAAATAATAATAATAAAAAAAGAATAAGACCTACATAAAACAATTTCAGTTACAGGTGTGTAAGCTTGGGAAAGCAATCAATGTTTGGGAGTGAAATTAAATTGTCAATGGAAATAGTCAAAATGAGAACCCTTCCTTGTAAACCCAAGGACCTCTGATATCTTTTATTTTTATGTCTACTACTGCACATACCTCTGCTGATGAGCCATTGTTCTGTGCTGAGTAAAATCCCTGCCCAAGGGTCTATAAGAAGAGTTTTTTTGTGCTCAGGTGTTGTGTTCCCTGCTCCTTTAGAACTGACAGCCTCATCCAGCAGACTATCCGGGACAAGTTTCAAGACTGCACAGTACTCACCATTGCTCACAGGCTCAACACTATCATTGACTGTGACAGAATACTGGTAAGTAAGGACATCACTGGTAACTTTCCACTTCTCCAGCACTCCAGTCTGCATTTTTATATTCAATTCAATTTTATTTGTATAGCCCAAAATCACAAATCACAGATTCACCCCAATGGGATTTACAGCAACACAACATCCCTGTCCTTAGACCTCCACATCCAGGGGCATTTCATTGATGAAGGGGCAATAAACAGTACATTTTCAGAGAATAATTTCTAGAGGAGACATAAAAAAAACAAATTCTATAATAACATGATAATCTGGTCCTATCTTTTTCTCTCCCTAACAATCCTTGATCTTAACCAGTAGATTGGTAAAAAGAAGCTGGTTTTGGACAAATGTTGAAGTGGTGTGATTAATGACTGGTTTCTTCCACGTAGCTAGCTTCTAGCTGATATAGCATTGTTTGACATTTAGCAGCAAATTTTCTTTTCTTCTTTTCTTTCATTTCTTTTGTTCATAAAGAGTTTGGGAGGGGGGCAACTTTGTGGAAGGGGGAGTCACGTCTTGTGCCCAGCCCCCCCCCCCCAAAATGTCCACCTATATTTACATCGTACAAGGAAAAACTCCCTAAAAAACCCCAGACTCTCCCTCAAAAAAGACTCTTCTTCTGCAATCACTTTTTTTATAATAATAGGAAGCCTGCAAGAAAAGTGATTTCTGTTGCTTTATGTTAAGCATACTGTACCTGATATTTAGAGCATGCGACACCTCCTCCTGCTACGCATTCTTTACACACTTTTAATTCACTCGCCCTATTTCACAACAGCTGGGCCGACTTCTCCTTCACAGCGTTACCTCTCATTGAGCCTGCACTCATGCCACTTGATCTTTGGCCCTTTCCTGCTACTGCCTGCAGAGGTGCCAATTAGTGCCATTTGTGGCAGCATTTGTTAAGCGTCTATGGAGGACAGGGCATGACCCGGTGGCTGCTCGGTCACCAAGAGGGCCGCTGAGGAAAGCCAAATATCACGCGGCGGGGACCGTTTCACACCTGTGCTCGTGTTAAACGCCCCCAGATTGTTACACACTCCGGGAGAAATAAAGCGGGACCCACCTGAATTGCCTTGTCCAAATTCTAAACTGTGCCATATTTACTCTGAATGTTTTCCAAAATGCGAACTCCCATCTGCTAGTATCCTGCTCCTGAACTCTCGATTATGACAGCAATTGCAGGAGTGTCCCTTTCATGCTAAATACTCCTTGAAACTGAGCTTTAGCTATAACAAACTACTCATTATAGCTATAAGGGGATCGAGCTTGTTAAAATTTGTCTGTGATATAATTGTAGTCTTTTCCAAACTGCTTGAACTGGCACTATTCTTTGTGTGGTTTACACGGGATGTAATGACATAGAAATGATGGTGATTTTCCAGAGTGTCCTAAAGGTGTGATTGTTGGATTTGACTGAGGACCACCCCTGAGCCGCTGAAATGCCAGGATAAATACACAGCTAAATCACTGATCTTCAGTCTGTCAGAGTCAGCGTAGCAGACTTTGACACTGCTAACAGGACACGCTCTTTGTCCAAGGCCCGTTGAGCACAAACAGGCACCGGTGTGTTTGCTGTGGCATGAGTCACATGTAAAATGGATGGTTCCTCGGTGCAGAGAACTACTGTTTCCCCCATTCATCTTGCATCGTCTGCATGCATCACTCAGCAGTGAAAACAGCTGAAATGTTAGTTTTCCCCCGAAGTAAAGTATACAGGCAGCAGTGCTCACAAACACACCCAGTATTGTGTGTGTGATTGCAGGTTCTGGACGCCGGCAGGATCCAGGAGTATGACGAGCCATACATGCTGCTCCAGAACCAGGATGGGCTCTTCTACCAGATGGTCCAACAGACAGGCAGCGCTGAGGCCGCCTCACTGCTGCTCACAGCCAAACAGGTAACCACACCCACCTGTGTCCCAGGACGGGGCTGCTGCTAAAGCCGGTTCAGCCCTGACACACTAATCCCAGACTCTCCCTTTAACTCTAGACTCCAAAATAATACACTTAAGCAACAGAAGATGTCCATTGCCCTGACAATGCAAAGACACTTGATTACCATTTTAATTTAAAGTGTCTACTTGGAGCATTTGTGACAATCATAACATTAATTTCAAGAGAGAAGTTGTCCCTTTGTAGATTTACATCCTCTGATGTTATCAAAAAAAGAAGAAAAAAAAAACTCTCCATATAATCATTTTTTTCTCATAATGTAATTTTGAGATCATTTTGGAGATGATTCTAGAAAAGCAGCTTTCTTTTGCACTATATCTATTTTGAAATATTGGGTTTAACTCCATCGCGATTCGGGATAAACTTTCTATGGGGATTACAGTAATAGAGAATGTCCCTACTATTTTTTTTCCCTGTGAAATTCATTTGTGATGTATTTCCCCCTCAGACACTGAGCAGATAAGAGCTGGCTATTCATTGTTCAATTCCATTTTATGTGCATCTGTCTGGGACTACAGATACCACATTGCAACTTCAAACAGGTCTTTGTGAAATAAGAAAAAGAAGGCATCATTTCATTTTCTCTCTGTCCCTCGCACAAATTTATCAGTGAAACTGTATCTTCCTCAGCTAGAGGACTGAAATGAGTAAAATACTGATATCAAGGACTCGGCAAACTGTGGTATTATTTGGTATCGTCTTACCCTGCACACTGGCGGATTGGTAGTGACATTGTTCAAGCCCTTACGTTTTTCCTTTCTTTATTGTGGGGTGCTCTCCTTAGATCAGATTACTGCAGCATCAATAACTGTCTAGCACCACTTATTATTAAATACTGCGATGGTCCACATGTTGTGTGTCAAGTTTCTATAGTTGTCAGTCAAGGTTTAAATACATTCAATAATCTGATATCAACCTCTAGCTCCTTTTGTCCCCACTGAAAGAGAATGCCAGAATAGAGCGTACGTCTCATACTGCACGCCGGCCCGTTTTCACCTGTTTCACCTCTTTTTCACAAACTTTCTGTTATTTAAATTCTCTGATCTGTCAGCGACACTGTGTATGAAGGAATCAAGCATTTACACTGATATCTTCCAAGCCAATAGTGTTATATTGCACAATGTAGAAGCCGCTGATAGTGAAAAAAAATTAACTCTGCAAGTTATTTCAGTGATTATCTCCCTTGAAATTCCCAATTGTTTATGAAGCTAAATAAACCACTTTTGCATGCTTCAGTGGGTGACAAATCCCTTCAGCGTGCTCCGACTGGATCTGCCATGAATCACACTTTAGCAGATCGAAGCTCAGATTGGACTGTGTGCTTGTGTTCTGTGACACGGCTTCCCCTGATACGCTTCCAGGTTTACACGAACAGAAAACGAGCGACAGACGTGCACCGTGCCGAGGATATCCATGTCACCTTCGAGACGTCTCTTTGACAGTTCCAGAGAGTCGCTCTGACCCCTCGTGTTTGCCACCACTGACCGAATCCTACCAGAAACACATAGGGTGATATCAGGTAAATTGGGCCACTTTTTGGTAAATTGCTTGGGACAATAACACAATACCAAATATGTCTTTTCCATGTATATTTATGAATAATAATGAATGTTTCTGGTCATTTTGTGTTGGAATTATGTGTTAAAATATAATTATTTAGGCCATATAAATCTTAAAATTTCCGCTGTGTCACTTTTATTTTTGCATGAGCGGTTTCAGGTAAAATGGTCCATCTCATCAGGTACAATGGGTTTAGTTAGATTTGTCATGCCAGGCATTTACAATCACCTGTAACTAGTCAAACACAATTATGTCAACAGTTTGAAATCCTTTTTAGTCACTGGTGTTTTTACCTGATGGCCATTTTTACCTGATATCACCCTACTGTATTTCCTTTTACTGGACATTAAATGTGTTTAGATTCCCGGGAGGTCCAGTGTAGTGTGTGTAGCGTTTGATTGACATAGTCCTTTGGTCTGAAACGGAACACAGGCAAGTATCTGGGGCAGTCTGTGCCTTTATTGACAGCATATTACTGCCTGGCTGTTTATTGATTACACCCGGCTACGTTTATCTATGTGTGCTCTGGCCTCTTGGGTAGCTTCAATCCCGCACCGGTGCTCAAACGAGTGCAGATATTGGATGTGTTTATCCTGGCTCAATAAATTACGGTGGCTTAGAAGATTCTTAGTTATCTTTTCATTATTTGAAAAATGCTTCACAAGACAAGGGGGATCTGAGAGCAGATGCTGATATTTTCAGTAATTATTGTGCCTTAATTAGATTTTTCATTGTTTTATTATCTAACTATAAAGCAATGGATCTCTGTATGTGTGTGTCCATATCTCATTCCATCCATTACACACTTGACGGTTGTATTGCTGGGGACCCAACTGTGCAATGTTGAATTTGGGGCAATTTGGCCAGATGGTTGTGCTATAAGAACAAATGTTACATTTTGTCTTTAAACTTCCTCTCAGAACTTCTTAAAAAACGAATCTATCCATATAAGCCATGGCCAGATTTGTTTTTTAAATTTTGTTTCTGAGATGCCACAATACTGCAAGCAGCACTTCTGGGGCACAGGCAGTCTGCACTAGTTGTTTTAATTGAAGGGTCTTCATGCACTTTGACAATCACGGTTTAACGTCTACCTCAGGTTTGTTAGTGAAGAACAGCAAAATTCAAATGTAATGTCTCAAGATTTTTTCTTACTGGATTTTCTAAAATCCAGTGTAACATCAACTTTTTTTTATTTACTGTTTGATAAATGTGCTGTTGTTGCTTAAAAACCTTTTTAACTCTGTCTATAATATGGAATTCAGTATGATTATTTGTATGTGTGTTTTCCATATGTTTGTTTATAGTTTTATAACAATAATTGGAGTTTTGTTCAAGGTAATATTTCAGTGACTTTGCACTTTGTAGTGGTTTAGTGATCAGTATATCTTTACCTCTATCTATATTAAATCTAAATAATAAACTATATTGCTTTACTGTCCCAGTGCTGTCTTCACTTTGTTTTTAAAACATTCTCATGTTCCACTGACTCACTAACCATTTCCTCCCACTGTTGCTCATCCTATATTCACTTGTCTGAATGGTGTGTTTGCTTCAGGTCAGTGGTTACAACTGGTCGTGACCACGGTGCTACAAATTGGTAAGTGGTTAAGAAAAACAACCCAGTGATTACTGTGTTGAGTCAAGTGATTTTCAAATTCAGTTTCATAGAGAGGGGAAAGTGGTGTTGCTACTTGCTCAATTTAACATGTCAAGCGGTGCAATATGACGATTAAGCCCTAATTAAAATGTAATTTTGGCATCACAAGCTCAATTAGAAAAGAGCTGCTTTTATTCGCCTTCATACAGAGCCGATGATTACACTTTCAGAAATGTCTGTCAGGAAACACTTAGCTCAGTATAAAAGGCAGCATTTAACCAGGCCTCGGATTTGGGTCGTGAACTGCGGGACACCAGTTTCTTTAAAAGCCGAGTGATTTACACAATTCATTAAAGCCAGTGAATCTTCAGCCAGCATCATATTAAATGGTTACTTACTCTCAAATAGCCCCTCGGGACTCGAATTGTTGGCTCACGAATAGATTAAAGTTTACATTGAAAAGAGAAATTGAATTCAGAGGTAATCAATAGCATAATGGGCCAGTGAGAGGAGCCTGCTGCCTGAAATGAAATTACCATATTTTTAATCTTAATTTTCCACTCTGTTTATCTGACAGTGTGGATGTGCAATCCAAACAGATAATGAGAGAGTGGGATATTGACAGCGGGGTCCTCTGGAGTGCTTGTTTCAGTGATTAAACGCTGTGATCTGTGATTACTTTGTGTCGGGTGTCAGGCTGCCGGCCAGGTCCCGGGGAGACGTCGGCGCGCAGCAGCTGGAGCATCACGGGTCTCTGAGGTACTAATGCACCTGACACAGCATTGACAGCGTTCAGCAGCCCTATCAGGGACCGCACGGTACGGCAGCGCCACAATAGCAATACTCACAGCACTATCTACATCAGAGTCAGCATAATATTCTCTCTGCTCTCCCCTCGATAACAGCCAGCGCAATAATGGCGACAACAAAGTTTGCACAATAAGTATTATTAACCAGATACCTTCCTACATCGCCAAATAATGGCGCCATTTTAAGACTTTTCTGAATAGGTGTGCAAATAGCAACGCCATCAACATAGTGCTGATATAGCTTTAATAAATAAATGTGTAAGAAACCTGGCTGTCCACACAATGAAGTTTAATCCCAAAGAAATAAAGCACAAAATAAGTGTCAGCACAATGAGGAAGCAGTGAATGAAATGATACCATTCAAATCTATAGCAGTTAGCCCACCCTCACTTTAAGAGAGAAGTGATACGTGCTGATTTAAAGGTGGGATACCAGCTGTATTCAGTTGAAGATGTCATTATTGTTATTTGAGAGAATAATAATAAAGTAAAGATAAAGTATCCATAACAACTGAAAGTGCTGTAAATTGTTTAAGGTTGTTTTGTCGCGGACCAGTAAAATAAGTATTCTCAAGCCCAGTTTTGATTAAGGACACAATGTTTTTTTTTTTTTTTTTTTCTGTTGTGCCAGCATTTTCTTTTGTGATGGATACTGCCGTTTGACAAATGGAAACAAATTGCACGGTGCGGCGCCTGAATGGCAGCTGAGTTTGGGAGTGTCAAACCCCAGCGCTGAAAGACGATGAAGCGAGAGCCTCGGGTTTTTTGTGGGGCGACTCAGACCCGACTGATCCCGGCATAAAGTACTTGTTGAAGAGAAGGAGAAAAGGAGAACGGGATTTCGACAGGCTGCAGTGAAATTAGGAGAATTGACTATGGCGGCTTTGTTCCCGGCTGGTGACATGGGGTGGGGGGGAGATGGGGAGACTGGCGCGATTCCCCCGAGACTCCGCGCTCAGTCTTTCTAAAGTGACTGAATATCTGACAAGTTCCCAAGGCCTGACATGACTCTGTGTGCAGCTCAAAAAAACAAACAACAAATGGTACGTTTTTTAAAGATACATGTGGTGACACTGGATGCAGTGTGTAAGGAAATGGCTTTTTATCTTGTTAAAAATAGGAATATGTTGATGCTATATTTTCTAGATTGATGCAACCGCCTAGTTAGACCTAGTTTTTTTTTTTTTTTTTCCTGTGACAGACTTTCTTAAAAGTATAAAAGTGAGAACTACCAGATGTCAGTTTCCAACTTATTAGAGGACTTCTAACTAGCAGTTCCTCTTTGATCTTGTACTCCTCACCACAAACAAACAGAAACATTAACTGCAGATAGCATGTGAGGTTTAATCAGCAGCACTTTATCACGGTGCCTCAGCAGTTTAGTGACCACCCTGGTCCGGCCTTATGGATTGGCCGACTAATACTGCTACAAACAGTAATTATAGGTCACATGTGCAATTGATGATTACACATAGCAAACTCTCCAGGCTGTGGTTTGTTTCACACTGTAGGGTGTGAGTAACATTTTACATTTGGCAGATAATTTCACTTAAATTTAGTGTCTGCATTACATCTTCACATAAAAGAAGAGGAAATTATCTTATAATAATCTGCTTAATGGTCCCATATTCTACATGTTTCCTGGGATTTATTTGAAGCTTTGATCTCCTCTAATGAGATATATTTGTGGTTTTAAAAACAAGAAATAATCTCAACATTGTTTTACATCTCCTCTCTCAAGCTTCTCTGGAGCTCTAGAGAGAACAGGTTGTTTTGACCCTCTCTCATGAATATTAATGAGCCTCTACGCCACGGGGCTGATTTGAACAGCTGTAAATGGGTGTAGGTGGGCAGTAACTGTATAGATGTGACATCACAACTTCACAGAAGTTCTGATGGCTTGTTTTAAGGCACAGTTTCTAAATATGGGTGTGTGCATTAAGTGTTTTGAAACATAGGGTAGTATTTTCCTAACATCTAGACTTAGTCTTAGAATCTAAAAGCTATTTAAATTTCACTTTCCACCGTATGGGAACTTTTAAAGTTGAAATGATAAAACATGCTCTTATTTCACAAAAACAAAACTTCATAAAACAGAACAAGCACACTCTGCCACTTTGAACTAAATTGGCTAATATGGCTCTTTGAAAAGCCACCAAATAGGAAAACCTCTTTTCATGCTTTAGCCTTAAATCCTGGCTATGCTCTGTCACCTTCCAAAAGTGCCGTTTGATTCTTCAACTGCGGGAGAAAGAAAAGTGGATGGCGAGACAATAGCAGAGGGCTTATCTCATCAGTAAATAAGGCTTATTGCTTAAAGCTATAAAAGGCTATGCTTATTGGTGATGTCATCCCTTTGTGGAAGATTGATGAAGCTTGAGGCAGGGGGCATAGTGTGTGTGTGTGTGTGTGTGGTGTGTGTGTGTGTGTGTGTGTGTGTGTGTGTGTGTGTGTGTGTGTGTGTGTGTGTGTGTGTGTGTGTGTGTGTGTGTGTGTGTGTGTGTGTGTGTGTGTGTGTGTGTGTGTGTGTGTGTGTGTGTGTGTGTGTGAGGCCTGGTGCTTCGAACTTCAGAGTTCCTAACTTCTCCCTGCAGAGTTTGATATAATTTAAAATGTATGACATATATTTTAACTGCCGCTGCACTTAAAATTGCAGTAAACGAACCCAAATGTACTTCAAAGTTCCATCTGGCCAGGGGGCTTTTATCCTTGACCATGAGAGCGGTTGATGTTCTGTGCATGTAAACGTGCAGCTTTTTGGTTAAAGGTGGAGACAGCTTGTGTCCCCCATTATTGTCTGGTTGCATTTACGTGGGTCCAAGGGCCCACTGTGTCTTTTCGGGTTACTTTCTCATCATTTCTCCTAATGTAGAGACCCACAGGGTTGGTGGCAAGCGCACAATGCGGCTGTTGTATGGTTACTGTCAGCTCTCTCAAATAAGGCTTCCTGTTCATTAGACTTCTTTTCACCTCGGCACAATGCGCCGGCTTTGCAGCAATAGTGAGTCTACGCCCATCTCTTCATTGCCATGTGAATAGTTCTAAATAGTGTTTATGCAAGCCATTGTTGTCTATTGTGTGTCCAGTCTTAATGCACAGTGATTTGCCTGCTTTTGTAGCCTGGGATACATTATCTTGCCTATGTGGCTTCAGATGCATGCCTGGCCTTTGAGCCAGTAAACAGTCTAAAAGTTAACTCCCTATGGACAATGCTGGTGATGCCTGATAAAATGAGACAGAGTATACTAACTGGCCCATTGCATGTCCCTCTCTGCGATTAGTCAAATGGCCTCTTCCTCCGCTTAAATGTCAGTTTCAAACTTTGCACTTGAATTATTTAATACTCACTTTCACTTTATCTTAATTTTGTCTTAAATCTGTGCTTTTATTTAGAGGACTTTTATTTTTGAAAGGACATACAATTTGAGGTCACATGACCAGGATATCCTGTTTGCTCATAGATGTTAGACATGTGAGCATCACTCTTTTATTCAGAATTTACTTAAGATTTTCACCAATTAAATTTTTTTTTTCCAATTAAAAAAATTACCTTGAATTTATTTTATTTTTGATGTTATTTTTCTAATATGCAAAAGTAGATTTGTTGCCATATGGCAACAATATGCAAATATGGAAAAATCCTAGTGCAATGGATGTGTGCAACTTTTTCTTATCTTTTTTAAATATATCTATTGTTTAGGCCAAGTAATACAAATATTTTTACCATGTCTAAGTAATATTCCATGCAGTACAGGGTTAAAGCATTTTTCTATTTCTATTTCTTTTGTACGCATTGGAACTTAAACTTAACCCAAAAGCTGATTGTAAGTCACCATGTGTAAAGATAGTTCTTTTTTTTGGTCAATAAATACATATAAAGTTGATGCTGTTGCCCAAAGATTAGACTGACGCTATCTGCTGCACATCTGCTGAAGAATGTCTATTCAGTGGTGGATGTATTTAAACCCTGTGTCTTTATTCTTCAACCCGTCAGTGTGAAAATGAAAGGGTAATACAGACAGACAGCCAGGTGGATAATCTGACACACATCACAGTCAGGGAATAAAAACTTTTAAATCTCAAAGATAATGTCAGAATGATATATCTTGTAATGGAAATTTTGCATCTCATGACTCCCTTCAGTTAGTTTACTATAGATTACTGTTCTTACAGAAACATGTTTGGACCATAACTTTGTTCATTAAGTTGACTTTAATCAGTTTATGTGCATTTTGTGTTTACCAGCATGGCTATAGTTGATGTATATGTCCTATCTGGGTTTGTATTTTAGAGTTCATACTATTAACCCTCTATTCCGTAGTGTTACCACATGGCAACACTTACTTTACCTTCATTTTTATAAAAATCTGTGATATACAATCAATTTTTTACAGTTAGGTATGTATTTTTAAGGACTTTCAATTTATGAGGTCACATGACCAGGATATCCTGTTTGCTCATGGACATTCTATATCCTATGTTTACAACTGTTTCTAATATTTTTTTAAATATTTATCATTTAGGATAGTTTAAGGAATAAAAACATTCAAAACATGTATTACTATAAGTAATATTTAATGCAATAAAGGGTTAAAACAAGCTTGTTCCTGTTCTTGCTGGAAAACAAGAAAAAAGAAGTCCCGCACACTGTCAATCACTAGTAAAAGGTATGAGGTATTTAGACCTTCATCAGGTAGTTTAACTGGGAGGAAGGAGAGCACAATTTAAATATGGGTTTGGGACCAATCACATCTCTTTCCTTCAGACAAATCATCAGAGACAATGACATTTTTTCACACTACAAAAAAGACAATAAAATATGTAGACTCAATAGAAGGGTAGAGGAAAAAAGGGGGGAAATGGCAGAAAAAGGAAAACATCAATACAAATAAATACAAATTAGATGAGATATCACTAGAATAATGTGTAGCCCAAACAGCAAAATCCAAAACAGTCTCAGAAAAATAATTTAATATAAAATGTTATGAGTCAATTAAATAATCAAGCCTCATGGGAGCAAGAAAAATATCAGTCAGCAGTACATATAAAAAGGTCTTAGAAAAATAGTCATAGAACAGCTTAAATAATCATAGTAATACATTAAGTAGATACATATTCATAGTGATTGACAGTGTGCTAGAATATTTTTTTCTTCTTCCAGTGCAGCTTTTTTGCCTCTCCTATCACCTGTCCTCTCTAGATGTGCACAAATAAAGTTTTTAACCGTTCATTTATGGGTCAGTGACAAAACTGGCATGTGTTGTAACCCTAAAAAGTTGGTACCAGATAACTCATTCAACTCTTTCGTTTTAAAACATTAAAAACACATGCTGACAGTAAGTTTTTAACTTTTGATGGATTATATAAAATCTATCATTCATTTTCAGTTACACCAATTGCAATTATGTTTCAAAAAATCATACAATATCGTGATTTCTGTAAAAAAAAAGATACAAATGGACTTGTAAATAAGAAACCTGCACACAATGTACATTCAGAGAGACCTGATGAATACTGCTTCTTCTGACTTTCTCATCTTGCCATGTTTATACTGTTGCCTGAGAACTTCAGAAATGTGTTTTTTGTACAGAGTAGTTCTTAAAAAATCTTGTACATGTTCCTTTTTTGAGAGGGAAACATTGTGGAACCTAAACTGTTTTTACAGGCGAGAACAAATAACCTGAAAAGCGAGAGAGCAGGAACATGCAGCATATTATAGCCTTCATCTGTTTTGCAGCATTGTTCTAGTGAGGATATACATCACCTCCAGAAAGTAACTGATAGGCCCGGCCATTCAGCACTGGGATAGACGCACAAAAGCAGAAGATATCTGCGGCGCAGATGGCATTATACTCGTTTCAAAAGCGTTCACAGTCAAGTATGTAGAACAGAAAAAAAGATGCCTTTAATGCAGGCCAGTGATTACAGGTGAGAGATGTAACTGATAGTTTGGCCCATTATTATTGGGAGATTTCGGTGTGTTTGACCCCCCTAAAGCATTCTGCTGCCAAGGGAATTTAAAACAAGCCGCGGACTCCGAGGAAAGGAATGTTGTGATTGCTCTGGGTGACACTGATACAACACGCCATCACATAGCTGACTCCAGACTGAGGGAGAAGCAGCTCCGTGGCTGAGTCTAACTATGTGAACACTTAGCAGCAGGCGTTTCATTAGCAGTCTGTGAGAGGCTAGAGCTGCTTTGTCTTTGACTGCCACATCCTCTTACACTCACGCTGCTGCTCGTACATTTGACCTGCATTAGCCCACCAGGTGTGTTTCACATTTTATTTAATGAACTGCAGTCATGAGGTAATTCATCGCCTGCAACAATACTCAAAGCACTCAAAGTAGTGCTGTTGACTTGTACTGCTTCTGGCTGATATTTTCATTAAAGGCCTCCTTATCAAATAATGAAATAAAGAATCTGTTTCTTGCCCAATGCTATTACCTCCCACAAAGCAAAAGGTTTCCAGTGTAATGTCTTGCCTTCCCTGCCAGTTAATTAGTTTGCGTGTGTGCTACATACTAATGCTACTTTCATGAGAATAATCTGAGACAATAAGCCTGTCTCTTTTGTGTCCTTCTGCAAGCCCTCTTAATTAATATCAGCAAATACAAACCAAAGTTAATTGAAATTTAAACATCCCCATCTTTAGTTTACAATAATACAATTGCAAGTGTTTTGTTGCTGTTGTTGAATTACTATAATAGCCGGTATCATATTTCTATTTAGTATATCATTGATCGCTCTCAGGGATGCCACGGAAATATAAAAGAAAGAAATGTCTTAACCATGAGTAAACACAGGAGGCAATATATGCAACCCCAACATTGATTTAGACCGAGACATTAATATTCACACTCCTCCAGATAATCATAGCAAGGTATACATGATTTGTTTTCATTGATTAAGTGACATTGGCCCAGCTTCTCACACCATGGTTATTAATATAGTTTGCATTGATATTATTTCTGCATTAACAACAATTTCGCCAAGTGCGAGAGATTACACGACTGATGCAAAAGAGTAGCATCTCTGTGTGGCAGATAGCTTTAATCAGAGCCTCTTTTGATACAAAATCTTTACAACTCAAATCAATCTTTATGGACAAGCTTTTCAAACTGTGTGCAAGTTTGAATAGCGTAGTTTTAAAGAGGCTGTGCCCTCCTGTCAGATATCTGATGTGTTTTGCAAATTACACATCCTTCGAGGAATATGAATTAGGTTGTGCAACGTTTTCACAACAACTGCAGGCGAGCGGTTCCTCCATTCACGGTCGAGATTTCACTCGGTTTCCATGAATCCTGCGTCGCGCCTAATGCAATCAGGCCGACAATTCCCAACCAGCGTGGGACTGTAGTACAAACAACCCACAACAAAAGCATCATTTGGCGACCATTCCAGTAGGATTTGTGTGTTTTTTTTGTTGTTATCACACCTCTTTTGTCATGTTGGTCCATGCACAGAAATAGCTAAACAAAATAAATAAATAGATAAGCAGTGGGTTGTCTTTATAGCTTTTATGCAGTCATATTTCCGAGCCAAGAACATTTCAGAAGTTAACAGTATTTACGTTCCGGTAGGGTTGGTCACAGTCTGTCATATGATATTTGCATCTGCATGTCCGATTAACAAATATGACATATTCCTAAGATCAGGCTCCTAGCGCTCTAACCACCCACCATGGCAATTAGCTGTCTACTAAGCTAACAGGCGTAACACACATGCCTGATGCAAGCCAGTAGAATATCAAGCCAGTCTCTTAGATGTATCCCTGTAAACACGCAGCACGCGTGTGCAGGCTAATTTGTTTCAAAACGTTGATTAACCTGCAGCTCCGGACTGAGCAGCTCTGAGCTCACTACTATCAACACGGGGGTTACATTGAAGTAAAACCACCTTTTAAAATTCACCAGAGATAAAGAGACCTGTCGTCTGTGTGAGGGAATAACGATACCTAATCGGGAATGGGTTGCTCTCAGACAAATTGAACAGGCTTCTCCAAGCTTTTCTGCATGTCTTAAGGGCTATTAGGAGTGAATCTGTTGAAATTATCACCGATAGCCCCCCGCGGTAAAATCATTCTGATCCTCGTACCGCTCAGACTTATTAGCACTGCTTAGGCAAGAATAGTACAGGAGACAAAAGATAGTTTTTCTGAATACCTACAATGATATAGCACAGAAAGTCTAAAGAGTAGAAGGACACTTATGATAAAAAAAGCTCTTAAACACTGTGTAGATTGATAGAAGTATATAGCACATCCACTGATGTCATTTCACTGTTGCTATGCGCTGAAGGCTTTTATCCAACGCAGCATTGTTGGTGTTTTGTGATAAATCTAAACAGGTATTTTATTTATATACCTGTGTGTGTGCGTGTGTGTGTGTATATATATATATATATATATATATATATATATATATATATATATATATATATATATATATATATTATAATCGTATATAACACGATTGCCACCAAACTAACCTATCTGTTCTGCTTATTTTTAAAAACGCGTTGACCGTCGGGGCATAGCCAATATGGAGGTTAATCCATTCTAGTGTCTATACTATGGGATGCTTATGGAAGCATATTTGCTTAGGGCAGCCATGCAAATTATTACTTACTGCCCCTGTAAGCTGATAACGCAAATTAGATACCCATTAAAGTTGAACAATGTATATAGAATGAGAAGAGATTGCAAGTGATACCTGAAGGGATGCTTAAGTCATATGGCACTAAAATATGCCTCATGCTTGCAAACTTCAAAAGTGGAGAGATGTTTATCCTTGGGAATGGAAGATGCATAATAGTAATCTCATATGCACAGAGGCAGCTGCCAGGTGGAGGATAGCACACTGCATGTTTATGAATAGAAATCATTACAGGGACTGGGGAGCATACCGGCATGGACCAGTAACACAGAACTTTTCTTATTTATTTTTTATGATCTACCCACCTAAAATGTTCCTTCATGTTCCTAAATGTTTCACATGTGGTTCAAAGCTGGTTAGTTTTTTTTAATCTGATTTGTTGTTCTGATATATGCTTATTAAATACACACCAGTATTCAGATGCATTAGTTAATTTTAAGTCCTGAGCTGAATTGGTGGCTGGAGCTGACAACAACAAGCCTGTTAATACGATCCCACCACCTGAGGTGCCTGTGAAATCATGAACATGCCAGCTTTAACCCTCTATTGCTTTAAATATTACTGTTGAAAATGTTTTGAATGCTTGTATTACTTAAGATCACCTAAATAATAGATATATTTAAAATAAATGTGTAAGAAAAAGTTGTAAACATAGTCTCAGGATAGTTTCATGCTATGTAAGTCAATAGGGCTCCATTAGGTTGTATACACTAAGAACTTTCCATATTTGCATATTGTTGCCACATGCCAATACATTTTTAAGATTATACATTAAGCATATTAGAAAAAATAATAATATCAAAAATGTATAAAAATAAGTAAGTTCATTTACCCTAGAGAGTGAGTTCAGTTTGTATATTTGGTGAACATTTTGAATAAAAGACAAGACTTCAGTTGTGGGACAATGATGTTCACAAAAGAGACTGGTAAACAAGATATCCTAATCATGTGACCTCATAAATTGTATGTCCTTCAAAAATAAAAGCCCCCATTTTATGCCTAACTGGAAAAACATAGATTTGATATCACAGTTTTTTAGAAAAATGAAAGTAAAGTAACCAAGCCATATGGCAACACTATGCAGTAGAGGGTTAACAGCAGCGTCACCATTCCACCGGGCCCCTACTCCCACTAGCCTCTGCTCTTATCAGATGAGCTCCCTTTAATTCACGTGCCAAACACCTCTCTGAGGACGAATACAAATGCTCAGCAGCTTTCAAAAAGTGGAAGTGCTGTTTTTCTGGCATGCTAAGCGAGAGAGGAAGAGCTCTGTGTGCGTGTTTTCGGGGGAAACCCCAGCTAATCCTACCTTTTAACTTGCCTGTTGTTGTTTTTCATCCCCCTTTCCCTTTTCTGCTCCTCTGGCCGGGCTGATAGTTAGGGATTCATCTTAAAACCTTCCCCTTTTGTCCGGTGGGCCGTGGAGTCAGCAGTTATTCTTCGACTGACGACTTTCAATGCCCGGCGGTGAAAGAGATGAAGCTGAAACACAAAGGCAAATTAAGGCTACAAAAACACTCGCCATTGTCCCATTGTTGAGGGTCACAAATCGTCGAGTAAAAGCAACACAGCGTGGTTGAAATGTATTCGCCTCCATCCCTTTTTCCCCCCTCCCTCCCTTCTCCTCTCTTTATATTCATTAGATTCATTATAGGCCACAAAGGATTGCCAACAAAACAGCTTGTGATTTTTAGTTGAATTCATCCCCCTCTGAGGCCTGCAGGGAAATTAAAGTAGGTGACTATCACTGGAGGGGGAGCAGGCTTGACACATCTGAAGCTTTCAGTGATGCTAATAGCCAAGCGTATCCAAAATACACAGAGCTGACCTCAAACAGATTGTGGGGGTTTAAAATCATTAGTTTGCAAATGAAGCAAAAGTACATTGGTTCTATGGTAGAATCAGCCCACTCTGAACCTTTTGATTAGTGTTTGTCAACTCCCCTTTCTCTTCATACTCCCCCCCGCCCACTCGGCAATCCAGAAAATTAATAAAGGAGACATAGCGACACTTTGGAAGGGAAACCGCTCGCATCTCCAGCACCTGTTAAACAAATACACTTAAGGCAGGAATCAAATTGCAGGCAGGTTTTAAATTGGTGTAAAATCTTCATTTAGACGATGTCCCCGGGGCCTGCTTATTACTTGAGATTTATATAGCATTAGTTCTGCCTCGCAAATGTGCTGCACCGGCTCACCTCACTGAAATATGAAGAGGTTTGATAAAAAAGCTACAAGAGATTCTCTCATTAAAAAAAAAACTAAACCTTTTTAAAGATTCATTAATTGAAGTTGTGGCACACGGCTCTGACACGCACAGAGTTCTGGTGCTTGTGCCCTTGAGCGTGGTACATTATACGGTGTAAGATGGTCGCCGTGCAGCTCATTAGCACAGGTTGCTGGGAAGAATTCACGCTTACAAATTAAACTACCTGTGATCAAGTTATGTGCAACTTCTACACACTTGTCTTTACACCTGTTGTGTTATTTTAACTCAACTAAATTCATAACTTGAATTTGGTTGATACACGTCATGTCACAGAGTGGCACACATCATGCTGAAGTCTGGAAGGAAACCACCACAAAGGCATTTCACTCATAGCGGTGCCCCTATTGAGTTTGTCTGTTTCAGTCAGCGATCCGTTTTGTTCTCCGTCCCTTTCAATTTGTTTACATTTGGCCCCTACTGGAGAGGGACAGTCCATTGATTTATTGTCCCCCCACTTCCTGAGAGTGGCGTTAAAAGAGCGCACAAGGCCCCCCCGTCCTCAGGCCCTGCTCTTACATTGTGTCTCCCGGTTGCTAGCTTCTGTTACAGAGACAAGCCGGAGGAAAGGCCTAACATCACAAGGACCTCACAAGTAAAAAAAAAAGGCGCATGAAGGCCTGAGACACAGCAGCACTGCACAATGTAGCTTTGACTGAATGGATGAAGCTGTGGGACGTTTTCCTCCCTCAGAGGGCTTTTCTTCTTCTGTACATATATATGTATTAATCACCAACTATTTTGATAATCGATTTGAGTCATTTCTAAGAAGAAAATGTCCAAATTCTCTTATTCCAGCTTGTTAAATCAGATTATTTTTTGGTTTCTTTATTCTTCTATAATAGTAAACTGAAGATCTTTGGGTTGTGGACTGTTGGTCTTAACCAAAAAAAGACATTTTATGTTCTATCAGCTATATATATATATATATATATATATATATATATGTATATATATGTATATATATATATATATATATATATATATATATATATATATATATATATATATATATATATATATATATGTATATATATGTATATATATATATATATATATATATATATATATATATATATGTATATGTATATATATATATATATACATATGTGTATATATATATATATATATATATATATATATATATATATATATATATATATATATATATATATGCACACACACACTATCAGGGTGGTTTGTATTCATGTATTGTGACATCTCCTTTTGCAGATTGATATTTTTTCTGAGAAGCAGCTGTCTGAGTTCTACAGAACAATTTCTAAGAGTGAAAAGAATCATTTCAGATGAAAGTTGAAATGCTATTGTAAAATGGCCTTTCACTCCTCTCTCCCTTGAAGATAAACAATTTCCCATGAATATATGGCTGGGCCCCCTATCTATCACAAAAATCAGAATGTGTCCCATACTGAGCCTATTGTAGTCTATTAAAAGAAATCCTTCCCTGTGGCAACCATTTTGCAGGTTTCAAGTAGATAAATGCCTTCCAAGGGGGATAAGAATGTATTTCTACAAAACTGCATTAAAGAGTAATGTTTGTCAACTACTCCGATAAAAACTTCACAGTCACAATTCTCTTTAGAGGCGGCACATGCATTGGCAATGTGTAAAGCTGATTGGTCTGGGGAGGCTGCCTACAGGTTAGCAGGCCTCATTTCCAATCTCTGACAGCAATATGTGTCACCGTACGCTTCATCCCAATTGCTCGTGTTGAACACAAACCTTGGTCACTCTATATATGGAAATCTCTGTCTTCAGGGCGAAAAAAAATTAAAAAGGTGAGATTGGCACTTTAACCTCCGTGCCCCCCTGCAAATATGTTTTAGTCTGATACATTATACTATTGCGAATTATTTATCAAGAAGATACAAGCTTGATATTTCAAAAAAATAATGAGATGTTGAGGTGGCAGCTGGAATGTTCTGGTCCAGCGAGCAGCATCTATGAATCGGGGGAAATGAAGTAAATATGGCAGGCTGGGACACACCATGTGCAGAATGTGAAAGAGTGGAGAGCAGTGCTTTGGTGGCGCGGACCAAAACCTCTTCTTTTTTTTCTTAAATCAGACAATTTAATGGAATTATTAAAATAATAATATATTTATGATTTGTTTGTTTTAAAAAGTGCACTTTATGCAAAGTGATTGTAGATTAAAAACTAAAAATTTGATCAATAAATCCACCTACTGTATCGGCGGTTACCAAACAAGTCAAAAGATGATGAGGGTCCAACCCGGAGCTTGTAATCTATGAAGCAAAAACAAAACAAATGTTGCGCCGAGTTCAGTTGAAAGAGCCCACCTGTCGACACGCTGCATTCACAGAACAAATCATCCAGTTGTTGCTGTCGTACAAAGCGAGTGAACAGACGAAAAAATCCATTCATACAGCCTGAATACAGTTGAAGTGTGTCTCTCCACAGATGACTGTTACTTGAAAGAACAAAACAGAGAAGGGCTGTGTATTAATTCACTTCAGAGGCTGTCAGTCATTGCTTTCACTCCACTGTTAGTCCCCTCATGCCTTGGTGAACGCACAGTAATTAAGGTAAAACCATGACATGTTTGGTTCTTCATCCACACACACACACACACACACACACACACACACACACACACATACACACACACACACACACACACACACACACTCAAAAATGTGCTTATTGTTTCTTTACATGTGAAAAATGATGTATGTGCAGGTTGTTTTCATGTCCATCTCCTGATAACTTTGCCAACCTTAAATATTCAAAATGACCCAAATTATTATCCAATAGATTTTTTCCAATATATGGTAAACATGTCTTTATCTTATATCTTGTATGGTACATGGTTTTGCAAAATGAAATGAAACAAAAAAAAGTCAGTTTCATCCTCCATAAACATCAGGCTGGTGTTGAATCTTTCAGCTTGTTGACTGAATTAGGCAAATCAAATGACAAGAAAAGAAATTGGTTTATTTCACAGCTCCCCTTCTTCTCCATCCCAAACTCTTGCCTTTGTTTTGATTTATTTCATCCTCTTAGAACATCCCGTCGCTTTTCAGGGCCCCCTTTGTTCTTGGTGAAGGGGTCTTTTATTTGAGGGGAAAAAAAAAACTCCCATCTCAGACTCGCGCTTTGCCTTGATGCAGATCTTCATTAATCTCCGGGGCCGCTGTGGGCTCTACAGCAGCCCGCCGTTTTGATGGGAATTGAATTTGATACCGTATTGTGGCTTGTATGGAAGTCTAACAATAGCCTGTGTTCCTTCCTGTGTCTGTGCACAATCAGAGAGACCCAATTAAATAATTTGGTACAATAAAGGGGAACAAAAGGATACCCAGGCATAAAGTGAGGGCTCCAACATTTGCATTCTACCTATTTCTGTATCATGTTAATTAATTTGCTTTGAAAGCATGGGGGAAAGCACAATGGGGAAACAGTGCAGCTCAAGTATGTCTGAGGATGCTTTATATTCAGGTGACATGCTAAATCAACATTTTACAATAGGAAATTTTCACATTTTTCTCTGGAGCATCAGACAGTTCAATGTGATTTGTATTTTTTTGTATTATTTAATAAGTTTATGTAAAGCAAACTTCATTTTTATTTCCCACTTCGTCATACTTTATCAGGCTAAATTATAAACAGCTTCTGCTCGGATAAATAATCCCACCCTACATTAGAGGAGCAGAATCCAAAATGAGCATGACGGTAACCTGCCCTTAATTAACAACGTGTGAATTGTGTGATCTATAACTGCTTTTGTTGACGGCGATATGTCATATTCAATGAAGGGTAAATGAATTATCCCCGAGTGGCCCCGTGATAAGCAGTGATGGGACCCATATGGAGCTGTCAGTGGACCGCTGGTGGGCTCGACTGGTCCAGCCGCTGTAATTGAAAGAAATGAGCCATGGAGCTGACACATTAGCAGTCTCCCCAGAGATGGACCACACAGTGCACACACACACACACACACACACACACACGCACATATATCTTCTCACTTTTTAAACATCATCTATACAGACTCTATCTCATTGTGAGTATAACCCAGACAATGTCAGCCAGGCTGGCACAGGACAGCACCCTACTGTAAGTGAGACAGGGTGTAAGATTGGGTAGGTCTTCGTCTGGGTTAAGGGGATAATGAGAAACTGCCCCGCAGTGAGTTAATCAGCCCATCGCTCTCCCAGCACTGCCATTTATTTGCTGTTTATTCCCCAGCACAGGGCCCCCAGGGGGAGGCCTGTCTGTGAGGCAGCACCTGCAGCTTCCTCGACGCCTGATTTAGTGCCTTAAATGCTGCTTGTGGGCCAGATTACACTGGACAGTGATCAAACCTTATTTGCACTCTGATTAGACAAACCGCTCCCTGCACTGACCGGGGCTGAAGCAATTCTTCTTTAGCAATTTTATACTGCTGCCCTGTGTAAAAATGATTAACACTGACTCTGGGTGAACGTGGCAGCCACATTCACTGCCTAGTGTGATTCTGAGTTGGTATCAGTGCTATAATCACAGCTATGAAAATGTATTTAATGTTTATCAAAACCCTATGGAAGTAATTCTAGAAGGCACACTAGTCCTTTTTACATTACCATTCTACAATACAAAGAAGAAAAGAAGAATGTTTTAATATATATATATATATATATATATACATACATATGCCTGGTAACTATACTATATACTACATCTATACTAACTATAGTATAGATGTATCTAAGCAGCTAATCAAACTGCTAGAATAAGCTGCAACATATATATATATATATATATATATATATATATATATATATATATATATATATATATATATATATATGTAGATCAATGCTAGGGATGGATATCTTTACTACTACTGTTAGTGATACTCATAATTTTTTTTCATTATTATATCCCATTTTTATGAAAGTAAGGACATATTGGAGGATAGCTGGAAGAGAAGCAGGTCACAAACATTAAATGTCCTGGCTGGTTCCGGTGTGCTTTACACAGACAAGTCAATTCGCCGATGTGCCTACCTCCCTTGGCGGCCTATTTGCAGAAAAAACTCTGACCCCCGCATTCCACCTTCGTACCTTTTACACAGAACAGCGAGGCGGAATAACGGCCTTGAACAGGCTGTGTAAAAGGGATTACAGTTTCTGCCATATTGGTCTCAGCAGAGTAAGGCTGGCTGATCCTTTCAGTCAGTTTGCCAGCGGAATTTGAAATTTATTTTTACCTAAAACAGTCAACATATGAATTGATGGTGTTGTGCTCAATATGTATTGGAAACATCTTCAATAAATTTGGCAGAAAACCCCAAATATAGTACAGAATACAGAGCGGCATATACATTAGCACAGGCACGAACAAGCATTGGACAAAGTAAGGCAATGATTTCCTCCAGAGGCACTGAAACCTGCAAGTAAGGAATCAGGAATATTGGTGAAAAGTTCAGTCTATGAAGTTAAAAGCCATTGAACAGAATGTATTGGCTGGAACAGACGTCTGGCAGGCAACACACTGAGTTTCCTCAGCAACAACAGAGCGCCTGAAAGACAAAACCTTCTGCCCAAATTTAAACATATTGGTCAAAAGCAACCAATGTTAGGCATGTTACTATTAAAACAAGAATTTTTAATAGCTACTAGTTACTCCCCCCAAAACGTAAATGAGTTAGCTACTGAATTACTCGCTTGTAATTACACAAAGTGGAAGTTTTTGGGGAGCATGTTTCACAAGCCAGTTGCATAGAGTAGAAAAACAGACACATTTAACCTTTGCCATGATGGAAAAATAATGTATTGGTGTTTTTGGGGCACTAGTTTTGTATAATCGTGTCGTTGGAACGTACATGGACAAATGCTTGGCCCTGGGACATAATGCACACTTCACAGGTGCTGTCAATTGCCAATTAGAAAACGCCAACTTTTACTCAGATTCCTCCGGACTCACCATGACTTCATGTAACATTAGATAATTTATCAAACTCTTCACTGGTAATAAGTAAAAGTAATAAGTAATTTGTGTGTGTAAAGAACAGCCCACACAACTGAACTCTGCTTGGGTCACCATGAAATATGATTCAATCTTATTATCACGTATGTGGTTGTTGTTGTCCCTCCCATGCACCTCCCAACAAACCTTTGCAGCTTGTAGCTGCTAAAACAAGGTGTGTTCAGATTCAGCTAACATTGCCAATGTACACACAGGCTTGCAAATGTCTATCAACTAGCAGAAGCAAACAGTAGAGGAAATTAGTCATTCCCTGAACGCATCCTGCTAGATGACTACTGCTTCAATGAATAGGTTTGATTTTATTGTAACACATGACATTTCATTGTTAGTAATGGTTACAGTGTTGTAATGATAGAAATCGTAATTTTGTTAGATTAGCCTGTTACTAAAAAACTAACAGTATCATGAAATGCTGTTAGCAACACTGAAAACAAATAATTTAATGTCTGACAAAATGCATGTCATACAAAGATACTAATTAAGAGGAACAACAATTAGGAGATGGGCATATAATGTTCAATATGTTGGGTTACAGATAATGCTAGCATTCATACTAATATGATAGAGCTTAGATGTTTCATTGTCATTGTACCCTATATCGTACCCTATATCGTACCCTATGCCGTACCCTATGCCGTACCCTATACGTACCCTATGCCGTACTTTATACCATACCCTATGTCGTACCCTGTCCTACCCTATGCCATACCCTATGTCGTACCCTATGCCGTACCCTATGCCATACCCTATATTGTACCCTATGCCCTACCCTATGCCGTACCCTATGCCGTACCCTATACCGTACCCTATGCCGTACCCTATGCCGTACTCTATGCCATACCCTATGTCGTACCCTGTCCTACCCTATGCCATACCCTATGTCGTACCCTATGTCGTAACCTATGCCGTACCCTATGCCATACCCTATATCGTACCCTATGCCATACCCTATGCCGTACCTTATGTCGTCCCCTATGCCGTAGCCTGACATGCCTTTCTTCAGAAATGTAACCAGACATCGTAGCAATATAGACCATACTGAGACTACAACAGCTGTGATTGGTTCAGTCACTCATTAGCACTGAGTTCAATCTTTCTCCGCCTCCATCTTTTTAACAGTTGTTCACACAAATCTCTTCTGGCTTATTTTCTCTTCTCTGCAATCCACTAATTTCACTAAGAGTACTGTTGTTGAAAAGTTACTAGCTAAGCTCACTCAGTTTCTGTTGCTATTGAAGATGCAAAAAACACATAGAAACGCCACTGCCAGTAGCAGTTTGGTGGTGTAATTGGAAATCAATGCAAACACAACAGCGCACAAGCATAAATACTCACAACGGTAGACCCAACGAAATAACTGAGCTTTAGCTTTCTGACGGTAGGCGGAGCCTTGATTCTCCACTAAGTACAGCGCCTCTTTGGAGAGAAGAGGTATTACAAGGGCTAACAATTCTTTCTTTTTCTAATGATGCTATGTCTGTGACATACCATCAACACTGTTCATCCTCCCAGTATTCATGATGGGAAGAGGGCGTTTTAAAATTAAATTATGGCACCAAACAAAAGTCAAAATACCGATAAACTAGCAACACAAAGATGAACTGGCACAATGGACAATCTTGTGAATATTTTCAACATGTACTTTCACTTTGCTCTACTTACAGTTACTGGCTACTTTTGGTTTGAGTTACTCTGTTTGCACTTTACTTTTGGCTTCTGGTTTGGAGCTTGGCAGGGATCTCTAGATCCTTGTCCAGCGCTGATTTTAAACGCATTATCTGAGTGCAATAGTCCAACTCGGCAAGTGTGATTTCCAACGAGCTAACATGTTTATTTGTACTTTAAAGTCCGGTTTCAGTCGGACTGACACAATGATTCAGTTTTGTCAGGTGTCCTGTGTAAACGTACTAGATGTTAGAATTAGTCTGCCTGCAACATAAGTGAAAGGAAAAGGTGACCAGATCTGTACCTGCTGAATGCAATGTACATTCTGTAGCCTTCAAACATTTTGAGTTTAGTGTTTAGTTCCTTGTTGCATTCAGAATGGAAGGCACTCTAGCTCATTCATTGTGTTGCAGATTTTCATTCACATACAAAGCCTGCTCTTTCAACTGAATAATCAGGCTACCTTAAATGTTTACAATGTTCACCTGTGGCTGAATAGGAACGTAAGCAGTCCATTGGCAAGGCCTCTTTTCTTTCATCTACTTCTATGCAGAGACTAGCAAAGTATTAATGAAGCCATTTTCTGATCTACTCTCACTGATCTTCTACCCGGAATGCCTCTCCAAAAGTTCTCCTAGCATTTACTGCCCATTTAGAATTGTGCTCGAGCGACTAGCAAACATATTAAAGCAAAGGGGAATACTCATAATGGAATCGGAAAGCTTTCATTTCTTCCCGCTCATTGTCTCTCCTTTCTCTAAATAACCTTCCTTTTTCCTGCTATCAGAACAAAGTTCTCTGAGTGAAAAAAAGAAATGCATTCATGCATCCTGAAAGAGGCTTTTAAGGTTGAGTATATCTCAAACAAAAAGGAAAAGGGGGTTCTGAATCTGGCATGAGAATAGCACAATGTTCATAACCTCGACGTTCAAAATTTCGAATGCTGAGGTAATGAATGAAATAAACCCTAAAACACATCCCAGCCACAATGCTGGGAGACTTATTCTGTATTCATTAATCTATTTTATCTGCATTGCTTAAGAGATGTAACGGATGGTAAGTTTTGCCCAATATTTCTCAAAAATTAACGCCAAACATTGCAAGTTACAACCTATTGCTGTTGAATTTGAGTTGGAAAACTGACACTGGCATTTTTTTTTTTTTGAAAAATATTTTTTTTTGAATAATATTATTGTATTTCTATTGATTTAGAGTGCTTAAAAGATATACATCTTGAAGATGAATGTACGCTCACGATAAGATACAAAGAGCATTTTTCTTAGCTGTCAGGCCCCCTCCCATCGCTCTCAGCCCCTTTCTCTCTTCATTTTGCTAACTGGTGCTCAAAGCTTCTCCTCCGCTGACCAAGCATCAGCTTCCCCCGCGCTGATAAATGGGCTTCTTTGAATTGATGGCAGGCTGGAGGAAAAAGAGATAATCCTAGATAATGTGGACACAGTTTTCATTTCTTGTCACCCAATTAAACTGCAATTATCCCGAGTGCAGGAGAGGAGAAAAGTGGAAAGAATGGCCAAAGAATGGGGGAGCGAGGCTCCCTGGGACACTCTCTACCAGACACATTAGCCCAGATTTGCTCCATCCTGATAAAAGAGAACCATTTCTTGCACTTGAGTTGCAGACCAGCTGCAACCTCGTTTTTTTTTTGTTTTTGTTTTTTTTTTAGAAAAGAATGCCTGTACAATGTTTGCGCCATGCCTCAAAGTGGCTAGGGGGAAAAAAAGATCAAAATGTATACAGGTTGTCGCCCTATTAAAGCTGTGTGGTGTTTATGGCGTTTCATGTGTCATTAGCTGAGGATATAAAGGTTTTATCTCTTAACAGCCTGTATCCATTTCTTGAAAAAAAAAAATATTATTATGCTAATGTCCAAGACACATTGTCAGAGGGGAACAAAAGTGTACATTTTCAGAAACCTTTGTCATCACTGACTAGTCAATGTAAGAACCCTGGAGTTGACTACACAGGGGTTCAGAAAACCTTCAAACGATCCCCCAGCATATCCAAAAGTGCTTTGACTGAGCGCTTGTGTGCAGCTACTGTTTCCCCCTTTTCAAAGAATCGACCACTGCTCTGTAAAAAAAAAGAAGGGACGCTTCCTGAATTGTTTGCCTATAAATGAATCAAGACCGGGCCCCAGAAACTCTCCCGTGGCACAAAATCTAAGAAGTGAATGAATGTCTTTTGTAATTACTGTTCCTCTTTGCAATTATCACACGAGACAATTTATGGATTAACATATTGATTTCACTTGACCCTTGGCGAGGCTTAATTTGGACCAGGATGATACTTTCGGCTTGTGCTGCCAGATGCAAACTGCCCTTGAGCCCCCCCCCCCCCCCTTTTTTTTTTTGGTGCGTGTCCCAGCATTTGCAGCATCTTTAGCCAAACGTCCCACGGGATGATGCCCTGACACGCGGAAGGGTCCCGGCCTTTGGTCTGGAGCGTATCCCTGCATGGATATTGACTTTGCTAAACATATATTAAAAAAAAAAAATGCACGAGTGGGGAAAAAAAAACAGAAGGATCATCAGTAAGAGTAACTCATTAATCTCCACACAGCCGATTAGCGCTTTGAAGTCTTTGAGTCTTATTTTTTTTTTTTTGAAAGCCACGTCCCTTTGCTTCGCCAGCCCTCCCCCTCAGAGGATGTTTAGATAAACATGGGGGAATAAACAGATTACTTAAAATCATTAGACAAACATCTTTAACACGCAAACACATGGCTGCCTGCTTTGGAATGCTGATAACCACGCCGTGGCGGCGTCTAATGATGTTGGTGCTCGTGGCGGCGGCGGTAATGCATTGCTGATTACTGAGAGGGGGAGAATACTCCGTCAAAATATGATCAATACATCCTATAAGTGCTGCGGCTGCTCTGCATGAGTAATGCCTTGATTAAGCCGGCGACATGAGAGAGGTTAGTATGAATGCAGCCTCTCCACTGCTGTGTCCATCAAATAATGAGATCACCTAAGACAGCCACTGTCACCCCCCCCTCCCCTTCCTAAACAGGACATGCTGACAGGACACTTGCCCTCCCATTGATCATATTGTCATTCAAGTCAGTGCTCAGGATTGTGCACACACACATTCTCACATACACACACACACACACACACTGGACAAACGTGCGTTTGGATACAAAAATGGTGAAGTGGTAGGCGGAAATCCCACAAAGTTGTCCCCCCCAAAAAATCTTTGTAAATGCAAATAAAGTTTGAATATTAAATATGTTGAACATAAATAATATGTTGAATATTGAATATTTAACATATTAAATGTTAAACACACTACAAAAGTGCTGCTAAATGTAAATCAATATATTTCTTAATTGTTCAAAAATAATGACCCTCCCCCCTTTCCTTAAAATAGTTTGGTCCAGAAGCTGTCCTCCAAATTTTGACAGTCAGCTAGTAGCTAGCAACATGGACGAAACCAATAGAAATAATATGCAAAAGCCAGTAAGTCATTTATCAGACCACTTGTTAAAAATGTGTCCAAAATCAGCCTCTTTTTACCAGCCTGCTGGTTAAGATCAGACCTAATGATCTAATGATCTAATTATGCCTTTGCCTTATGTATAAATAAATATAGAACTTTACTATAACTACTGTTATTTTAATGCCATTGTTTAAAAGGACATGAGACTTGAGAACGTTAAGAAAGAGAAGAAGATAGGACCATATTATTATGGTAGTGAGGTAGTGTGCCAAAAAAAGAAAAAAATGACTAATCTTTTTCCCACATTATGTGTCTGGTATAATGAACTCTTACTTCAGTTGTTGGAATGGCCACTTGTTTTATCCTTGAGGTATACGAGGTAACTCTGCTGTAAGAAGGATATGACATCCAGCCACGACAATGGACCATCTGCAGGAACTCTGTTATTCTTTCTTGAAAAAGTTGTTTGTACCTCAATGACACAGTTATTATCTTGGTCACTTAATCTCCTGAAATAAGATTGATTTCTCCTTTCAGGCCGTCTTAAGAGCACCTCTGTTGAAGCTGTTGCCTCAGACCATGGGAACCGTCAAGTTCCGACGCATCCTCACATTTTTTTTCCCATTTGATGGAGGTCACAGTCACTCGGGGGATTTCTTTGACATACTGATGAGTAGACGCATAAAAGGCTGTTTCATTGTTACAAGCCAGAGAGAAGAGCACGACTACATGCATAATACACGGGACAGAACCAGAAGAGAGATGCCAGCCTGTCATACAAATGAAAACATACACTTTCAATCAAATGCATATGTAATAGCTATTGATGGATACAATGTTTAATTTGTATCTTCGTGGATCCTGCAGGAAGCAGAATTGAAGGTTAACTGTCATTTTATTAAAATACAGGCCTGGAGAAAATCACATCAGGATGAGAGATATGGCAGAAAAAAATGATAATTGATCTCAACGCTATCAAGAAATAAGCAAAACAAAGAACACACACACACACAATATGATGAATATGAACAGATTTCATTTTCATGTTCACTCAAAGAAATATTTATTCACCATCATTTATTCATCATCATTTGGTCCCATGGGCAAGGTTCGTATTTTAGTATTTAATTAAACGATCTGTGGCGGACAATCGTTCATATAATTTTTCTTGTTAATAAAAAACCACTCAAGGTCATCTTTGGTGGAAGATCTGTAAATAATTTGAACAGTTTTGCAAATTGTTTTGATCATGTTTAACTTTAAATCTTGACCTTTAATATCCATCTTTTTTCTCCTCTAGTTCATTCAACCCCCCTGCGCTGAACACAAATCCATAGATTCAGCGCTTTGTGTCCTATTCATAACATCGGAGGGAAAACTTGTAATAAGGGTCAGAGGTGGTTAATAAGCTGGAAGCGCTACACTGGCAACTTTTTTTTATAAGGGCCTTTGATGTAGTCGACAATGTTAAAGATGAACAAGTCACCTCTTTTTCTGTGAAGGACGCCGGCGCTCTGTGAAAGCACGAATGGCGTGTTACGGCACTGCCACGGGTTCAAGGAGATTGGATCACTTTTTGTTTGCGGAGCGGCCTCAATTCAGCCTCCACATAAAGAGGGAGAGACTAGGAGAGGACTGAGAGAGAGCAGTCTTTGTGGGGATTGAAGGGAAAGGGGTGGATGAAAAAAAAATTGCCTTGGTGCATCAGTTTTCTCTGATCCCCCCAACTGAAACTATAAATGTATCTGAGAGATGAGCTATCTGCGGCGGGGCCTTTTCTTCCCTCTGTCCCTGTGATGAGTTAGCAGGACCTGGAGTGATAAAGCTGATAGAAGGGGCTGCTATCAGGTGGCAGTCTGGGTAATTACAACTCTCTATTTGGGGGCTTTGCAGCGATGCTGTGGCGATAAGGCAGGATATAATGAGAAAGAAAGGCCGGCAATAATGTACCCGCTAAATGGTTCAAAATAGTCTATCATGGGGAAAAGTCATCTCAGAGCCTGGAGGGGAAACAAGTATCTGTGGGTTTTAAACCACGGGGCCCTGCGACAGAGAAGATGTGGAAGGTTTAAGCCAAACATCCGCCCCTGTGGGGGGTTAGCCCGCCAGCGATTGGAGTTCAGGAATCGGACTTTTTGCACAAAAGGCCAGGATCGGCTCCTTTTTTTTTTAATGATCCAGGAAGTCGTTTGATTGCCGCTGCTAGTTTTGTTTGTGCCTCGGGGTGTGGAGATATTCTGCGGTGTGAGATTACGTATAAACGCCATGACAAGCGGCAGGTTTTTATTTTTTTAAGACGAAGGTCTTATCAATCCGGCGGACTCCACGCACCCTTCTGTGTCGCCATTCTCCCTCCACATAATGCGCTTTCAAAGTTTGTTGTATTTGTCAGCTCAGGTCCTCGAAGATTGAACTGACAATCACTCCTCTTTTTTCCTCCCTCTTTACCATCATTCAAGCATTCTCACACACACACACACAAACACACACACACACACACACACACACAATCCTCAGGGCCATTTGCCTGTTCCAGTCACACAGTGTGCAGTGTGTTCTATCTTGTATGGCTGTTTTATTGTGAATTACAGATCCCCCTCACTAGGGATCATGACCACTATCAATAGTATTTTCCCTAATGTGATTAAGTTAATACTGTGCTCTATGAGAGGATTATTTCTCAATTCCTCTTGATATGCGTAATATTTAGGTTGTGGTTGAGTAAATATTTTGGTTCTTCACCAAAATAATTCCCACTGAGACAAAGACACGAAAGTCTGCCCTAAGGAGCAATAAAGACTGTATAATTAGAATGATTAAAGAACTGCATTTGAACTAATTTGGCACTTATTGAATGTATTTTCAGAACAACATTCAAAATAGGTCACATATTTAAACCACACAAAAAATAAATATTAACTTTATTCACATTAATTACGTATTTATTCCGTGTGACTCATTTGAAGTGATGCAGAAGTCGCCATTGTCTCTTTTACCAATCCGATCATTATATTGCCCTGCACTTAAGCATATTTTCTACGTATTGTAGAAGCTTTAAAGGAACCTCATTAGACAAAATGGCTCCTAATCTAAACGCAATCATCTTTAAATAGTAATCAATTGGATCCCTTACAACATTAAACTGTTTGTCACTGGCACTTTATCAAAGGCTCACTTAAGATAAGATTCTGCAGCTAATGGCGTGTGATAGTGACAAATTGACTTTCAATACATCATGCAGGGAATACCTTTGTCCTTCTTGGTTTGTGCATGTGTGTTTACGCTTCTCTGGAAAATGTAATTTCATTTTTTTCACATTCTATTTCCTTGTTTAAAACCCTCACAGTCTTTGATATAGGATATCTTTGTCTTAATCTTCCTCAGACGCAATTTATTTCGCCCAACGATTAACAGAAATAGGCTGTGAAAAGAGTCAACTGGAAATATGCTGTAATTATGCTTCAAACAATAGAAAATGATTTATATTTTCCCTCCTTCAGTGTTGTAACATCGGCTGTGCTTTGAAATATGTTTTCAGCTAAATTAATGAAATATTTTTGGCTGTTTTTGCTACATAAATCCTTAATCTGGAAATCTAGCATAAAAAGTGGAGCATGTTTCATTAATAATAATAATAATAATAATTAATAATAATAAAATCATGACATGAGAATGAGATGGCTACCTTTATTAAATGTGAGGGGCCTCTCTTGGTCCGGGCCTGCATTGAAGGAGCTGATCTCAAAAAAAAAAAAAAAAGGGATGGGGAAGATCCAGGCAGAGCTGTGATCAGACAAGCAGAAAGAAACCACATCAGGTTTACAATCAGGACCCCTCCCTCTCCTTTTCTTCCAGCCTCCCCGATAATGAGCAAACTTTCATGTCGCAGTAAATACTCTCCACTCTGGGGGTTTGAAGTGGCAAACACAAGATATTGTTGTTTACCTTGCTCACGTTTCTTCTTTTTTTCCCCTCCTTCCTCCAGTCAAAGAAAAGCCATCTGATAGTGAGAGGTCAACTCCTGTTCCCTTGGAATCAATTTATTTCAAGTAAAAGACTTAATTCCCCTCCCTCCACTTTTTCAAACGTGGCCACACTAGAGAATAACAGTGAAACACTTTGAAAAGAAAGAGGAGGCAAAGTACACATCCTACAATATTCTTTATAGATGAGGGCTTTTTATGCAAACTGGGATTATCCAGAGCTCCTCATCAACTCCCTGTATAATTTGTTGTGCTTTCTCCCAGAGTTAGTGGAGTGTTGAGCAGAATAAACTGTTTGGCGCTATCATGAAGATTCCTCACCTCCGGGGGGCTCCTATTTCAGAGTGATGGCTTTAGCACTTTAGAGTGAACTGTGTGAGATCTCTCTGGGTAGGGAAATGGCCCCATGGGCTTGTTGTTGCTGCTGTCTGCCTTCTATTTGCATGATATTTTTTCCCTATTCAGTCTTATCATCAGTGTGCTGTGAGGTGGGAGCGCTGGCTCCGTCTCAGAGGTTGGACCCGGGCTTTATCGGCAGGTAATTCTCCCACTCTCACTAACTCATCTTGAATTATTTAAGTGTCATTTCCAGGACCGCAGCAGAGGGAAAGAAGGAAAAAAACACAGACTGGAGTGTTGTTGATGTTATTTATTTATCTCATTGTATATATATCTATACATATATATGCATGTATGTGTGTGTGTGTGTCTGTGTATATCTATCTATCTATCTATCTATCTATCTATCTATCTATCTATATATATATATATATATATATATATATATATATATATATATATATATATATATATATATATATATACATATATATATATAGAGATAGATAGATAGATAGATAGATTTTGACATTTTGAAATGCTGTGAAATTACACTACACACACTCCAAAAAATCCTATAAAATAGAGGCCATGAACACAGAACAGAACAATTAACGAGTTGTTTATTATTATCTATTCTTTTTTTTATTTCTCTGTCGAGGTAAAACAATTATAATGAATTGTGATGAAACAAGCCTAAAACTGCACATGGGGGGGGGGGGTAAAAAAGAAATATCCAGATAGGCCAGTGAAAAGCAACGTGTCACGTGAATTGCACTTAACTCCAGATAAGAACTTCCCACCTTAACTTATTCATATAATTCATAGGAATGTTTTTTTTTTTTAGAGGGGGGGGCAGTTTGGTGTCATGAGTCATAATGCTCCCGCAGGGAGTAAGTGGAGCGCTTCATTGCAGGAATGTTATCGAGGTGAATGACAAGCCTGCGACAGAAAGAGAGGGGCGCGCGCGCGTGTTGAGAGACGCTGCATGGCGGCAGGTTCCGGTCGTTGGTCCTTTTTTTTCCTTTTTTTTGGTGCGGATCACCTCCACCTTCCTTCTCGAGACAAAAAAAGAGCGATGCCCAGAGTTCTCCCGCCCCCAGTAATAAAACAACTAGAATCCTTGTTAACAGATTTTTGTTTTATATTTAAAAAAGTCAACATGCAGCTATCAAAGAGACGTCTTATAAATTACGCATCGCTTTTTTACTTCACCTTTTCAATAATTGACTTATTGTCATATTTAACGACAAACTTTAATTATTAATCAAAAGTAGCCTGTTGTCATTGTTTTGTATTATTATTATTATTATTATTATTATTAATAATAATATGATTATCCCTACATATAGAGGATCCCTGTCCAAAGAATAGGATAAACAGGAACATTTGACATTCATCCATATCCTAATTGAAACGCTCGACTTGCAGCCTAATTCGTCATTTATATAATTGTTAAATACAACCCTTCTCTATTTCTTTGTGTGTGTGTGTGTGTGTGTGTGTGTGTGTGTGTGTGTGTGTGTGTGTGTGTGTGTGTGTGTGTGTGTGTGTGTGTGTGTGTGTGTGTGCGTACATATATAATTATGTACAACGGCGTAAGGTGCGAGAACAAACCACTTAAACCTACAATTTACTCAACAAGGCCTGTAGATAACTGTAATTGCTTAGGCCTCAGTTGAATATTCGACAACCTAATTTCAGTTGTCGATTCGCTGCCCTTGGGAAAGTCCTTTGAAGTGAAAGTGAAAAGGGGGATTTCAGGAAAGTAATTAATTTCAACCAAAGCGCGATTAGAAACACTTCAGACCTCCTTGACGTGTGCGTATTTACGCACAAAATGCCACAATATCAGAAAATTAAAGAAGACATCCTTCGCCTTTTTTTCTTGTCGTCTCTACTTCTTCACGCATGCTTTTTGCTTTTTTTTTCCAATGGCGATGTGACATCCATTTGGGGTCAAAAGGGAAGGGAAGATGGGTATAAGTCACCGGTGAGGACGAAAAGGTGAGAAAGTAAAAGTGACTCCGGCGGGGTCTGCTGGCTCTGATTATTATAGAAACAAAAAAAATGAAAATGAGAGGAATTAGTCGTTAAGAAGTTGTCACAAAAGGAGAACCACCGGATGGCACATGTCCACTCACCAAAATCTCACGAGAAGTCAACGACTTCAATTGAGTGACTTAATTTAATTAGTTAATTAGTTAATTGGCACCAACAGGATTAAACCAGCAGGCTGACACTAACACAACAGGTCTCCACTCTGAGTTTAAACTCTGATACGGTAAATAAAGCTGCTCTATAACATAATAACGAGACACGTTTCTCCTCTTCAAACTCAGGGTGGGAAATACAAAAAAAGAAGAAAAAAATCCAGCAGTCTGTCTGTGCGCTTGAGCGCTACTGCGCATGCGCCGGAGCCACTTTCACTACCTGCCACACACACAACAAATCCGTATTTCACACGGGGCAACCGGGAGTTATCATCCACTCGCGTAAATGCAGCTGCTGAGTGGTGGTTGACAGTCTCCTGCCGACAAGACGCGAAAAAACAAGACGCACGCACGCTCTCTCTCACTCCTCTTCCCCCTCTCTCTCTCCCTCTCGTTCTCTCTCTCTCTCTCTTCTCGATTTCTAAAAGGCGTCGCCAGCGCTGATGGATGCCACCATGGAGCAGAAAACATAAAGTTGGGCTCGCGTAAAGAAAAGGACGCTGCTGCCACTTGTACTTTTTTCTCTCCAGAAGATAATCAGCGGTGGGATGAAGAATTGAAAGTCTCAAAAGTAAGTAACCAAAAAGGAGCGTGTGTGTGATTATTGTACTGATTTGTGCAGGTTGTATATACATATATATATATATATATATATATATATATATATATATATATATATATATATATATATATATATATATATATATATATATATATATATATATATATATATATATATATATATGTTGTTGTTGTTGTTTTATTCATTGTGTGTATTTATTCGTTTATTTCCAGAGTTTGTCTGAACATGTCTAAACCAATGGATCACGTCAAGCGGCCGATGAACGCGTTCATGGTTTGGTCCAGGGCTCAGCGCAGGAAGATGGCCCAGGAGAACCCCAAGATGCACAACTCCGAGATCAGCAAGCGGCTCGGAGCGGAGTGGAAACTTCTCACCGAGTCCGAGAAGCGGCCGTTCATCGACGAGGCGAAGCGGCTGCGCGCCATGCACATGAAGGAGCATCCCGACTACAAGTACCGGCCCCGGAGGAAGCCCAAGACCCTGATGAAGAAAGACAAGTTCTCCTTCCCGGTGCCCTATAACCTCGGGGAGCACGACGCGCTCAAGGTGAACGGGCTCGGGGCGCTCTCCGAATCCATCATCGGGAACCCGGACAAGGCGGCGGCGGCGGCGGCGGCCGCGGCGGCCCGCGTCTTCTTCAACCCGTCCGTGTCCACGAACCCTTATTCCTTTTTCGACCTCGGGTCCAAGATGAGCGAGCTGTCGCCGCACTCGTTCCCCTACGCGTCCCCGCTGGGTTACCCGCCGGGAGGCGTCCCCGCGGCTTTCGCGAGCGCCGGTGGCGGCGGCGGCGGAGGAGGCGGTGTGGTGGGCGGCGGGACGCACGCGCACACCCACTCGCACCCGTCTCCGGGGAACCCGGGCTACATGATCCCGTGTAACTGTACGGCGTGGCCCTCGGCGGGACTCCAGCCGCCGCTGGCCTACATCCTGCTGCCCGGGATGGGGAAGCCGCAGCTTGAACCGTATCCCGCATACGCTGCGGCGTTATGATGCCCCCCCACCCAACACCCCGACACCCCCCAGCACCGGCCTCCTCCCGCACACCCGTTTTTTGGACTGAAAAAAATGTGAAAACAAGAACAAACTAAAAAGAAGACGAAGAAGAAAAGAAAAAGAGAAGCTATCCATGCAAGAGTTTTATTATGCATGCACAAACTTGTACATGTGATGAAGTGCTCGTCGTCTCAGATATCACATGTGTATGTATATTGATTAATGCCTTTATCTATAAGGTCGTGCTTATTTTAGAGAACTCTCTACTCTACTAGAACTCAGCCTTCCTCTACAGGAGGGATCAGGACTGAGGATGGCAGCAGGTATCAGCAGTTTGTCAATATTTCCTTTTATTATTATTAATATTATTTTTTTTAAAGGTACCTTGTTCGATTTCAATATCTTTCCCCCTTTTTTCCTCCAAGCTGCACCTGTTTTTGACAAACCAACCTGTTGGATCATCAATCACTAGCAGCAGATCTCATCATAATTCTGTTTTATGGCTAACGGGGAGGGGGGCGTCTAATTCATGGATGATGGTCACAGCGGTTTCCCCCTTTTTTCTGTGAATGACTGTAAATGTGTACAGAGGAAAATGACTTAGTTTATTTGCCGTTCTAGGCTTAGTGTTTGAGATGTAGGGGCCAGAGAAGCTACGTGTTTCACTTAGAAACCCGCTGTATATTTTGAGTTTTTAAACGGTTTTTTATATAGATGTCTGTAATATTTATTGTTTTAGTGGAATCTATGGTGACCCTGCAGGCATTTTTTAAAGGACTAGTTCTGTAATATTTGCACATGAAACGTACAGGATGTAATTTATTTTTTTTTAAGGTGATATTCAATTTCAAGTGCAAACATTTTTCGGGTTTTTGATTCAATTCAATAGATTCGATTTTTTTCTTCTTTCAACAGTACAAAAAAAATCCAATTTAAAGTTTTGATCATTTCTTGATATGTCTCACACCACTCCCCCCTCCCATATTTCTCACGTGCAGCAGGACAACAAAAATGTTTTTTTTAATGACTCATGGAATTTGTAAGATTTTTTTTTTTACCTTCAGTCTGTTCACTTGTTGAGCGAAAAAAGAAGCAGAATAAAACGTATTCGAATTAAAAGGAGGAAAAAAGGAAAACAGGGGGATGTCGGGCTGTAGTTCTTGATGAGATGAACAAGATTGTTATCCTTTTCTTTCCTGTTTCTGCTCCTCATCCAGGTGAAGTGTAAGGTATCCTCCAAAGGCCGCTTTTGTCCGCGCTTTCAATGGCTTTTTTACCGAAGGGAGAGAAATCTAAATCAAACCATTGTAATCACAAGCCAAAAGCTTTTATTTATCACAATTTTAATCGTGAATAGGAAGGAAGATAAAAGTGTGTGGTTCTCTGAGCTCTCTTTTCCCAGGATAAAAAAAAACACACACACAAGAACAAGCTCTTCTTTGATGAGCTGTGCGCGCGCGTGTGTATGTATGTGTGCGCGTTCTCGGCCTAAAAAGGACTAAAAAGACAAAAGGAAATTAAATTGAACGGGACTCCCCTCTGAGAAAAATCACCTGTCCTTTGCGCGTGTACGCTGGTGCTGTGACGTGACGTGCGCCGATGCGCGCGTGCGCACGTAGCCAAAGGTGTGTGTGCGTGTGTGTTCCTGTTAGATCTTTAACGTCGTATAATGTGCGTTATTTAAATCATAAAAAACTTGCCCCTCCTAGATTACACCGGGAGATTAATTCATAAGGATTGGAGCGATTATGCAAAACTAATTTGGACAGTCCAGGGATAATTATCTCCGTCACGGTTAATTAAACCCTTTGAGCGCTCTGTTCTCCATTGTGACCCCCCCCCCCAAACCCCCACCCACCACCCCACATCACTTCCCTCCACTTCCTTCTTGGCCCCGATTAAAACAAAAAAAAGAAGAAAAAAAAGAAAGAAAAAAATAACGCGCAAAAGTGACCTTGTGTGTTTTATTTTACAGTCTGTTAAAAGGGAAACAAATCTGTTGTCAGAACTGGTGGCATTTGCACTTCATGTTCAGCTGATTGAAGGTGACAGCTACAATAATGTGTCCTCTGGGAATCTGACACCAGGCCTGTATGCGTTTTTGTTTTATTTTGTTTTATTTTATTATTTTTTTAATTCCATTTGTTTTATTCAAATTGTATTTTTTATTTGTTGCGCCAGGAAAATTTAAAAAAATATATTTGAATAATGTGTAATAAAATGAACAAATTGTCACATCTGAAGTTTTTTTTAATTAATGAATGCATTCATTTATTTTTTGTGGAGATTCTTTCTGATCACAATGCAGACAGAAGGTCGAGAAGTCTGTGAAAAGGAACCTGCATCAGCGACTTCACTGGCCATTTCTTTCTCTTTCTTTTGGCCTTTTTTATTATTTTTTTCTCGGGGAGGAGGGGTGGGGGGCCTAAAGAACTTTTCTTTTTTCTTTTTTTTTCTTTCCTCCTCCAACTCTGGGAGCGTTTAGACGGTCGAGGAGGTTTTGTCTGGGAACAAAAACGTGGGTTGGGAGGTTTTGTGAGAGTGTTGTTTGTTGAAGTGGAGCTCAGAAAGAGCGGCTGCTTTTCCTCATTGTGATGAAAGCAATCAGTGGTATTTGGAAAACTGTTAGCATTGTGCACTTCTTCTGTGTCCATTGTGGAGGATTTCTTTTCACAAGGTTTTTTTTTCTCTCTTTTTTTTCACCCGATCCAGCTGGCCGGAGTGAATAGCACTGCAATGTGTACACGCTTTGTCCCTCCGAGCCCTTCAAGTAGCCCACAGTGAATAGAGTGAGTTGACACTGCATGACAGTGAAACAACATAATAAAAAATACATGAGCGCATGAATAGGAGCAGGCGCATAAATAAATAAAATGGGTGGCCAAAACTGGATAAACTGAATGACAAAACGGTGAAAGGGGAACAAAAAGATATTTAACACGCCAGATTAGCATTAGAATGCCATCTACAAGCCAGAACAATTGATGAATAGGTTTACCGGCCAAGAAAGAAATGGACTAAATGCCTTTTGAATAGATAGCCTGTGTTTTTTTTTTCTCCTCTGTCTAAGACAGGCCACTGAATGGGAAAGGTGGAGATGCAACTATGGAGATAAGTGGGAGAAAACTTTTTTTTTTCTTCCAATAAAATGCTTTTCAGTCTTGATTCCTGAGATCCTCAGTTGTAAGGGCAACACTGATCTGCTTCCCACTTATCATTCGAAAAATGTATAATAGCAGTCATGTAGAATTCTCCAGAAAAAATAGGCTCTCTTAACTGAGGCCTGTGGGAACCTTCAATATGAGATAATTGACATTATTGTATATTGGGCCACTAATCTAAATATTCTCACCATAACACAATAACCAGAACTGAATAGATGATGGGTGAGAATAGAAAAAAAAAACATCTGTCCTGATGTGGGAGCGTTTCACATAAACACTGAATAAACTTCTGGTAAAATGACTTCATTTGATTAAACAGACTAATTCAAACTCACTGCAGCAACAACAGTCGTGTCATTTACAGAAGCTTTTTCTCGCTATTAAGAGTGTTTAGTATGACTCAAATAATCTGTTTATTCCATTCAGTGACACTGTTCACATGAGATAAAGTCTGCTCCTCCTCCAAAAAAACAGCCTCTTTATTACCAGACTTTATGTTGTAATATTTTAATATTTTCTTTCTTTTTTTATTCAAAACAAACAGGCAAGTAAATTTCTGAGATCATAACAATGCTGTCAAAAGTGTTTTTCTTTTTTCCCTTTAAATTAAAGTTCTGGGAAAAATGTTTTAAATTCAAAGCAATTATTCACAAGCTAATTCAAGTGTATTATAATAATATAGATAAACAAGGGCTGAAAATGAGCAGTTTAATCAATATTTTAATAAGAAATTTTAAATCAGCTCCTTTAACGATATTTCTCTCTCTATGTATATATACATATATATATTCTATAATATTGGCAGCTGATACAAAGGTTTCTATACGATTTAAAGCCATGGCTGCCTCATGTTTTTATAACCCCCCCCCCCGCTGATGCCCTGATATCATTATGTTTTAGTGTTAAACCCTTTATGTGCCTGTAAGACATTTGTAGAAGTGAGATTAGGCAAATTAACATACATATGTATCACTGGTTCAACCATGTTGACCTTAGAGGGATCTACAATAGTTTCCTCATCCTTAATTCGCCCAGGGCCGCCCCGCCAGCATGTGGATTATCACCTGGCTTCAATGGCTTGAGATGGATCGTTTTGCTCTTTTTTTTTCTCACCCCAACATGAATAATACATCAAATATCATCTCTTTGAGGATATTTCTTCTTATTTGTTTGCAGGAAGTCTGCCTCCTTGCTCACCTGGTCGCACAGCCGGCTGCTGGCTCCTCTGTTCAGAAACCTCAAAGAGTTCGATCACTTGACTTCTCCATCTCATTTTAGGCAAATCAAAGTGTGAAAAGTCTCTCCTGAAGCAATATCTCCATCATCGGGGTCGGGTCAAGAATGTTTATGAAGGCGTGTGTGTGTGTGTGTGTGAGTGTGTGCCATATTACCTGTAATCTCCGGAGTGTGAACCGCTGTATTTCTCTGCGTCTCTGTGCTCCCAGGAGGGGGAAAAAATGCCAAAATTATCTTGCATTGCACCTTTTTCGCCGCAACACCTTGACGTGGCGAATCAAAGCCTCAAAAACCGTGCACATGTCACTGTGCCCAAGGTCACCAAGAGAAATGAGAAATGTGTGTGTACTGTAGTACAGTCCAAGTCTTAAGTCTACTTTTAAGAAGTAGGGTGATATCAGGTAAATTGGGCCACTTTTTGGGAAATCACTTGGGACAATAACACAATACCAAATATACCTTTTCCATATATATTTATGATTAATAATTATTGTTTCTTATCATTTTGTGTGAGAAATATATGATAAAAATATTATTATTTAGGTCCTACAAATCTTCAATCACCATCTTTTTTGCAAGAGCGGTTTCAGGAAAAATGGGGCAGTCAAATGTTAACAGGAAATTCTAAATTAATTCATCATCAGTTTTAATGTTAAAATGCAATTATTTAGAAGCACATAACTTTTAAAATGCATTAAACAAACTCATTTTGCTGATATTAAACAAGAACAGATCAGTTATGTGTTGTACACACACACTAACACACCTATGTATACAAGCTAAGCTAGCACTACACAAAGCTAGCAGCCAGTCATGTAACAAGCTAAGTTACACAAACAGAGAAAGTAGTGACTACTTGGAGTTGAACTAATTTCACATGACAATCAACATATTTTACATGTTTTAGTTGAACTAAATCTCATACACGTGTGTTTGTGAGTGACACACAGGGTTAGGCCCATTTTATCTGAAACCATGTGGCCCATTTTAGCTTAGGGGGTTAAGATAAATGGGGCCACCAAGATAAACATCACTTTTCCAAAAAATATGTTAATATATCAAACTAACAGCATTATTTCTGATGGATGCCATCAAGACATATTATGCATAGTGTTTTTATTAGCATATTTGTTTTTTTTAATATAGATTTTTATCGTCCATATAATAGTTTAGTTAGATTTGTCATGCCAAGCTACTTACCATGTACATTTGTGTTTCATTCTAAATTTGAAGTATTGTCCATAATAGTATAGAAAACTATAAACTAATCAAATCACCTGTTTCTTGTCAAGCACAGTTATGTCAACAGTTTGAAATACTTTGTAGTCATTGGCTAATGTCCAGAGGGGCATTAGCCAATGCCCCCCAAACCTTTAAATGGCGCATTTTACCTGATATCACCCTACATGTTTTTTAAATAGTACATAATGCAATAAGTTGAAGGACCCCTGCTGGAGTTCAGATGGGAATAACTGAATTAGGTTTGGGGGGCGGGTTAGTTAAGGGTGGGAGGGTGATGTGTTTTAGGGGAGTTGAGCGAATCATGACTTTTTCAGGTGAGACCAGTCAACTACACCCACAGAATGTTTGTGATTAAGGTACATTAGCATCATAACCCTGTTTTTACCACAACATGTTAATATACAACTGAAGGATTTCATTCATCTTTACATGCTGAAAACAAATCTGAGAAAAAAGAGAAAAAAACACATACTGTAGTTTCATCAGCTGTAGCTGAACTACTTCTCAGAATATTATGATCATTTATTTTGGACATGACATGTTTCAGGCCTTGCCTACAGAAAATGATAGTTTAGTTCTCTCTGATTCTCTGAAACACCAAAACTGTGAAACTGTGAATGATTTTTTTGACAAACAGGAACACATAATTCTTTATGCAACTATTTTGTTATTCAGTGTTGTACAAGGGCTTTTTGCTAATTGCAAGAAAAAAAGAGCTACCACTAAAATGCAAAAATAGGCCATCTTATCAGGGGGAAACATCTTTATCTGTATTTAGTACAGTTACTCCAATATTGAGTACATTTATCTTATTCCATACATAGATAGATAGATTTACCCATTCCTATTTTTCTAAGAATTTGACATAAAATGTCAGAATTTTTAGATAAAAATGGTATAATAACAGATAAAAAGACAACATTATGAATAACAAGTCAAAAAATGTAGTCTTATTTTAAGGAATCAAGACTAAATTGACCAAAATCAAGCAAACTTAAAAAAAATAAATAAATAAATCTCTTAAAGGAATAAAATATTCCAAAATGATTCTACTCAATAATTAGCTAATTGTACCAAAAATAGATATTTTCACTTGTTTGCTTTTCACACTTTTTATGACTTTTTAATGTCAGTAAAACACAAGGCTGAACATCAGATTGTTAATGTCTATATAAACCAAGCTGAGGGTGCCTGCTGTATATGAATGGGGGTTTAAAACAGAGAGAAATGAGAAGAGTGAGAAACAGACTCCAGAGCTCCCACTGCTGTTTGAAGGAGCTCACTGCACTAACAGCTTCACATTCATACTTCAATTAAAAGGTGGAGCATTATTTTACATATCTTGTTCAGACATTACATACAAATTCAATTTGAAAGTTGCATATAAACACAAATATGTTAACTTGAAGATGAGGGGAGACAAATGGCACAATTTCATTTATTCCCCCACAAGATTAGACTTTTTCAAAAGGTCCTATAGTTGCTAGGTAGCCACTGAAACCATCAAGTTAATAACACAAAAAGAGGAGACAGGGTTGACTATGAATCCATCAATAAATTAGAAAAATGTCCATGTGCAGCCATAAAAAAAATAAAAATGTTCTTTAAACTGACATTTTTTGTTCCATTTCCAAATGACCGCTGGCAGAGATTGCTGGCTCTGGTATTAATTCTCAGGTTTTCAAGAAGGAAAATATATATATATCTATCATAAGTAGAAATAATGAAGTTGAAGAGCTGATGCCCCAAGGAGAAGTCACAAAGAATTCTATCTTTCTATAACACAGGACACAGGCAGAAGATAAGTACCTGTCAGTTGGCATATAGTCCCTGCTACATGTGCCTATCAATGAAAGAGATTATTTTCCCCAGTTATTACAACAAAGATCTGGGGGGCTGTAAGATTGCACCTTTAATGAGAAGGAATGATTTCCTCCTGCACACTCACAACCACACTTGAAGTGAATGAGCTGTAATGCTGTCAATTTTCCCTCTCCCGCTTTTTTTTACAGGAACTTATTAAAATGAAATGAAATGCCAGGATTAACCCTCTATTGCATGAAATATTACTTACACATGGTAAAAAATGTTTTAAATGTTTTTATTACTTAAATGGCCTAGATAATAGATATATTTAATAAAATATAAGAAAAAGTTGTAAACAGAGTCTCAGGATAGTATTTTGCTATGTAAATCGATGGGACTGCGTTAAGTTTTATACACTAGGATTTTTCTATCTTTACGTATTGTTGGCATATGGTAACAAATATATTTTAGCATATTATAAAACAATATATATATATATATATATATATATATATATATATATATATATATATATATATATATATATATATATATATATATATATATATATACATCTATATATATATATATATATATATATATATATATATATATATATATATATATATATATATATATATATATATATATATATATATATATATATATATATATATATATATATATATACATCAAAATTGAATTAAATTTAAGTTATTTTTTTTTATTTGGTGAAAACATTCCCAAATTCTGAATAGACAACTGTCGCTTATGAGACAAGTATACTCACATGTCAAATGTCCATGAGCAAATAGGATATCCTGGTCATGTGACCTCAAAGTGCATGTCCTTGAAAAATAAAAGCCCCATTTTAATGCGTAATTGTAAAAACATAGATTTTATATCAGAGCTTTTTAGAAAAATGAAGATAAAGTAATTTGTTGCCACATGGCAACACTATGCCTTAGAGGGTTAATTCACAGAGATTATTTACTACTTCTTTTTTTTAAAAAATGGATTTATGGTGTGCAGAACTTGATTTGGGCTTCACACTGTGTTGTAACGTTGTGTTTTTTAGTAGTCAAATTCTGCAGACTTGTATTTACAAAACAGACGGCTGCCAAATGAATGCCTCTGGATTTTGCCTCTGTATCAGTGGGGAATGGCTTGTCATTCTCCATGCAGTATTTTCTTTCTCATTTAGTGCGACATACTCCACACTGTACGAAGAGGACATAGCTCAATAGCTGCTCATATTATTGATTTGTAAGGTGTTAGACTCCGTGCTGGTTTCATAATGCTGACACTGTTCTCACGTCTGTAGCTGTTTCTCTTTTTTTCCCCCTCCACACAAAGGTTTACAACCACGGTGTAAATGCACTGGAACAGCCATATACGTAGATGCCTTAGTGATGACAATAGAAGAGCATGTACCAAAGCGGTGATTCTTTATCATATTTAGTGGAAAATCCAACACATGCAAAACATGTCTTTAATCTCAAAAAACATGGCCGGCTCATGAAATGCGGCATTAGTTATACTGATGAACAAGCATGACTTCATACCTTAATTGGGAAGCAATGTGAGGGTCCTCAGAACAAATCTATTATAAATGGTCCTAGCAGACATCACATGCAGGGGTCCTTCAGACGTTCCATACGCTTCAGACACATCATCATAGTATTGTATTGCGGAAAATCTCCATGTTATATGTTACCACAAAGAGTTCCAATTTGTAGGTAATGGCTTTTAAAACTAGTGCTTGTTTGCTTATGTTATGTTTTTTTTGCTTGTGTGTGGGAAGGAGATGGATCTGGAGGAACATGTGAAAACAGGGAAAGCAATCAGAAGATTGGCCTTCGCTCTCTCAATGTAATGTGAACAAAAATGCTCCAAGGCAGCTGCTGAAGTAGCTCAGACAGAAACATGTGTCCCCATTTACTGAGTAAGGCCCCCTAAATATTCAGCGGGTACAGAAAGTATTCAGACCCCCTTAAATTGTTCACTGTTAAATTGCAGCCATTTGCTAAAATCATTTAAGTTTAATTTTTTCCCTCATTAATGTACACACAGCACCCCATACTGACAGAAAAACATGAAATTGTTGACATTTTTGCAGATTTATTTAAAAAAAATAATACTGAAATATCACATGGTCATACGTATTCAGAACCTTTGCTGTGACACTCATATATTTAACCTGGTGATGTCCATTTCTTCTGATCATCCTTGAGATGGTTCTACACCTTCAATGGAGTCCAGCTGTGTTTGATTCTACTGACTGGACGTGATTAGAAAATCCACACACCTGTCTATATCATGAGGTCAAAGAAACAGCCTGAAGAGCTCAGAGACAGAACTGTGGCACAGATATGACCAAGGTTACAAAAAAATTCGGATACGCTTAAGGTTCCTAAGAGCACAGTGGCCTCCATAATCCTTAAATGGAAGACATTTGGGACAACCAGAACCCTTCCTAGAACTAGCCGTCTGGCCAAACTGAGCAATTGGGGGAGAAGAACCTTGGTGAAAGAGGGAAAGAAGAAACCAAAGATCTCTGTGGCTGAGCTCCAGAGATGCAGTCAGGAGATGGAAGAAAGTTCTAGAAAGTCAACCATCACTGCAGCCCTCCGCTAGTCAGGGCTTTATATCAGAGTGGCCCAAGCCTCTCCTCAGTGCAAGACACATGAAAGCCTGCATGGAGTTTGATAAAAACACCTAAAGGTTTCCAAGATGGTGATTCTCTGGTCTGAGACCAACTTTTTGGCCTTAATTCTAAGTAGTATGTGTGGAGAAAAGCAGGCAATGCTCATCACTTGTCCAATACAGTTCCAACAGTGAATGATCTGCAAAGAGGAGTGGCAGAAGATCCCTAAATCCAGGTGTGTAAAACTTGTTACATAATTTTCAAACGATATATTTTTCAATTTAAGTACAAAAAATACAAAGAAGTACAAAAATTCAACTCAATTTAGTTTTTATGGCGATCTCTCAAGTGCTTTGCTGGAGCTCCACAGGTCAGTTTTTGTCTGTCTCTCTTCCAATTGGCTGATTCTTGGACAGTTGGTGCCGGTGGGCCATGCTGGGAGCCTCTACAGGGGGAGGGAGCTGTTGCATGACATCACAAAGTCAAGGAAGTATAAACAAAAGTTTCTAAATCCAGGCTTTGGCATTTCTCAGTTATTCTGTGTTTGATAAGTGACGGTTTTTATAAAACCTTATTAAAAAACATGAAAGCATGATATGAGACCTTTAAAGAAAGGGGAAAAATCACCCTGGAAGTTATTAATAGAAATTAACAAGCATGACACAATTACAAAATAGAAGCATATATATTATGTTGACTTTTTTTTAGTGCTACGACACAAAATACAGTCTGGAACTTTTCAGCAGCTTAGTTCAAGCAAACTGAAGTTGTTTGTATGAGAAATAAAATGGGTCAAGTGGAACAGTGCCCTTTGACAGCTCTTTTCAATATAGAATGAAATTCAGGGAGGGAAAAGGCGCCGTATTTTTTTTCTTAAAGAGGTGACACCCATACAGACTCTTACAGGAGACACAAATTAACTTGAATGTCTAAGAGCGAAAATCTCTGCACTTTGACATCAGCACAGTTACGTGGGTGTAAAAATACACACCAGAGCAATAATGAGCGATTGATATATGCGGCGTGCAGAGGGAAACGTGGAGCCGCAGCCTGGCGCTGTCAGGACGCATTTCCTGTTGCGTCATTCAATGTGCTGCTGCACACTGGAGCCAGATACGCTGTTGTGATCTCTTGTCAGGGAAACAGATGTTGGTGTGCTGCGAATTGTCGGATGTTTGTATGTGTGCATGTGTAAAAAATGAGTAAACAAGTTGAAATATTTCCCTCTTTAATTTGATGCACAATGCATCCTGACAGCTAATTTAATTCGTACAGGTTCAAGATCCCACCCATCACGTGTCAGGTCCTTTTAAAACACTTCAGATAGGGTGATATAGGGTAAAATGGACCATCAGGTAAAAGGGGCCATTTAAGGTTTGGGGGTCCCAGTTCCTCTGGAAATTAGAGCCAATGACTATAAAGGATTTCAAACTGTTGACATAACTGTGGTTGACTAGTAACAGATGATTTAATTAGTTTATCGTTTCTATGGTGATTTGATTATATTATGGTTTCTATGCTGGGTGAGAAAATACTTCAAATCTAGACTGAACCAGAAATGTTCATGGTAAGTAGCCTGGTATGATAAATCTAACTAAACTATTATAAGGATGATACATCTATTAAAAACAAATATGCACATTAAAAACTATGCGTGATATCTGTCTTGATGGCATCCATCATAAATAATGGTGTTACTTTAATATATTAACATACCTTTTGGAAAAAAATGTTTCTTCATCTTTGATGATGAATTCATTTTTAATTTGAATTTGCCTTTGTCATTTGACTGACCCATTTTACCTGAAACCGCTCATGCAGAAAAATGCGGCTGTTTCAAGAATTTTAGGGCCTAAATAATTATATTTGGTCACATAATTCCAACACGAAATGATCAGAAACATCATTATTAATATTAAATATTCATGGAAAAAGGCATATTTGGTAATGTGTTAATGTCCCAAACGATTTACAAAAAAGTGGCCCAATTTACTTGATGTCACCCTAAATCAGTTTAGCGAGGCGGCTAACGGTACCATCTCACCGCCCTGATGCAGTGAATTTGGTGTTTCTGTTTGCCCTGTAACATTACCACCTCACTCTGACCCTATCTGACCTTTCACCTGTACAGTCAATACACTCAAAGGTGATAAAAGACCACGAGTGAATGGAGTGCGTGTGTAATGTTGCAGCCGGCAGCGACTTACAGAGGTAACACGAACACTTGGAAAGTGATACCGAGCCTCCTAAATTGCTGGACGGCTCTGGGGCTGACATTTAAAACATAACATCACCAAACAAAAAAAAACACATTAAAAGAGAAAAGCCGAACAGTGGGGTGGAGGGGGGGCTCTGAGCAGAAAAAAAAACAAAAACCTGAAATTCAAGTTTTGGCGACAGCGACTGACCCAAATTTTCCTGCACCCTTCTTCTTCTTCCTTAACATGCTTCTGCAAGCCCAGGGCCTCAGGGGGTGACGTATCCCTTACACAGGGATTGCCAGTGCATTTACATAGCATGGTTAATGAGAGATCAACACCAGCAAAGCGCCTTGAATATAAAGCTTTCTTGTAAAAAAAAAAAATAATAATGAGCGAGGCGATTGATCCATACTCAAACAAGCCGGTTTGCTGAGTTAATACCAAAGGCAGATTATAGCTGGTGCCAAAAGTGCCCTGGCGTGCGACGCCTTTTTGCTTAGAGGGTCCCCCCCAAAAAAACTTGTCATCACATTAGCACATGGTCAAGGAGTACATCCTACTGCTCTCATAATCTGCTTTCCTGTACAATTATAGCCTTCTTATAATAAAGCAGCCGGCAGGGAGAAAAAAAGAGAGAGGAAATCACTGAGTTTCACATTAGTTGGATGGATCATTTACTACCACTGAAATGTAGCCTGGACTCCCAGGTTGTTCCACTCCAGCTCATCACCTACTACTGGTCCTCATGTTAGGTCTTGAACATTTTTTGACAAACATGGAGGCTTGCTCTACTTTATTGTGCCAAGCATCTATTGCACTTTGATGAAGCCAGACAAAAGAAAGGGGAGGGAGAGAGAGACAGAGAGAGAGACAGAGAGAGAGCGCGAGAGAGAGAGAGACCCACGGCTATTGTAGATGTGTTTTAGTTCAGAAAATCTCTGAAAATCAGATGGATGGAGAGGGTAGTATGGCAGGGGTAACAGCAAGTTTTCTGAATAAAATAATAGATAATTTCATCCCGACAAAGGCGGAGGAAAACTACGGGCAAGGGAACAAAATAGCAAGGAAGGGGATGGAGAAGGGAAAAGGGGGTATGAAAAGAATAAGAAGAATTCAGTGCTGCTTCTTGCAAGGGGAGAGAGAGAGAGAGAAAAAAAACATTGATGACACCCGGTTCCATTCTTCCGCTCTCCCCTTTCTCTGCTCCTCGCCTCGCAGCACGGCGGGCTAAGCTGGGAGCTGTAATGTCATTAAATTGCAAATGCTTTTTTTTTTCATTTCCGACACACACTGTTTACTTATCTGGCAAAAACATATGTTGGAAGGAATCCGTTAAATTCTGCCCATTGCCTTGGGTGAAAGTGCAATAGAAACGGGCCCACTGAGCTCCTTCTGTCGTCTCCTTTTAGCACTTTGCCTTATCTACAAGGCTGCTTAGCAGCAAACTGGCGAGTTCAATGAAAAATGAAGATACAGTGTGAGATTAGGGGGAAGAACAGTGAGGGGAGAAATGCTTGGAGAGAGGGTCATCCCATTGCAAATGATTTCACTCCTCTCCATCTGCATAAATGACTATTTTTAAGGCATCTTCAGCGTCTGTATATTTTTCTCACTCTGCCACACATTTAATTTCACGCCCCGTGTTCTGAATATGCTTAAATGCATATCTCTGATGCACCTTTAAGCCAGAGGAAAGAGGATGGGGGGTAAGCGGGGAGGGTACGAAAGCAAAATTAAAGATAAAATGGTGTGATTTGCACTACAAGTCTATTACTTTATGGCATTTACATATAGTTTACCTCTGCAATTCCAAGATGTTTTTTTTTCTTTCCCTCCCTACCACCTTCCTATCAGTATTTGGGGGTTGTATAAATATGTATAAATCTTTGTTGAGAAAAAATAGAATTCCTAGCACTGCACTGGAAAGTTTGAAGGGTGCACTTTCTTGCTGCAACTTCTTCTTCTCGCTTCCCCATGAGACTGTCAGCATATCTGCAGGAGGTGTTCTCTCCCGGCTCGCCCCAACAAAGGCCCAGGCTTCAAGCACTTTCTGCCCCCCCATGATCCCCAAGATACCCCTCCCCTCAGTGGAATGAGGATCCCGGGTCAGGGCTTGGCCATATCTAGCTTTTAGAGGCCTGAAGACGATGGGTGCGGAGCGTGGAGAGAGTTTCCTGTCAAACAAGTGGGTGAACAATCTGTTTAAAACACAAACATGGAGTCTACATGTCGTAGATTGTCAGAGATGATATTTAGACCCCTCAGAGACTCCCACACTGATCCATCACTCTCTCTTTCTCCATGAACGTCTACTGTACGTTTCTGCCATCAGGCGGATGCCTTGTTCTACAGTGGAGAGGAAGTTTTTCGAGCCCCGCCTCTCTGTGACAGATAGCAGGGGAGGAGGCTGTGGATTGGACCCCTAGGAATGAAAAGAGAGGGAGAGACTATTCAGAGCACGATTCTGCCCTTTTTTTTCCCTCATTGTCCGCCGCGCTCAGATTTGAATACGCTCGTTCAATGCGGACGAGAGAAAAACGCTTCAGCCCCTCCGCATTGTTGGCTTCTCTCTCTCTCTCTCTCTCTCTCTCTCTCTCTCTCTCTCTCTCTCTCTCTCTTTCTCTCTCTCTCTCCTCTTTTCTATTTGCAATTAAATGCATTTCAAATGGAACAACTGTACAGAAAAGCATTTTCGGATAAGGAGGAATTCCATTGCCCGTAACCTCCTTTTGTAATGGCTTTTGCAATTCTGGAGCACTCCCATTATGAGGGGCGCACAATCAAAACATATCTTTGAATAGAAAATGCCATACAACTTTAAGTATAGCTTCATTGAAAATTAAATTGCATTTAAAAATCATTTTTAGTCCACTGTGCCCCCCTCTCTTTCTCCTTTCTTTTTTTTTTTTTCAAAAGCCAAACTGGTGTTTCTGTTTTGTTGCTTTTGTGTGTCACATTGTGCCCTGACGGGACCCTTGTGTCCTGAGCAGTGTCACACACACATGGTCCAAAGCATGGGATGAGATCAGTCAATTAGAATTAATGTCATCTGGTCATTTACGGGCTAAACACCCTCTGCTGTGCATTGTGTTTGCTTTGTGTGCAGAGCATCAACTGCAAAACCAATCTCATCCTCCAGACATGATTTTTTTTTTGAAGGATTTGAACGCTGTAAATAACTCCAAACCCTCTCTTACGAGGTTTACCCCCGGAGCACTTTGTAACTTATCAGGGCTGCCTTGTGCCTTCTCTAATGCTTGCATTATGCTCAAATGTAAATCGGTAAGCTGCCAGAGAGGTGGGCGGGAATCACTGAAGAAAGAATCACTGAAGGGTCTAGCCAATATTCTGATTGAGGGGTATAGTATAGTTTTTTTTGGAATTTAACAAAAATATATCACACTACCCTGTTTTATTCTAAAACAATTGTTCTGTAGTGTTGTACGTGTTCAGTGATTTTTACTTAAAAAAAAATGGAACTTCCGCCTTTAAAATTGTGATAAATCTGACAAAAGTTTCAAGTATTGGCGTCGTGTTTTCATTTTCAAAATGCCAACACTCATCCTCCTAAAAAGGAAACTCTAATATATTCTGAGTGATTGATGCCCAGGGGTCTGTTTTGTATTTCTAATTTCCATCTCTAATGGTACAAGAGACTGATTAGTAATTAGGACAGACCCAGTTAAATGCATGTAATGAGCATTATAGGTTTCCCCCCCATATGCTGTGCACTTCACACTGATGAGCATCTTCGTCAATTTTGAACGCGTGTTGACCTTTAATGCCAATTAATCTACATCACGCTTCTTCATGCCGTTTGTCCTTGAATTGGCTTTATAGTGTAATGAATATATCGTTGGAATCTCCAAAATAATTGACCCCGAGCATGTTTCGCAGCATCACTATTAATCTTATTTTCCAGTGAATAATTTGATCAGTTTTCCAGAGAAGTGGCTTATACAGACTACAAACTAATGCAAGGGGTATGTGTGGCCCCTAGATATTAATTTGGAGATGGATAGGAGTCTTAAAGAGGATTAAAACTCTATATGGGGCTACTCATTTCACATGGCTGCATACCACCCGGTCCACTGTATATACTGTCAGTCAGTGCTTGGCATGGTTGAGATTTGAAATGGTGACAGTTAAAGTACAAAGATGTCCAATCCTAGACTATTTCATGGCATATTTGGTAGCACATCCTGGAGGAAATGCAAACTGTTAGGACCAGTCATTCCAGCCAAGCAAAGGCCCCAGAAACAGCAACACTGCCCCCCTCTTATTGTCTACAGATACTACAGCTCCTTCCATGTCTGAACAGCAAGATTCTTTCCTCACACTTGTCATATTGAACATAAAAGAGAGATATTACCCCTATTACTGGGAGTGTTTGCATAGCACCTTGTCAGAGGCTTTGTTTTTTCACAATAAAGATGAAATGTGATGCTTAAAATACTAGAAATGTCATTATGTCAAGATCATGTCAAAACAAAAAGAATTTAAATGAAATATTGGAAAAGACAAACAGGGCTTCAGTGACATGTATGTAGACTAATGCAGTTGTGTGGTTATGAAAAGCCTGTTACAAATGATTAATCAAATGAGACAGATATGTCATCAATTTTCATGAGTCCTCAAGAATTCGCATATAAGATGTATTGTATTGTAAAAATCAAACAAATGTATAAATGAATATGGCTGTTGTTTGTTAGTGTGTTGGTTAGTTGTGATAAAGGTATTATGAGTAATTGTCTAAACTTTAGTTAATTGAAAGACCTGTACTATGTTTTAAACCGTATTTCTTTACAATATAATAGTTATTTATAATGAGCTTCAAGGGAGCTTCAATTTTGAAGCATAGTTTTTTTTTTTTTTCAATTTTATTGTATCTGTTGCTTCATAATAATTGAATTTGAATAGGCACTATGCACATAATTTAACCCCAACAAGGTTTAAATGACCTGCAGGTCCATTCTCCTTCATTAATTTTTTTTTTCTTTTTAGTTTACTGATTGTGCATTTGCACAGGAGTATAAATACTTTGAATATGCGCTCATTTCAAACCCCCCCCCCAACAAACCCCAGCAGGGGTTTGTCGAGTGGCTCTTCTCATTACACATCTTTACTAAAACACGAAAAAAATGAATCGTTTGCTTTTTTCACGCTGAGCTCTGTTCTCTAAATGTAACTGAAGTGGCCTCAATTAGAAACTGAAAAGGGCCAAAAAATAGTCCCGAACACATACACTCACACGGCTGTCAAGAAAATGAATACATTTCTTCATCCACATGGCAACAAGTACATCATTTCACAAATGAACCATCACCTCCATGTACGACACTCTTTGAAATACTATTAACGGAATTGTTTCGTTTGTCTTAAACTTCAAAGGTGCATTATGGACTATTTGTATGTGAACTCCATCAAAACACAAATGCCAGTGAATAGATGCTGTGAGCTTTCACTAAGTGATATGCAAATAAAATCCATTCCAGCCGCTTCTCTTTTGTGTTGTATTATAAATATCTTTCCATCGTGTCTCTTCAAAATCTTATAATATAACAGAAATATATATGAACCCATATGACAGTTATCCCATATGAAGGGTATTCTCAAGATCCTTATTTTTTTATTGAAATATTTATTTCGCTTTCCCAGTCATGTCTTGCATATTATTACACTTACCTTCTTTCTCCATGGCTCTCTGGCACCATCCTGTGTTTCAGTAGGAATAATGGACTCTGTTATTTATACATTTTTATTAGTTGTGACCAGAACAGTTGTGTTTCCCATTAAATCAATTGAAACAGTATTTGAAAAAAATAATTGTTAGTTTAGGGTCACTTAGGAAATTTCCTTATTTTTGAAAGAAAAGCAATGTTTATTTCAATGAAGATAACTAAACTAAACTAAACTAAACTAACACTTAAACTCAGAAATAAACTCTATATATTGTTAATCTTGCAAATGACTCTTCTAGCTGCAAATATGTGGTTTTTGGTGCATCAATATCTACATAGGTGTATAGAGGCCCATTTCCACCAACTATCACTCCAGTGTTCTAATGGAACAATGTGTTTGCTCATTGTGTCAGAAGGTTGATGGATGATTAGAAAACCCTTGATGCTAACATGTTAGCACAGCTGAAAACAGTTTAGCTGGTTAGAGAAGATAGAAAACTGACCTGCCTTTAATGAAAGCAAAGTTTGAAGGAAAAAAATATTATTTCATATACAAATCATTATTTCTAACCTTGTCAATGTTTTGACTATATTTTCGATTAATTTTACAACATAGTGGTAAATAAAAGCGTGACTCTTCACAGAAAACACAAATTGCCTGGTTGACCCCAAACCTTTGAATGGTAGTGTATATATCTATATAGATACAAGTACATAGTGCAGTGTTGAATACACTACAGTAAATCTATGTTTTAGCGTGCACCTGTGTATGTTCATGACGTTCATGATGTTTTTTTTTTTATTTTTATTTTCCTCAGTTAGATCAGGAAATCTTGTATGTGCATCTCATCTTCATCTTAAAGTATCTGATGGTATCTCATTTTTGATTTGATTTCAAATCTGTTGAAATCTTTAAATGGATTACACCTTTTCAGCGGTTAAAACACATACAATTTTCCTTCATGTGACAAGCCGTGACTATGAAGAACAGCAATCGAATCGTTCATGGGAGTCATATTCACCCTTGTTGTTCATTTTCTCTCACTCTGACATGTTCTTTTTTCTGAAATAAAGTTGAAATAATGACTATAGTGACATTCCACTTGCAGGAATTCTCCTCACTAATCCTGTTGTGTGCTATGAAGCTCACAGAGCCGGTTGTGTAAAAGACTCAGTGGTCCCACATTGTTTAGAGGTGTATTTGGATGCTTAATTTAAAATTTGACATGTCTTAAGAAGACTTAGAAAAGGTCATTTTGATCTCAAGTCTGAATTGTATCAAAGCACAAACATATTTTCAGTAATCAGTCAGTAATCACCTTATTTTTTATCTTGATATAGGGTACTGGGTGGAAGCCCAAATATTCATTTATCTCTTAATCTTACCCCAGTTACTATGATAAGCCCAGCTCGTTGATTTATTTTCATGCTTTTGCAACAACAGCAATAAATTAACTACATTTTCTGTGTTGTGGAATACAGACGCCCCTCAACTCTAAATCCTACAGTACATGTGCTCAAACTGTCAGCAGTCACATGCCGGGCCACTGGAATGCATCAGGAGTGTGGGTCAAAGAGACAAATCTAAGCTTCAGGGGTTCCAGTTAGTTCCTGTGAACAAAGGATGCTTAAAGGAAAAATGAGTCATATTACTTCTGGAGGGAAGTGAGAACCAAAATCATGTCGACATGACAGGCTCAGCCAATCACAACCATCAGAGCTGACTTTTCTTATACAGCAGTTATCTTGTTTTGAGTCACAAGTGTAACCTCATGGACACTCAGGTGAGTATGTATGTGTGTGTCTAGAAAAGAAAAGATGTGATATATATATATATATATATATATATATATATTTAATGATAATTACATTTTCCGCTTTTTAGTAAATCGCTTGGGACAATAACACAATACCAAATATTCCATGTATATTCATGATTAATAATAACTATTTCTGATCATTTTGTGTTGGAATTAGATGATAAATATAATTATTTAGGCCCTATAAATCTTGAAATATGTGCCACTTTTGTTTTTGCAGTGGTTTCAGGTAAAATCTTCCATCTCATCAGGTAAAATGGGTTTTGTTAGATTTGTCATGTCAGTCTACTTCCTATGCACATTTCTGGTTCAGTCTAGATTTGAAGTGTCATCTCAACCACCATATATATATATATATATATACCAAAGATTAATTACTAAAATATGAAATAGCAAACAAAATACAACAATAAACAGCAGAAGATTCCTGATCTCAGGGTGGCATGTTGTACATGTTGCTGCTGGTCACATGTACTCTAGTCATGTTGCCTCAGCTTCATTCACTCTGACGCACTTTAAATCTGTATTCTCATTCACAGTGTGGGGCTCCTCTGCCTCGAGGGTGGTTTCATGTCTCATCCATCAAGAAACCAAACTTTAAGCCCTGTGTTCTTAAAGGAACATGCAACTGTCTTAAGTTTGTTCAAGTTACAAGAAATAACAAAATTGGTCCAGACAACTTTATTCATTTGTAGCGTCCCAGCGTACATTCATAGACACACAGGCAGTCAAAAATATAGCTATTAATAATAAATAATAAAAAAAAATCTGTCAAGGAAATGACCAGAAACACACAGAAAAGGGAGAAATCAGAGCTACAAGACAACAATAGAGGATAAAGGTGGGATAAAAATAGAAGTAAATAAGATAAAAGCAAGAGTAACAGTAATAAAACCAATAAATAAAACAGTATGTCAATAAATCAAACCACCAAGAATGTCCTCTAAATAAGAATCATTTAAAACAAAGGCACATCAACTTACTATGCTCACATAATACAGGTGTACAGGTTCTTTTTAGATGTCCTAATAAGATGCGATTTTAGAATAATTTCTTGAAATTCATTACAATAAATTCCATAAATCCATTACAATTTCCACATCCGTTCTTTCCACATTTCACATGTGTAGCATGGGGAGTCAGATGAGTTTTATCTGATGAGGGAAACAGGGTGAAAAATAGAAAAAAGGGAACAACAACGATGAGAACAGAATGGCTGCAAAACCCAAGTCCTAGAATTTTAACTTGTGTGTGTCTGTCTAAAATTACATGATTTCTCCCCCATTATCATTTACAGATATATTTATCTGTTCTTGTTCACACAAGAGTACAGTAATTTATTTTTTACTTGACCAAATATTTCTCTAGGTTCATGTCTGGTCTGTTTTAGGTAAACCAGACATGTTTTGTCTACTTTCTTCTATTTTTCTTCTTTCTTTTTCCTGATTTACCCAAACAATGAATTGCAAACATTCCCTTGTGGTACAGTGTGGAAATGCAGGACTTAGCGGTCCCCCTCAGGCAGTTTCTTGGTATTCATTCAGTTCTTAGTCCAGCTCATAATTCTACTGTCAGGTGATCATCACAAGACCGGCTGGTTAATCCTCCACCAGGCTCTACAAAAGCAAGAACAGAAAATTAGCACTTTTTCTAACTGTGCGTGTAACCGACTGGAACCAGGACAGTGATTGGGATGTGAGTGCTGTTGCCACAGATGTTAAAAGTAGAGCGAGATTCCACACTTGTCTGAGGGGAACTGATTGACTGTGTTATAGCTGAAAAGTTGATCTTACAAAACTGATTTCCTGGAGGAAACAGAACAAGTGAAACATGAACAAGGCGCTGGGTCTCGGCCTCCTCTGTTTACTCCTCTGGCCAGAAGCTGCGGATGCTCAGTTTCCCCGGGTGTGCTGCACGGTGGAGGGGATCCAGTCCAAGCGCTGCTGCCCTGCCCTGGGCCCTGATCCTGGAAACGTGTGCGGCTCCCTGTCGGGGAGAGGGAACTGCTCGGCTGTCCGGGTGGACAGCAAACCCTGGGGAGGACCGTACCGTCTGAGAAATGTAGACGACAGAGAGAGGTGGCCGTCCAAGTTCTTCAACCAGACCTGCAGGTGTTCTGGTGAGTGCTGTGTGCTGATATGAAGATGCAGCTGATTGGTTTCAGTCATGGCTTCGTGTTGAACCTCACACCCTTTCCCTCTGCCCTCTGTGTTGCAGGTAACTTCGCAGGGTACGACTGTGGCCAGTGTAAGTTCGGCTGGACCGGTCCAAACTGCGACCAGAGGAAAGCCCCCGTGGTGCGTAAGAACATCCTCTCACTGACCCCTGAGGAGCTCCAGGAGTTCCTGGATGTCCTGGACCTGGCTAAGACCACTGTCCACCCAGACTACGTCATCGCCACCCAGCACTGGCTGGGACTCCTGGGACCAAACGGAACCGAACCCCAGGTCGCAGACATCTCCATCTACAATTTCTTCGTCTGGCAGCATTACTACTCGGTCCGAGACACGCTTCTTGGTAAATGAACATATTTCTTAATAGAAAAAGTTCATGAGTTGGTTCATGACCCTTATGAAAAAACACTATTGAATCACTACTGATTACTACTAAAAACTACAAAAAAAACTTGTTTGCTCTTGCTTTATGTATTGATTTATGTAGTTGTTTCAATAGTAATGAGTAGAGAATTGGCCTGTTTCACTACTGATAATTACTACATGATACCTATTCAAATCACTACATGACTGATACTTAATTACTTCAGTCTTCAGTCTATTGCTATTATTAAAAATATTTAAAAAATATTAGCTTAGGAAAGTGACAAAAACCTCCATGTATCCAAGGCTTCATGGAGTCTAAAATTGATAGTAAATAAGTTATTTTTTGGGTGAACGACCAGTACTCATTAAACACTGATATAATTGACTAGTAAAAACTCTAATTGATGACTATTTGAAATAGATGTAGTGTTTCTGTGGTATTACATATTGTGGTGTGGTGTTACTACATATTCATACTGGAGCAGGTAGTAAAAATCTCTATTTGATCACTATATAAATAGTGTTGTAGTGTTGTGATATATATTCACTACACAGTCAAGTAGTAAAATCACTGCAGAATCTTTATTTAAATTCTCTTGTAATGAGGCAGTAGAGCTTTAACAGTTTCACTACAAAACTCTACTGTTGTACCATGAGTAGCGTATAGAATACACATATAATACACGACCATGATTACACCAATAGGTTTTGTGTAGTAATTCAACAAGAGTTTTTCATCAGGGGAGATTAACTCTGTACATAAGAGTATTAAGGCCAAAAAAAAAAAAGATTGGTTAAATTTTTTTTATTCATTCTAGAAAAATATCAAATTGCTGACTTTAACCTCAACATTTTAAACTTCTATTGTATGAAATATTACTTAGAAATAGGTAAAACTGTTTCGAATGTTTTCTATCACAGCTTTTTAGAAAATCACTATGGCATAGAGGGTTAAGGAATACATTGTTTTTATGCATTACAGAAAAAAAGTCATAATTCTGATTTTAATCTCAGAATTCTGAGTTTAAAGTCAGAGTCAAGTCAAGTAAAGTCAAGTTTTCGAGAATGAATAAAAAAGTGACATTGATACTTTAACTCTTAATACATTAATACAACTCTTTATATTAGGAATATGACAGTGATATAGTTAGTGTGGACTGTGTTTCAGGTTGTTTATTTCACAAGACAGATCTATTGTTTATGTTTACACAGATACATAAACAATGTTGACACTTCCTTCACATATATTAGTTGCTATGTGTTGTGCATATGTATTACCTTGTAATTCCTACATAAAATTCAAATATGTATTTCACTGTAGGTCCTGGTCGTCCGTTCAAAGCCATCGATTTCTCACACAAAGGACCAGCATTCATTACCTGGCACAGATATCACCTTCTCAGCTTGGAGAGAGAGCTACAGGTATCTGTCATTTACTGAAAAAATATAACAAATAACAAACAAAATAAAATATAAAATATAAATAATGATACAATTTAAGATACAATTTAAAATTAGTTGATTAAAAGGGGGAAATAAAAAATATAAAATTAAAAACAAAAAGGAGAACAAAGTTACAGTTACATTTGTCATAGTAAAAAGCTAAATATGCGACAGGATGGTTACAATAACTGACAAAACCAATCGTCACTATTACTATTACCTTGTTGTTTCTTAGTTGATTAATTGGGTTGATATTTAATCTCTGATATGTTTTGTTCAGTTTATTCTTTCTATTAAATGATCAATAACATTTTGATGAACACATTTTTTTTCACTCTGCCTGAAGGGACATTATAAGAAGAACGACAGATGATGATTGACAACAGGAGACGTAACAGTTACAGTCGTGACCAGCACCACTGACATTACATATTACTGATATTATTTTAATGAAATGTGTGTTTGTCTCTGCAGAGACTGACTGGCAACGAGAACTTTGCGATCCCTTACTGGAACTTTGCTACAGGTCAGAGTGACTGTGACGTATGCACCGACTCTCTGCTGGGAGGCCGGAACCCAAACAACCCGTCCCTCATCAGCGACCAGTCCAGATTCTCCAGATGGGGGGTGGTGTGTAACAGGTCTGTTTCTGACTGGTCAGATTATAATGAAATAAACACTATGGGGCAAATGCATCTGTTGTGATTGGCACAAGTCAATGAATGGTTTGACTCTTTTCTTTCCAGTCTGGATGACTACAATCGCCTGGTGACTCTCTGCAATGGCACCAGTGAGGGTTTGATTCAGAGAGGGATCATGGAGGGAGTCAACATGTCTCTGCCCACCATGAATGACGTCAGAAGCTGCCTTGGAATCAGAGACTTTGACAGTCCTCCCTACTTTACCAACTCCTCCTTTAGTTTTAGGTACAATTCTACCATTTTGGTATCAATAAATATATTGTCAAGAAATCTCTTCTACAAGAGTAAAACCAACAGTGAATTGTGATCCTACTTACATTTTTTCTTTAAAACATTATTGCAGGTTTTTAAATGACAATTGATCAGTTTCATCGGTTATTTTAACCATCCTGTCACATTTATATTTTTTTTTACTATGAACGTAGCCAAAAAAACATGAGAGAAGGAACAAGAAATTCATAAAATAAAAATACAGGAAGAAAACATTTTTTATGAAAATTTGAATTTATTAAATTAAAAATGTAAATTTAAAAAAATACAAATTTGAATTTAAAAATTGCAAAAAAGTTAACAGAAAAATTGTAATGTTAGTTACTGTTACACTCTAAAAAATGTCAAATGGTGTAATTGAAAAAGAATGATAGATTTTAAATATACTGTATAATCCACCTAGAATATAATAATTATTGATAACATTTTTATTTTTAAAACCTTGAAAAGTTAAACTATCTGGTACCAAGTTTTTAGGGTTACACCACATGGTAGTTTTGTCACTTACCTGTATACGTTAAGTATTTATCAAAAATGCTGCACATTTCCTTCAGATATAACTTATTTCTCTTTGCCATAGACCTCTGTTCCAAAAATAATTAACAACACCTCAATAAGCCACACTGCTGCATTGGTGGACATGTCCTGACATAACATGTTATTAAGACTAATAACAGTGATCACATTTTCAGTCTCCAGAGAGTAGTTCACATTATAATGCACATGGAGTCTTCATGGTGAAGGAAGATGTCATCCAATGCAACAGTGTGGCTCATTGACATGTTTTAATCAGGCTTTAGATACAACAACAATACTTTGGGGTTAAGTTTTTCCTTTAGGTTTGAATAGACTCTGTTGTGCTTTGTAACTCACAGAAACGCTCTTGAAGGATACGATAAACCAGATGGAGAAGTTGAACTGGATGAATCGGTCAATAATCTCCACAACCTTGTGCACTCCATGCTCAATGGAACGAGCGCTTTGTCTCACTCTGCTGCCAACGACCCCATCTTCCTGGTCCGAATCTGTTTTTTTTTTTTATTAAAATTACACACACACACATATATAGGATGACATCAGGTAAATTGGGCCACGTTTTGGTAAATTGCTTAGGACAATACCAAATATGCCTTTTCCATGTATATTTATGATTAATAATGACTGTTTCTGATTATTTTGTGTTGGAATCATGTGATAAAATATATTTCTTAGGCCCTACACTTCTTGAAACATCCGTTGTGCCAAATGTTTTGCATGAGTGGTTTCAGGTAAAATGGGCCAGTCAAATGGCATTGGGAAACTCAAATTCAAAATGAATTCATCATCACTTAATGTTAAAATACAATTGTTTAGAACCACATAACTATATAACATAATATATCAAGCTAACAGCATTATTTCTGATGGATGCCACCAAGACAGATAACATGCATAGTTTCTATGTGCATGTTTGGTTCCAAATCTAAAGTATCATCCTTATAATACTTTAGATTTGTCATATCAGGCTTCTTACCATGCACATTTCAAGTATTGTCTCACCCACAACAGAAAACATGAACTAATCAAATCATCTGTTTCTTGTCAAACACAGTTATGTCAACAGTTTGAAATCCTTTGTAGTCCTTGTCTCTAATTTCCAGAGAGACTGGGACCCCCAAACCTTAAATGCCCCATTTTACCTGATATCACCCTATATCTGTATCTATATCTCATCATGGTGTTTCTGGTTGTTTCCCCCCTGCAGGTGCTCCATGCTTTCACTGATGCCATCTTTGACGAGTGGATGAAGAGGTTTGCTCCGTCCAACGCCAGCTTCCCAGACGAGATGGCCCCCATCGGTCACAACAGAGACTACAACATGGTTCCCTTTTTTCCTCCAATCACCAATGAGGAAATCTACGTTACATCTGAGCAGCTGGGATATTCCTACTCCATTGATTTGGCTGGTGAGCAAATCAGTTATTTTTAACCATATATATGAATAAAAAGTATACACACAATAAAGTTATGTATTCAAGTATTGTATTTAATTATAATATAAGGGATGGGTATTTCTATGTCATGCCAACATGCCTACACCTATTTGTAAAATTAAAATTATTAAATAAAAACTAAAATTAATAGTTATTTTACAAATTAGGCTTTTACACATAAAGCATATGATGGCTGATGAGTCCTTCACTTCAACTTAAGTAAAGGATTTGAATACCTTATGCATCATGACTGCAGTGTAGAGGCAAAAAGCAATCGCTGACATTTATGAGCTCCCTGCCACACATTTCCTGCCCTTCCTGTTTTGCTGAAGTCAGCTTATTCTTAAGGAAAATGTAGTTTCTTTCACTATAGATGTGAAAGCTGACTTAATATAGCACAAGAGAACATCCTGCTTTTTCTACATTTTTTTTTACATCATTATTACTTTTTTTTGATTGAGAATACATGATTGCCCTATTGTTTTGCAATTCAGAATGTTTTAAATTGGCGAGTGTCATTTAATCAGTCACTGTTGCTGATTTACTGCTTCACATCTCCTTTTTTCTTTCTGGGAGCAAAAACCTCTAACATTTTTATACATTGAACATTAACCCTCTATTACATGAAATATTACTTAGACATGGTAAAAATGTTTTGAATGTTTGTATTACTTAAAATGGCCTAAATGAAAGATATATGTTAGAAATCTAAGAAATAGATGTAAACCTAGTCTCAGGATAGTTTCATGCTATATTAGTCAATGGGACTCCATTAGGTTGATACACTAGAAATTTTCCATTTTTCATATTGTTGACATATGACAATAAAATCTATTTTAACAAATTAGGAAACAAAACATATCAGTTTAAGTATGTGTTGCCATATGGCAACACTACGAGTTAATATAGTGTTCCTGCTGCTGAAAGGTGTCTAATATCTGTCTACTTGATCTTTACAGATACAGATGGAGGGCCCTCTGTGTTTGTGCTGGGCTCCACTCTTGGAGGAGTCTTCATTGGTCTCCTGGTGCTTCTCCTTATCTTCGTGCTCTACCTGCGTCAACGGAAAAACAGAGGCTTTGAACCGCTGATAAAAGCTGACTTCACGAATAGGAAGTACACAGAGGAAGCCTAGAGGTTGCCAGCAAAACACCCTCTTTAGAATGCATACATGCGTAAGAGAGATTGAGCAGGAAATCTGCAACGTTCTGCCCAACAAAATATTAATCTTGTAGATGAATGACTTTTTTTTAGATTTTAAATCAAATTCATATTAAACTAATGACGCGAATCATGTAATATCCATTCGTAAATATTGATTGCACCCTAATACAAGTTTCTAGTGAAACTAATCAAAATTAATGTATACTTTAAAAGCATCTTTTAAATTAGAGCACCAAAACATGACCCAATTTCTTTCAGTATTATGTGCATTTTTCTCAACAGTCACAACAAATGCAACTCTATTGGATTGTTTTTAATAAATATTTATTCTCAAGAACAGTAACAAAACACAAATGCAATCATCTTAATTGCACTGAAAAAATGGTAAGGCATATTTGCTTTTCTAGTTCTCTCCCCCGCTTTCACGGTTTGAAATTATATTCAAACTCCACAACAAACTTCATCAAGATTTTTTTTTTCTTTAATTCACAGAGCAATGCATTGATTGTAAAAAATATTGACTTACAGTCTAGCGTTTCCTGTTAATTTTGTTTTTTCAGAGAATGTGTCTGACCGGAATCTCAGTTTTTTTCCATATTTTATTGCAAAAATATTAAAAGTTCAATGATACAAAACATAAAAAGGGCATCCTGCAAGATCTATATATTCATAATAAAGAATCCTTTTAAATGACACGTTTTGATATATTTCTTATTTTTCCCCGTTCTTGTCATGTGGATGCATAAATGCAACAAAGTAAAAGCTTGACAATTATTCATTGATATACTGCAGAAAAAAAAGGTATAACACTGGCTAATTCCTTGGATAAGTAAGCTTAGCAGGCCTGATGGACATGGAGCTGACGGGCTCTCAGAGAACAGTGGATGTACATACAGGCTGGTTTTGTCCGCCCCCTCAGCAGTGCCAGGCCTCTCACATTCTCTGTAAGTACGCTCTACTGAGGAGCTGCAGCGAAGCGTTCAGCCCTGTCCGGTCTCCACAGATTCTCATTTCACAGGTGACTGTGGTCGGCTTGGAGCCCGTCTATGCTGCAGACAGAACCGTTGGAGCTTTACAGATACATTTAGGGGCAGCCTTTCTTTGCATTTCCAGTTCTGTCTGCTGCTGCTTCTCTTTAAATACCCCCCCCCCTTCTTCACCTTTTACATTATTATTATTATGGGAATGAATTTCCAAAGAAGGATTTTTTTAATACTGTTGACAGTATTTCACTTTTTTGTTGACCTGTCAAGTACTACAGTGCACATTCAATGACTGTTTTATTAAAACAAAATAACAACAAACTTTGGCTATTATTACATGAAAAGTGGCACTTTATGGAACTTTCCTTTCCGGGATTCCCGGAACTTCTGACAAAATCTTTTTTTGTGTGTGAAAATACTGCAGAAAAAAATATGAACCCTAATGCTGTAAAATATGTATAAAGATGAGCGGCATGACTCTGTTCGATAATGGTGATTCTGTATTGAATGGATGTGCTTTTCCTAGTGCAACATGCATGTAAATTAACCATATCATACAGAATGCAATCCATTGTTGTATCCCCTTTATAAGTCTCCTCATTGAGATTGGTGCTGAAAAAACTGGATAAGCACTCACTTAATGGAGACATAAGCACAGATGACAACCAATCCGAACAGAAATGTAATAAAATAAACCTTTATACTGTATATTAATGATAATAAGATTTTGTTTAACCCTCTCAAACATGAATGAATTGACTGCTCCCTACAACATAACAACACAGAATTAGTATCTTGACACCACTGTATGTGTACTGCTCTATCCAGGCCGTCTAATCCCTAAACCAAGACTATCAAAACCAACATAAAATGAAAATATTTTGCAGAAAATTAATTCATTGCAAGGCGTATGAGTATATAAAATTGTCAGTTTTCTCCCTTTGAACAAAAGTGTGAGTTAAAAGCATGAGCACAGGAAGCTGTTGAACCATGTGAGTGATTAACTATGAGTAGGGCAGATCTATGACCAACCCATGATATACTAAAACTGAAAAACCCAAACTGAAATTACTGTAAAACAGACAATGAGGCAACATGATTCAGTGGCTGCATCTGATAGAAAAAAAAGAAAGAAAATAAACTGATTGAATATTCAATCACTTCCTCTATTCAAAAATCTATTATTGGCACATGATTCAATGACAATGGAACAAGGGTTCGATTCCACTTTCAGGTGGAAATCAAATGTTCCTGAATTTTCTGTAATTTCATCCTTTTGTTGTCTGTTAAATAGAATATTCAACACACTAGTAAACTCATTGTGCCTCTTTTTTAGGTGCATCAATAACCATATTCTCAAAATCGTTTAACACACAAACAAAATTTGCTTTAAAAAAAAACGAAAAAAAAAACAACAACAAATCAAAACAATCAAAGTGCGTGTTATATTTTTTCTACATGGAGACCTACGTTAATGCCTGCAGTATGTGCAAGAATCTTTTCAGTCTCTGAAGCAGAGTTTGTTGGCTTGGCATCCGTAGGTGTTAGACAGTGAAGTGATGCCATAAAATATCAAGTCTAAGGATGGCACTGCACGATCTTTGGGAAAGTGGGAAATCATGATGCATGACTGCTCTTTTTTTGTCAGAGCAGACTCCTCTAGCCTTGCGGCCATCAGCCTGAATAGACGACTGTCTGCTCGACTGTAGCTCCAATCTGCCTGAATACAAAAAAAAAAAAACTGAAAAAAGAGAAAACATTTAACCCTGCTGTCCATGTTTCTTGCCGGTTTCCTCCGGCATTATCTCCATTGCCGGTGGAGTGCCAGGGCTGAGAGGGCCAGAATGGTCGTCAGGGTGACGGAGGGCACGTGGAGCGGGGCGGAGTCTTCCACAGGCCCGCTCCGGCCCGCCTCCACCACCGGGGCCTCGGTGGCCACGTCGTCCGTGGGGTAGACTTCAGTGCTGCCGCTGCCGCTGCCCGAGCCGCTGCCTTCATCACCTGCAAAAACCACAACCAAAAAAACACGAGCAGGACTGAGCACGGTGCAGAAAATGTAACAGTTTTTGTATTTTTAATTGAATTTATTTGCAGAGTGAAGCAACAATAAAAGTACTGAACAAGAATAAATCAGATTGTGCAGGCGAGGTTAAACCCTTATGTTGTCTTCAGGGGCATCTGGTCACAAGCCTCATTTTGAAGCACGGTTGCCAGACACACAGGGTTGCCAGATTGATCACAGCAGAGTATTGTGCAGGAGAAGAGCGACAGAACTGCGCAGTTGCACTAATTTTCAAAGTTTTCCACATAACATAATATTTTTTTAAATGTACTGAGCTTGGGGGTGCCGAGCTAATTCACAGTGGTGCTGAAGCAGCCAAATAGCTTAAATTCACCCCTGGTTGTGTTCCTGGTCAAATCTGTTTCAAAGATTTTGTCTCTGAAAAATGTGGTTAATTTGATCAGATTTACTTAAGATTCCATGAAGAATCCCATAAAGAGGATTTCAGCAGATAAAATAAATTGGATTCATTTACATAGAAATGTGTGTGTTTTATTCAACTTGTACACTCCTGGTCTTCCCAGTCAATACTGACCCATCATTAAAAATGAATAAGCCAGAATTTTAAGCCAAAAAAATTTTTTTTTTTTTCATAATAGGGCTCCTTTAAATAAACAATGCATGATATAATGATGATAAATCAACAAACAAAAATATGTTCATGAGATAAACATCTAAACATAGTGTTTGTATTGTAGATTTGTAGCTATTTTTTTAATAGGAAATGTTATACCAGAGCAGTGAGTGTCTGTTTTTCCACCAGAAAATATTGTAGCAAACCGTACTTGAGTCCTGAAAGTAGATATCGTTGCCGTTGTAGGCGTTTTTCAACTTGTTGGTCATCACCCTCAGAGCCATGATCTGCTGACGGATTAAAGTGTCTGGGCGGGTGATGTCCACGGCCACCTCAGGGTTAGTCACCTGGTTGGTCAGTCCGTCCTTTTGGACTTCGGGGAAATACCTTTCAGATTGAAAACAAATATAAATAAATAGATAAATAAATAAAAATTAAATAAATAAATATGACGACATAATAATAAATTAGATTAGATTAGATAGAACTTTATTAATCCTTTGAGAGGTTCCCTCAAGGAAAGTGAAGCTCCATCATGTAACATAGAGACTGTTATAAAATGCAGTGATGGACAAGTTACTTCAAAACTGTAATGCTAGGTTATTTATTACTTGTTACTGTCATTTCACAGTAATTCATTACATTACAATATTACTGTATTTAAAATGTAAGGCATTACACTATTATTGCATTACTTTTAAGTTACTCTCACCAAAATAACAGTAAATATGGATTCATCAATCTAAATCTCTATATCTTTGTCATTATTGCTGCTGGTCACAACAAGGATGTTGCTGACTAGTTTTCATTCAGCTGCTGATTCCACTGTTAAAGTGGTTTTCATGTCATCAACAAGTCTCCTAACCTCTTGATGCTGAAGAATCTCAGAGCAGGAGAAGGTTCATTTAGTCTGTTTAGTGGTTTTATCTCCACTCTCATGCTGCACTTGCTTCCTGTTAACTTCATGTTACTATGGCTCCTCTGTAAATGTTAAATTACTGCTGCTATTTCAGGAAGTGGACACTTCTTTAGGTGGAGAAAAAAATACATTTGACTACGATGTTCTTCAGATCCTTATGTTTAACTAACATAAAGTAAAGAGTGTGTGTCCATCTGGAGAATGTGATATCCAACGTTTCTGCAGGTTCACTCATCTCCATCTTCTGTCTGACGAGCCAAAACAAAAAGGAAGTTAAACATTTTGGACGTTTCAGTGCTGCCGATCTTGTGGTGACTTTCGTTTTTGTATGAAGAATGACGAATTTGTATGAAGAAAAAAAACAACAAAAAAATTATCACTTCAACCCTGGTTAAAAATGCATTGTAATGCATTTTACAGACATTTTTACAGTAAAATATATAAATAAAATGTATAAATACAGCAAAAATCAGTGCATTGCAATGCATTCTTAATGCAATGCAACTTAAGACACCCAAACAGAAGACAAATATATAAAAACACCCTTAATACTAACATCAACATAGAGAAAATAAAATGAATAATAAATACAACAAATAAAAGTAAATGCATATACACACCTTTGTTGTTGCTACAAATAAATAAAAAATGGAGGAGTCCTTGTTATAAAAGGACAATGAATCCAGTGAGTGCTCATTAGTCAACATGCAAATTGTCAAAAATCAATAATTCCAGAGGAAGGAGCTCTGTGTCTGGTTCTTACACAGAGAGATGGCTCTGTGAGGGTTGACCCCTTCGTGTCAGGTAACGTTCTGACATTCTCGTGAGCGATTTCTCCAGAGAAAACATGCCAGCTGCTGCATTCATATTTGATGAATAAGTAGCAGGCCGTCATGTGAGGGCATTCCACAGATCATTTGACACAACAGCTTTTGTTTTTTCCTGTAAGTCCAGGTCACTCTAGATATAGATAAATCCTTCAATACAGCCTTCAACATACCATCCTTGACTGATTTCACTGATTTCTTTGTCCCTTTATAGAAAATAGGAGTTGCCGGATATCACCCAAGCAATCATTCACCCTGAGGTTTGATCAAATAATTTAAAATATGAATGCTGATCATATTTGACCATGCTGATGATGAGATGAATAAAAGTAGCATCCATTGAGAATTCTGTGACCTCAGTGATGGCTGCAGGTATGAGGGGCACTAATGCACATGTTTTCCTTGAAAATTAAATTGGATGAATTGTAAAGCACCATCCTGGTTGCACTATTAAAAAAGAGATTAAATACAATTTCATACAAAACAATTCAAACAGTGGTAAAGCATGTTCAGAGATGTCTGAGGTCTTCACATTCATTACTCAGGTAGAAGTATAGACACTAGAGTTTAAAAATACTTCTGTAGAAGTTGACGTATCAACCTAAGGTTTTTACTCAAGTAAACATATAAATGTAATAGTATTAAGTATAAAAATAAAAGTGATGAAAAAAATCAATTGCCTCTCAAAATATATAACATGAAATCTATGTTGTATTGTTCCTTTAAAAGTACTTGAATGGGTGATAGTGAGTTAAAATCTGTTAAATATAACACTCAAGAACGAGAACAAGTGATTTTTTTGACAAAGAACAGCCTTTAAACTCCTAATGCAGGAGCTGTCATTATTTTTTGGCAAGAAAAACAAGTGTTTGCGTTGTTCAGTCCTTTTAAAGCAGGGCTACTCAGTCCTGCTCCCGGAGAGCTGCTGCCCTGCGGATTTTAGGAATCACCCTACTCAAAAACATCTGATTCTACTCATTAACTAACATTAACAAGCTTCAGCTGCTTGATAATGAGTTGGTCAGGTTTGTTTGAGTGGAGAAATTCCTAAAACACGCAGGGCAGTAGCTCTCCAGGAGCAGGAATAAGCAGCTTTGTTTTAAAGGTAAAGGGGGCTGATTTGGTTAAAATTTAGGGCACAGAGCAGGTCAAATAATGCACTTTGACAGAAAATCTGATAATTTTGGCTCAATAGTTGTTATGAAAACAAGCTGGAATGAAATAGTAAGAAGAGTAACAATAGTAAAATATAAAGAGTAGAAAGTACAAATAATTGCATGAAAATTCAGCTGAAAAATAATTACTCCAGTAAAACATAGATATGGTGATATCAGATAAAATGGGCTATTTCAGGTTTGAGGCCCCAGCCCCTCTGGAAATTAGGGCCAATGACTACAAAGTATTTCAAACTGTTGACATAACTGTGGTTGAATAGTAACAGGTGATTTGATTAGCTAATGGTTTCTATGGTGATTTGATTAGTTTATGGTTTCTATGGTGGTGAGACAATACTTCAAATCTAGACTGAACCAGAAATGTTCATGGTAAGTAGCCTGGCATGACAAATCTAACTAAACTATTATTAAGATGATAAATCTATTAAAAACCCAAACATGCACATAAAACACACATAACAACCCTTTTTGTTTAGCTGATGATTTGCCATCATCAAATTGTTGCACAGCTGAGTGTAAGTCTGTGAAAGTAAATAATCACCACCTTAATTCTAGGATTAGACTGGACTGGCCAGTGCAGATTTGAGTTGAACAGACTTTGGCCTTCTAAGTAACCTACTGTGTCGGCCCCGGCTCTGGCGACCTCACCTGCCCTTGGTGTGTCCGTTCCAGCAGTCGTCATCGCTGGTGTTTCCGGCGGTCACTCTGTCCTCCACACACATCGCCTCCGGCAGGCTGGACCAAAATTTCTTGGACAGTTTCAGTTTCTCTTTTATGTCAACCACCTAAACAAAGGCAGTGAATGTCACAAGGGGGGGGGGGATAACACAAAAAAGCCTCATATGAATACAATTCAAGCCAATGATTCACATTGTACATGTCACATTTTATATAAAGATAAGTAGTGAGGACAGAAAATGATTTGAGTTGAAACATGGAAGACTTCATTTCTTCAAAGGCTGGAAAATCATGTCAGATCATTTGAAGACCCTGCCCACGCTTATCACCACATCTTATGAAACACATCTTATGCATCTTTGTAATCTAAAACTGCAAAAAAATAATTTTATTTCTGTGTTAACTATTGAAGGTTTGCATCATTAAAAAAAAAAAAGGGCATTCAGAACAATAATTTTGGCTCAGCTGTCAGTCTTAAATGCTCCTTTGCATCGCGGGCCATGTGACATACTCAGATATCGTTTCCTGACTCGAGCCCGTTGAGCTACAATCTTTCATCAAACGTGCAGAATTTGACATATTTCACCGAAAGCTGAGGGAAAAGCCTGATAGCGGCAGGTCGGGCCCCATTATCTTTTTCCGTCTGACTGGCTGTTGGCTTTACGTGAAATTGTGGTGAACCTGAGCAGAACATGAAAGGTGCTGTACTGGCTGTGTGACGCTGCTGTAGGCCCCGACACCGCTTTTGATGTGTTAATCCTGTCACACTGATGCTGAGGCACTTCAGCAGCTATGATGCTGCCCAGAGGGCCCGGACTGTACTCAGGGTAAGAAACTGACTGACTGCACTGTTTAACTAACCTTAATAAACAGTCAAGTTCTTCTAAAGGATTTAACCCTCATGTTGTGTTTGTTTCATGTTAATCAATGTGGTGTTCCTGGTCAAATTTGACCATTAAGACTCATTACAAAAACTATAATAATACATATATTATCTCTTGTTATGTTAGATTTTTTGTGTTGTTTTTTTATCAACATAACTTCTTGTAATAATTTGAAGATTTGAACTTCTGTGTGTGTGTGTGTGTGTGTGTGTGTGTGTGTGTGTGTGTGTGTGTGTGTGTGTGTGTGTGTGTGTGTGTGTCAATTTGACAAATGTAGCTGTATCTGAGTTCAATTTCTTACATTAATTCTGGTCTCCCCCATTTAATTCCAATAATTGGTCACTTCTGACTAGAACCACCAAGAGAACAAATGTTGAAAAAACAAACAAAAACATTTAAATTAACACAATTTATTTTGTGTGCTGAAATCCTCTTTGTGAACAAAGTCATGAAATCTTAGTTGAATCTAATGAAATTAACCACATTTTTCAGCAACAAATACTTTGAAATGGTTCAGATTTGACTGGGAACACAACATGAGGGTTGACGTCCTCCTCCACTCAAAGCTACATTTTGTTTATGTGGATGAGCTTTATTGTGCAGCGTTTGATCCTCAAAGGCTGTTTTCAAATTCATCTGCTAAAAGTGGAAAGTTTTGTACATTATGAGCAATGGTGCCGCAAGCATAACCAATCAGTCTATCGGTTGCTGACTATTAAATTAATTTCTATTTTAATAATCCATTTGAGCATTTTTAACCCTCGATTGCATGAATATTACTTAGACATGGTAAACATGTTTTGAATGTTTTTATTACTTAAAATAGCCTAAATAAAAGATATACTTACAATTATATATAAGAAAAAGTTGCAAACATAGTCATAGTCATAGTTTCATGCTATGTAAGTCAATGGGACTCCATTAGGTTGTATAAACTATAAATTTATCATATTTGCATATTGGTGCCATATGACAACAAATCTATTTTAGCATATTAGGAAAAAAAACGTATCAAAATTTTATTTGGTACAAATTTTCCAAAAATTCTGAATACAAGCTTGTTAAACAAACACGTCAAATTTCCATGGGCGAAAAGGACTGGCAAACAGGATATCCTGGTCATGTGGCCCTATAAATTGTATATCCTTTAAATCCATTTTAATCCTTTGCACACAAAACTGTAAAAACACAGGTTTTATATCTCAGCTTCAGAAAAATGAAGACAACGTAATTGTCGCCATATGACAACACTATGCAATAGAGGGTTAAGAAGAAAATGTCCAAATTCTCTGGTTCCAGCTTCCCTTCTCTGATTATTTTCTGGTTTCTGATGATCTTTGGGTTGTGGACTGTTGGTCTGGACAAAAACAAATTAGGTTGAATCTTCAGCTTTTGGAAACAGTGATTGATGTTTTACACCATTTTATTAACCAAACAACTAAATGATTTATTTCATTTAGAGATGGGTATATATCGATATCCGATACTGATTCGATACTACTGTCGAATGAATGAACTGTTGTGTGGACATGAAGTCGAATCACTGGACAGCCCCCCCCTTTATCATGGATGGTAAGATGCATGAGCATCTTTTCAGCTAAAATCATATGTAAAGCTCCAGCAAACTTTACTGTCCATGTCTACTAAAGAGGTAATATATGCTTTTGCTTCTTTTATTATACTGGGATGAATAATTAAATTTAAAAATAATGAACAACACTGACAACAATTCCGTCATATCAAAGTGATCATTAGTTTACTATGTGCTGTTACTCTTTAATCATCATTAACAATAAGAAAAGTTTGATAGAGAAGAGAGTGTTTTTATTAAAATGATACGGGAAGCAGGGCTATGCACTTAAAGATGTGTTTAACTGGCAGGTCCACGCTGGGATGCACCACGCTGTTGTTGCGTTGACGATGTGAACTACAAGGGCTGTGATTGGTCATTTCAGCCGTGGTGGTATACAGTCTCTTCCACAAATGGCTTCTCTATCGCTTCCCTGTCAACATTTGCCACAAAAGCATTTTCTCTGATATCAATGGGCTCCAAACATACGCGCTACATCCGGTTGTATGATGGAGGATTAGGACCAGTAAAAAAAGTCTGGTACAAGGAAAAAAAACGGAAAAAGGTCCGGTACAAAACCGAAAGAAAAAATAGGCAAAAGGAAAAAAAACTCTGCCACATACAGTCCGGAATATGTTTTATTTCGCGCTTTAACATATGCAATAAAAACATTTGCTCCGTTATATCGATAAGATCCAAACGCACGCGCTGCATCCTGATACAAGAACGAAAGAAAAAAAGAGGCAAAAGAAAAAAAAAGTCTGTTACATTCAGTCCTGAATAGGTCTTATTTAGGTTGCTGCTGTGAAGATGAAGCATTGATTCATCAGACCAACACGTTCTTCTCTCTGTGATAAACGATCCTTCAGTAGCAGCTAGTTACCGGTCGTTCAGAGTCTGAGACACACATCGGAGTTGTTGTTTTTCATGTTTATTTAGCAACGTTATTATCTCCCTCATAATGTTCATGTTGTAGATGTCACACATAGCGGTCGGATTTGTTCTCTTATTAAGTTTAAAATGTTTCCTAATGACTTGGTCTGGTGGTGGCTCCATGTTGCTGTTTACTTGTAACATGGAGCCACCACGTTTACTTGTGCTGCTCTGCGTGATGACGTAACCAGCAGCAAACATAGAATCAAAGTACTGGACCGGCATCTTTCATCCGATATTCAATCCAGATGATTGATCAGTATCGACCGATATCCGATCCGGGTATCGGGTTGGTCCATTTCTAGTTTCATACTGGATAGATTAATCAACTATCAGAATAATCATTATCAGTGTTGGGGGTAACGAGTTACAAAGTAATGGATTACAGTAACGTTATTACCATCATGGGTAACGAAGTAAAGTAACGCGTTACACTCAAAATATCAGTAACTATACTACTTTACTAAACTTTAGGAACGTGCTTTCCTGTGTTACCCAAACCACTCTTGTCAGTCTAAAAAGTTCTAATATGTTTTAGTGGTGCATGCATCCTGTCCGTCGTTGGACCTGCCTGTGCCTGTGTCTGTGCCTATGTGTGCATGTGTGCTATGTTGTTATTTTGTATGTTATTTTAATAAGGGTAATAATTATAATAATAGTTTTTATTATTAATAATAGATCCGATCGCTCACACCCACTAACAGGAAAGTAAGCGTTTTTTTTACATTCCAGAATCTTTTCTCACGCACGAAGCTGCACCGAGGCAGAGAATGTCAATTTTTTTTTTCTATTTTAACCAACCATTACCAACACATAATCTTTGCGGGGAGTATAAAACACCCCATTAAGAACACTAAAAGATATCCACCAGGGATAAAATGAAAAAGCATGCAATGAACCTATAAATGCCTGATGGTTAATGGAGGAGAGTTTCAAAAAAGCAGAGGAAAGGCAGAGCCTTTTTTTCTCAAAATGATAAATATTCCTGTGGGAAAAAGTCAGGCTCTCACTTCATTGCGCATTGCCCATGAATAAATAATAGGGCCGCAACAAGCAGGTCCCGGCCTGCTGCAAACAGCTGCACAGCCCACTAGATGGCAGTGTGTCTCTGAGAAACACAGAGTGGAGGAAATCAGAGTGAACACATGCATTTCAAATTGAAATCACTTAGCCTTGTATCATGCCTGAAGTTCACATGTGGTGTAAAATAGTCCAGCTGTCATGGAAACAGGTGTTACCACTACTGAATTAAATTAAATCATTACACAAAAAATCTACAGCACAAACAGAAAAGACAAGACTATCTGCATTATCACTCAAGCTAGTTGGTTATGTGTAGAAGGAGAGAGAGAGAGAGAGAGAGTGTGTATGTGTGTGTGTGTGTGTGTGTGTGTGTGTGTAGCAGAGGCCCATTACAATAAGCTGCCTATTACTGACAGGGTGGATCTCGTTAAAAAAATCCGAATGAAGATTACAGACAAAACTCCTCCTCGTCTCACATCAGGTTATTACATCGTTTCTCCTCAATGCCAACTGAACAGATGACTGTTATTACCTTTACTGTGACTGTCTGCTGATGACACACCTGTGGTTCTGTGTTAAGGCCTGTCGATGGAAGCCTGGATGTGTGAGTTGTGACTATTTCTATTAGATTATTCCAAGAACCATATGAACTTGTGAACTCGAGAACATCAACACATTTCGCACATCTTAGTGTAAAAAAAGAAGTTCTGAATTAATGTATACATGCAGGACAAACTAAATATCTGTTCTCCTTAATCCCCATACATGATGCCACAAATATTCACACTTACAATATGAACCTTGTGTTTTTTTCCAAGTATTTCAGATAAGATGAAGGATTTTTATATTTTGTAATGCCATTACCAGCTTTTTTCTTATGTTCAGTCACGTTCTATGTTCTGTTTTATGCATATAAAAAAAAGGACAGAAGAAATAAATATATTTTCACACTGCCAAGGTCTTCGTGAGGAAAGCTCATCCAAGGCTGAATGTAAACCTTCTCTCTCTCTGTTTTATGCATCACATCATCTATATTTTATTTTTTTCTTAAAGGCCTGATGTGGTATATAATGTTCTTAGAATCTTGTGGAAATGAGTGCTTAGAAATGTTTCAGAAAGAGCGGTAATACATGATTCTGGTTTACATAAAGGACCAGAGATATTCAGAATGTCAAAGGGAACTAATTCAGATTCATGGTTTATTCTCAACAGCGTTGAAAAATATTCATGTTATGATAAAAAAACAATGCAAAATGTTAGTTAGTGAATATAAAGTTGGCCGAATTTGGAAGTGCTGAAGGTTGCAGCGGAGATATTTGTCTCACTCTATGCACAATTTACCTAATACAAACTATACTATACTAACTATACCAAATCTTAAAATAGTCTGCTGTTATTCTTTTTTATAGACAATAAATCCAATGAAAATAAATTAAAAAATGAAAAAATTGAAAAAAAACACCCCCCAAAAAACTAGAAATGTGTTTGTCTGTCTCATGGTTCTCAGCCTTAAGTGCTATCTAGTGCATTGGTTATGCTAATTCATGTTTTTTTTTGTTTCAATAGAGATTTAATACAGAAACAGGCATTGAGAATCCACCTATACCAGGCTACAACTACACAGGATATCAAAGGATCTGGCTTTGGTCTTTTCCTGGTGAAAATATAGCATATTACCACAGTTATCCTTTAAAAAGTGCTTAAATATTGAGATAAATTATTCATGACTAAGCATCAATTTAAACCTACAGAATAATAATAATAAAAAAACAAACTGCAGCAAGGTGTAGTCTCTCTCTCTGTCTCTTCTTTCCTCCTCAGCCATATTTTTTCTCTTTTGCCCTGCTACCTGTCATGAACCATATATTACTTCATTGTGTTTCTTCTCTCTCTCCCTCTCCCCCTTGCGCTATTACTCTGGTCTTTTCTCTCTTTGGTCTTTCTCTCTGTTACTGCAGTCCTAAGTGAAAATGAAGGTTTCATGGCTTCCTGACCCACAATCTTATACCAGAGCTGCTGTTCTTTGAGAATAAAGCCCCTGTTCTCACTCACACCCGCTGTGATATAAAGGTGTATGTTCAGCTTCATGCAGCCGTCCTCTTTTCAACCCATTCTACATGTTTCCCTTCTATATATCCTGAGCATCACTATTAACCCTCTATTGCATACTATTGCCATATGGCAATTGTCTTCATTTTTCTAAAAAGCTGTGAAATCTATGTTGTTAAAGCTAGGTGTAAAAAAGGGGGCTTTTACAATTTATCATACAATTTATCACATGACCAGGATATCCTGTTTGCTCTTTGACATTTGACATATGAGCATCATTGTCTCACGACCGAAGGATGTCTTCATTTATTATTTATTGTTATTGTTTAACATTCAATTAAATTTTTGTGTCAATTTTAAGAATCATACATCAGGCCTCTCAAAGTGTACATGTACACAAAATGTTTACACTTGTTGTCACTGACCCATATATGTTTAGTTAACAATTATTGAGGTCATTTTAAGTAATAAAAACATTCAAAATATTTTTTAACATGTCTAAGTAATAAGTAAAGAGGTTTAAAATGAGCCATATGTTTGTGACTGCAAAAAAAAAAATCATGTGATAAAATTCATCCTCCAGCTATAAATTATTCGTGTTGTTTCTTCATGAAGTTTGCTAAACAGCACTAAACCACAACACAGGAGATTAATACATCAGCAAACAGCATAGAAATAGCCTGTAATGTATTACAGCTCACACAGCTTAGCGCGACATCATTCCAACAAGACCGCACCTTTAAACTTGCTATGTTCACCACAAATAAAACCCACCCAAACATATTTAGATATCCAGTACAATGTTTACCCACTGTAAAAAGTTATTGGCCCACCTTGAGCAAGACAAACACGGACAAATGTTTACAGGAAATAATTATTTCCAAAAAACAGCAGCATGAGTCAATGAGATAAAGGCGTTTGCAGGCTTCAGATCTCTGTGTATACAGACACTCAGAGTATTTCTTTGCAATATTTATCATCTTGCCTTGTTGCGTGCATGCACACAGCTGGGCGTGCACGTGCACCGGTGGGTCAGGGGTCTTTGTGGCTCTCTGCATGCATGCCGACAGGGTGGGGGTGGGGGTGGGGGCTGGCCAGGCCGCTTGGCACCTTTCAGCTCAATGTAGATGTGTGGAGTGAGCTGTACTCGGACCAGTGGGTTTTTCAGATGCCCTCGCCTATTCTCAGATCAAAAGCTGACGTGTTACCGGCTTTGAAGTTGCAGTCGCTCTCCTGGCAGCGTTGCAATGTCAGGAACTGCAGCGCTTATCTGGCTGTGGGATGACGCCCTGACGCACAATCTGCCTTTCAGTAAAAAAAAAAAAAAAAAAAGAAAGATGTGGCTAGACTATCTTGCTTTCATTTTTATTATTTTTATTCTGAAAATACACACACACACGCACACATGCACGTCACCCTCAAAGCGCTGCCAAAGCTGATCAACATTGATCATTGTCATCTTCCCTGCTGGTGCATCTCCTTTTTTGTTCTCTCACAAATGCAAAAAAAACATTTAAGCCTATGAGTCTTAGAGTGTATGACTGTCATTTTATACTTAATACAAATTCTAAATGTTACTCATACTCATATGTTTTCTAATGACATGATAGTACAACTATCATGTCATTAGAACTACTAAGTGCAACTTAGACAAAAAGGTTTTAAGCCAAAAAAAAAAAGTTACCAAGTGCTTCCTGTCATGTGATGTTATTAACCTTCCCCAAAAGAGGTCAAGAGTTGATCTTAAACCATGACATGTACATATCTTTTTCATCATTCAAGTCGCTGGAATACCCCCCCCCCCCCCCCCCCCCCCAAAAAAAAACCCCCCCCAAAAAAACCCAAAAAACACTGTACATATTAACATATTATATATAATAGTTTTTTGTTTTTTTGTTTTTTTTTAGTTAGTGGGAATATTTGTTTTAAACAGCAACTGTTATAGCCATTAAAATGGTATTTTCTGCAAAGAAAAGACTACAAAATGGAAAAAATAGATACATAACATGATTGTTAGTGATATATCTGATATAATGTTATGTATGACATCTGAAAATAATCTGGGTTTAAATGGGTTAACTAGAAATACTCCATTTCCTTCTAGTTAAAATGCTGCTATCTTGTTAAATGAACCATTAGTCCTTTTTTTTCATTTAACTATCTGGGGGATGCCATCCCTGCTTGACACGCTGAGTATATCCCTCTGCTGTGACTCTGGGGCTAAATTAGTGCATGTTCAGTCTAATCATAGACTCGGCAGCAGGTCTCACCGCTAAACCACAAGGGGCAGGCAACTCCTCGATCAACTTATTTTCCCTGGCAACTGCTCCTCCTGTCTGCGTTAAAATAGTTTTTTTCATTTGATACGAATGTAGTGTTCTTCCTGCAGCTCAATTACAGAGGTCAGGGAGTCGCCTCTTCACTCATACCAGACCTCGGGCCGTGCCACGACTCTCTCCCTGACCAGCGACCGCTTTTGAGGACGGGACGAATAGTTTCTCACAAGGAGGAAGGCCGTGGCGAGAATAACTCTGCCTCTTCATCACATTCTGGGCCATGATATTGTTGACCGAGCCGATCCTGAAAAACGAATACACTCTCCTCCGAAGGGGCTAAGGTGAGGTAATGAGGTAATGCAGCCAAACGGATCCACAGCTACAGTGTCGAGTGTCAGGGTGCTGAGGCCCCGCGGGTGGATGTCCCCGGACAGGGCTATTTAATCCAGCGTCTAAACACGTCATAAAATCCCCCTCGTTGCTTCAGGTCTGCACATAAACAGAAGATTCTCTCAACCAACAACCTGCCACCTTTAACCCTCATGTTGTTTCATGTTCATCAATGTGCTGTTCCTGGTCAAATTTGATCAGGGTGAGAGAGACTACACCCTGAAGACTCATCATAAAAACTGTAATAATACATATATTATCACCTCTTGTTGTGTTAGATTTTTTATCAACATAACTTCCTGTGAACATTACATTTTGACAGATGAATGATCTGAACTAATGCATCTTGAATTTGAGTTCTAAAAAAACACAATTTCTGGAATTTGACTATAAGAAAAATTCAGATGAAACTGTTAGTCTACTGTTTATCACAGAATATTCAAAGTTCCTACCAAGGACATTTGTTTTGAAACCATTGTGGGGGGTGTGTGTGTGTGGGTGGGTGTATGTGTGTGTCAGCTCTACCTGAGTTCAATTTTGTACATTAATTCTGGTGTCCCCCATTCATTTCTAATGATGTATTTAAATCCTCTTTGTGGATAAAGTCATGGAGTCTAAGGTGAATCTGATCAAATTAACCACATTTGTCAGAGACAAAACCTTTGAAATGTTCAGATTTTACTGGAAACACTACATGAGGGTTAAAACAAATCAGTCGGGGGTGTAAATAATGTTGGTGAATGACCTCTGCTGTAACGCGTTGAGCAGCAGTTGTCTCCATTTGTCAGGTCTTTTGTGGTCTTTTCGTCCTTGTCTAAGAACATTCAACTCAAAAGGTGACTGTTTAGAGCAGGTAACAACCACAGTGCATATAGATGTGGACTTTTTTTTCTCCAGCCAATCAATACAGTATCCATCAACAGAGGGCATGAGCAAATATGGTCCCTCCCCGGCCCGGCCGGTTGTTTCGCATGTATTCACTACAGATGGGAATGTTTCACTGAAGCAGGTTGTGTTTAGGGAAACAGTGCAGCTGCATGCAGACTCAAATGTCGTTTGATGTGAAAACACACCATTCTGAGAGCTGCTGCATTTTTCTTCAAGTCTCAGCTGGAGCCACCCTCGTAATTTCCCTTGATTACAAGTGATTATCTGAATACAAAAGACAATTTAACATGAAGATCCGGAACAAAAGCCTCAGTGTGGACAGCGCATATATTTTTCTAATATTTCCCAGTGAAAGTACTGTGAGATTGTTATAGTACTGCTTTTTGGGATTCTACTTTTTTGTTTCAATAGTGAAATTCTATTGTTATTCAGAACTGCCTCCTGTATTATTTTGCATTTGTTTTGATTTTGCAACCTGGTTTTTACCAGTAGCAGAAAAGCTGTAGGCTCTATCCTAATCACCATTAGGATCTGGCAGGAATTGAATAAGCATAAACATATGTTATGAATATATTTAACTTATCAGTGTTTCCCATATTGGAATTCTGAAGAAGTGCTGTATCAAAGATATATTATACACTATGTGGACATATATTACGATGGATTTACACCAATACACATTCAGTTTGGACTCTATACTAGTGGTAAACACTAAATATAATCCACACCTGCGAGTCTTCACTTCATTTTGAAGTTTAATGACATTTGTAGGAGAAATAATTTATCATGCCTTTAATTTAACGTTTAACCCTCTATTACACTAAAATATTACTCAGACATTTGAATGTTTTTATTACTTAAAATGGCCTAAAAATAGATATTTTTTTTAAAAAAATATGTAAAAATAAGTTATAAACATAGTCTCAGGATAGTTTCATGCATGTAAGTCAGTAGGACTCCATTAGGTTGTATTTAGGAATTTTCTGTATTTGCATATTGTGGCCATATGGCATCAAATCTGTTTTAGCATATTAGAAAAACAAATATATAATATCAATATTGAATTTAATGTAAAAAACAATGTGTGTATCACTGCGTGTCACACAAAATAGCATAAAGTGTGCTGAGATGCATAGATGACAACTAACAACTTAGAGTTTAATGTATTGAAAAAGCACAAAGGGACCTTGATGGTGAAAACATAGCATCACAAGTCAATACACATGATGCTGAATTTCTGTTCATATAGTATTTCAATTGCATCTTAATCAGGCCTGTCCTCTCATTAATGACAACTTGCAGTATGTTGTTTTGCTCTATTTTCTATTTCCATGCTGTCCGTGAGGACAGCAGGTCACATCCAGAAGCCTGTTTTACATAATATTGCCTCAAACCATTTGCTTGGTCCCATGGTAACTCCACAGTTAGGCAATATGGTTTATCATGGTGAGCAAAATTTATCACACACCGATCCCCACAGTGAGGAAAAAATGACAGAACATTGATGAAACAGTGGTGAGTTTGTGCTTCTGATTTGCCCGAGGCCACGACTGAGAAGTTTGAAAAAGGGGGAGATGATTAAAGGGAAGCTATGCTCTATGGAGAACAGAGCAATCACCAGCAGGACTGCTCTCTCCCTGCTGCCCTTGTTCCCCAGAGAGGCAGGAAGCCTAGAGTGTAATGGGGCCAATGTGCCTCATTAATGTATTGACAGATATGAAAAGTAGCAGAGACTCTATGGTACCAGCACTGGTCCATTTGCAATAAGGAACTATGCATAGAAGGATTCTATGCATAGTTGTGAAGCAACTGCAGTATTTGCATAATAACAGCTATTACATAGCATTATACAGTATATATATATATATATATATATATATATATATATATATATATATATATATAATATATATATATATATATATATATATATATATATATATATGTGTGTGTGTGTGTGTGTGTGTGTGTGTGTGTGGACCCTTGAAAATCCGTTATAAAGCACACAGCTTTGAAGCTTACATACATACAGTCATTAAAATAAACTGATGAACGTGTTTCAGTAACGAAAGAAGACATGTTATATTCTTGGCAAATCTTCTAACAAACAGTAACATAATAGTTGTTCACATACAGTGGATTAACATTGGCTTACTGTAATTGAATAGCATTTACTATTAAATACTTTGCATCTCTAGTTTCCTTAACAGAATTCTTGAGAGACTTTCCATTCTCAATGCATCATTGCAGCTCATGACAACATTTTTGAAGCAGTGATTCTTTTTAATTTATTTTAATTTCATCCTATATGTTTGGTGGCCCCTGGTTCCTTTAACTTACTGAAACAGAAACAAATACAATCAACTTTAAAATTCAAATAATGAATCAGCTGGTAGCTGATTAGTTAAAACACACATTGCTGTCTAAATTTAGATTTACTTTCCCTATGAGCTTTGGATAATAAGCATTCGTCAGTTGTTAACTTTTGGCTTAATACAGCACCATTCTATGATAGATAGTTAGTCTGATGGCGATGAGACATTATGGCATATGGCCCTGTGCATGTTTGTAAGACATAATTATATATATGTAATTATATACATATAATTATGTCTTACCTCCTGACATAAAGCTGATTAGCAGGGTTCTGCATCCTAATTATCTCCATAAATAGGAAAATGGTATAAAGTTGAGACTTGCACTTATACTTAATAACACTTATAGTCAGCTATCTGCTTTGAAAAAAATGTATGTGTACTACATTTTTTAACCGAACCTAATGTGCTCATCTGCTTGTGTGTGCAGTATTGACTGTAGAAAAAGCCTTGTAGGGTGCATGAAGATAGTCTCGTCTGCATGGTTACACACCCACACAATATGGCCTTTTTAAACAGTTTTTTGGTATTCAACAGGACTGAATGCTCCTTTTAAGGAAAACCTTACTCCGCACTCATGATTACTCGGAATAAAAAAATAAAATGATAGTGCCAGTTTTGACAAAGGAGACTACATGGTTCATTATGTTTCTCAAAAATATACTCCAGCTACCTGGTTTTTCATCATTAATGGTGCATTAAAATGTGCATGCTTTCATCAGTTGTGTACATTAAAAATGTGCACTTTTATGATAAGGTTCAGGATAAATACAGTCTGTAGGTCTTTTATGGTATATTTTTTTCTTCTTGTTCCTTCAGTTTACTGTTTGAGCCTCATTGTGCAGAATGGTGCATGTGTTTGACACTTAAAAGCGCTTGCAGCATTTAAACTTTTGAAATGAAAAATATGTGCATATTCATTGATTGTGGAATTTTTAATGGAGGGAGAGGAAGTGATGCAATTTTTACATATACATATTTTAGTGGGGGCGACACGGTGGGGCAGGGGTTAGCGCTGTTGCCTCACAGCAAGAAGGTCGCAGGTTCAAGACCTCCTTGGTCCTGGGTCTGGGACCTTTCTATGTGGAGTTTGTATGTTCTCCCCGTGTCTGCGTGGGTTTTCACCGGGTACTCCGGCTTCCTCCCACAGTCCAAAAACATGCTGAGGTTAATTGGAGACTCTAAATTGCCCGTAGGTGTGAGTGTGTGAGTGAATGGTGTGTGTGCCCCACGATTGGCTGGCGACCATCTGGGGTGTATCCCCGCCTCTCGCCGTAACGTGCTGGGATAGGCTCCAGCAGACCCCTGCGACCCTAATGAGGAATAAGCAGGTATAGAAAATGACTGACTGACATATTTTAGTGTGGAAAAACACAAGACACAAATTCACAGTGTTTTTATACATCTGAAATGTATATGTGAATGAATCGCCCCCTCCCCTCTCTACTGAAACATCTACTCTGTTGTAACTGTCCTAAGGAGCGACTGTCAAATAGAAACACACCACAAAAAAATGTGGCGACATGGATCCAAGGGTGGTACTAATAATTTTCGCTCCTGTGCTGGAACTATACTTTGTTTTATTTAAATAATCTAATTTAATTTATTTTTTAGCACTCCCTGATTAGTGTTCATGTGCGGATGTTTTTTCTGTCCTTTAGCGCCACCTTGTGGTCTGTATTACGTGCCTTGTTGACTCAGCATTATATTAGTTGCATGAGTGCAGTTCTGCGTCTTGTTTACAGCAAAGTTTGGAAATTATATGTCCTTGAGTATATACTAACATGCTTGTTTGTTGTCTAAGAATGTTAAAATGATAAGAGACTGCATATGTTCATGTTTTTTAAAGATTTGATTCTTTAATAGTGTTTGTGATAGTCGCTAAGTAGTTAGCTAAATACGTGGTGGTTTTAGTGGTTTTATTCAAACTGATGCAGCCCAGCTGTGATTGAGTGTTTGTATAATACCAACAGTAAGTTTAATTGATATTACATTGTGAGGACCTGATAGTGATTTTATTTTGTTTGTATGTTTTATTACAGTTTTACAAAAAGTTAAGAATGGATTCAACCTCACTGTTCAAGCTGGAAATACAAGGAAACTGGTAAATCTTTGTAAAACTTCCAAGCTTCAGTTTTCATTGAATCATCTCACATGTTACATTCTTGTCTAGTTTGACACCAACACATCAAGCAAGGACAGAATGGCTCCTGTTGTGACATCATAACAGGAGCCATTTCTAAGTGGCTTGTGTTCAGTCAGGATTTTAGTAACACTGCACAGGCTGGACCACAACAGTATGAATGTGTGGTCTTATTTCACAGTGTGTGTGTTAGCAGGAACACTAGAGACCTACATGTTTACACACAGGTACTGAAAAAGGATCACAGGGAAACAACACTATTGGTTGGGTCGTATGATGATGATGATAGTTCTTAATTTTTTTTTTTTTTTCCATTTTAAGGATGTACCGAGGGTTTGGAGGGGGTGGGGGACGGCAATTTATTCAACACGATTCTGCCTAAACTCTCAACACTGGTCCCCTACATTATTTTGACAATTGCCGCTCCACATTTACACATGTACAGACATGTTTAGATAATGAGTTCACTTCAAAACTCAGAGCTGCAGGACCAGATAATAGCAGACCATATTCCAACAGAATGAGTCATTCTGTGCTGTCTCATCTACCGAAAGACAATAGAATTACTCAGACTGTGTAAAACAACTGAGATATGAATACGTGCTGGTAATCCGTACTGCTGTATCAATGGTGCTAGATCTGGAATTGTATGATGCTACATCTTAGTGACTCATCCTTTGTCTTTTTGTGCATGAGAGTTGTGGAGCTAGAACACATGCAACATGAGCTAATAATACATGTGGACGAGGCAGGTTGCAAAAACAAGTGTCGTTTTAGGTGTGTCAGACAAATCAACACCTTTTTTACCCTCCTCGTTTGATTTGATGGTGTGCAATGTGCAGAATGTAGATCCTTACTTTTTCACATTTGGATACCTGCTGTGTGCATCTGTGTTTACTATATATATATGACAACTTGTTCTGCCATCTCAACAGAAAAAGCAAAGGTGTTTTTCATATATATTTAGTGTGTAGTCTGTGCTTCATGTACTTATTCAAATGATGGCTTGTGATTGACTGTACTGACGCAAAGACACATTTTTTTCTTTTTGTCGGTGGTTCCAGAAGAGACGTGAGTTGGTTCAATCAACTATGAGTATGTTCACTCTGAGCTAAGCTGTGTATGTGTGGAATGAAAAAAGCCATCGTCAATGGAGTGCCAATACTTTGAGTCTCCATGGCAACAGGTACATAAAAGGTAGATCCTCCATTTAAATAAAGCAAACGTAGAGATATTAATGTGTGTATGCAGATGGTGACCATCTATTAAAAAAGATCCTGAGTCACAATAAATTTGTATTCAGCGTTGTACATTAATTTATCATTTACCAGACTTACATTTCCATAATGATGATAAAGTGGTGAATTCAGTTGTATCCGGCTGCAGCTTACATTTTAAATATGTTTGTTCAGCTTTAATCTGACAAAACACAGGAGGCAGCAAGTGAAGATGAAAAATATAGCTGAAGGTTTAAAACAGGCCAGCAAGCAGGTTATGTTCACAGAGTCAGTTACTGTGGTAACTAACCATAAGTTTAAGTTTCCTCTCTTTCCTCATCCCAGGGGTGTCATACCCAGAGCTTCCACTAAATCCCCTTTCTGGAACAGGGTTCTGGTATTGGAATTTGCAAAGTATGTATGTGTAGTGCTGAAAACCCCAGAAAAAGAGGGTAGAGATGTTTATTGGGCACTGGAAAACCTTTAGAGTGAATGTCTCAGATAACAAATTTGGCAGGTTTGCATGTGCTCAAATTGATTTTTTAACAAAGAAATTTAACTGAATAGGCAAAAAAATTAACCCAGGGGTTAATTTGACCAAAATAATTCAAGCTACAATAAATAAATCCAAGCTGCAGCCTCACAGCAGAACCCTCCCTTACTGACCTTCAGACCGGTGACTGGCCTTTCACCTTCTCAGCCTCACCTAGCAACATACGTATCATGAGGTTACCATAGGGTGGCTGTTACTGTTACTGGTGTCTGTCTGTCTGTCTCTCTCTCTCACACACACACACGCGCGCACACACACACACACACACACACACACAAACACACACACACACACACACTACAGGACAGTTATATCCTCCCTACCTCTACATGACACACTGTATGCAGCAGCTGCACACCTGTTACCACCACTACTGACTAACCATATATTGCAGTAAATATTACTTAGACATGGTAAAAAAATGTTGAAAAAAATGGTTTTATTGCTTGTGTGACTATGTAAGCCTCATTGACTGGGGCTATGTTTACAACTTTCTTATATTCTTTTAATTAATCTATTATTTAAGCCATTTTAAGAAATAAAAACATTCATGTCTAATTGAAGGTTATTGAGCTGATTATCGAAATGTGTGTGCTTTACATCTGTCAATGTAATAAAGGAATAGGAGTTATTTTACAGTTTGGTAAAAAGTGAGAGGGGAGAGAGGACATGCATCTGGTTTGTTTCACTTGGTAAATTAAATAAAGAATCACTATTAGTGTTTGAGTTTTCAGGAAAAAAAAAAACTGTTAGACTTTGGGAACATTTGCAGTTTCAGTCACATTCTGTCTTCGTGACTGCCACTTGCTCATCACACATCAGCTTCCCCGTTTTTCCAACTGCCATTAGAGCAGTAAACCCACCACTAAGCTTCAGAATGATCAGTGGGTGAATTTGACATTCAGTTGACTGTCGGTAAATGATGCTTCTGTCGGCTATTCTGAGACACTGATGCTCGAAAAAGAGGACATACAACATTATCACTGAGTCTAGGGACAAACCACGCAGATGCGCACATGCCAATGCCTTAAGGTTACAAACGTAGGATATCAGCATGTGGTGCAATGCCACAGCTTCTCACATTTCCAAGAACATTAGCGTATCATGCTTTAAAAAAAAAAACGTTCACGTTTCACGTTTCGCTCATAAACAGTAAAATGTGCTATTTAACTAAGAAAATTGTACCTTGACATCATGACTGGTTTGGTAAGCACTTTGTTTCACGTTCACATTTTTTAAAATAGATTGCCAAGACCACTAACTACAGTACAGTGGCATGAGTAGTGTGCACTGCACAGATGTTTAGTTTGAAAAGGGAACTGATCGTTCATATGTTGTTTTTTTTAATATCATTTCGTTTCTCCATATTTCTCTGCCAATAAATCATTAAAAAGCTATTTGGATTATACACAAAATCAAACAAAACTTTTTTCATCCATTAACTCTTGGTGCTGAGGTGATGATTTATCAGGTTATCATTTTCTGCAGAAACATATTCATGTATGGGTAGACCCCCACCCCCCCAACGGAGGAAATTGTTAAATTGACTGTCAAATGTAACAGTACTCAGAGGGATCATGCCACATGTGCACTTTTAGACTATTTACTTTTGTGTGGTCTAAGAAAAAAGCAGGAGCTATGTTAGAATTTGTGGAATCTGCGTAATTGTATGGCTCGGGCAAAGAGTGAGTAGATACAACAACGCAGGGAAAGGAACTGTGGATAGGCCCACTTTACTTCCATTAAGCTGTATCCAAAACAAGAATGTCTCAGTGGCTTCACATGCTCCTGGACTGCAGAAACATAATGCCATGGTCAAGATTTTGGGAAAGGAGTGGTTGTGCTTTTTTCCTGACAACTGACTACATAAACCACATCGGGATGTTTTACTCTGTGTTTCCTACTCAACATGGATTAGAATGAAAGAGAGAGAGAGGAAAAAATGTGTGCATGAATATTCAGTTTTACTTATTGTTAAGCTATTGTAAGTTATCCATGCGCTGACTCTGGGGATGAATAATTAGAAACTTGGCGGAGAATCAAGGTGATTTTACAGTTTTTTATCATACACCATATGTATAAAAGACTTAATATGCTGCTTGATAGATAAACTCTGAGCAGATTGCCAGTTCATGACAAGACAAACAAACTGGAAACACAATCGCACCTACAGTAATACACTTTTTGCAGCAGCAGTTTATTGACCCGTGCTGCATGGTGGTAGGAAATTGGAGAATTTAGAGATGGGGGGGATGGGGGGGGGGGGGGGGGGGGGGAGACAACAAAGTGAATCTTTGAAAGGAATTGAATGCAATGATTCAAATCTGCAAAGTGATTTGTTTTCCTCTACTCTCTGTAATATTTTAAATTCCTAAATATGAAACCACTTGCCAGAAGTTACAGGGGTTCACCTGTGAAACTGGAATAGGTGGCTGGGTGGGATGGGAAATTAGATTCCAGCACGCCCCACACTGCAAAATATTATAATATTATGAAACTATGTTTACAACTTTCTCTCTCTCTCTCTCTCTCTCTCTCTCTCTCTCTCTCCCTCTCTCTCTCTCTCTCTCTCTCTCTCTCTCTCTCTCTATATATATATATATATATATATATATATATATATATATATATATATATATATATAAAAGTTATAAACATAGTTTCAGGATATTTTCATGCTATGTAAGTTGAATTAAATGTAAAACAATAAATAAATAGAGTTTAATTAGCCTATATAGAGAGTTCAGATTTTTTATTGGTGAAATGGTGAAAATTTTCCCAAATTCTGAATAAGAGACAACCTTCAGCTTTAAGACAATGATGCTCACATATCAAATGTCCATGAGCAAACAGGATATCCTGATCATGTGTACTTCAAAAATAAAAGCCCCCTTTTTACGCCAAACTGTAGAAACAGATTTTTATGTCTTTTAGAAAAATGAAAATAAAATAACTGTTGCTGTATGGTTGGTGGTTAATAGTTGTTGAATGGCAATATTATGCAATAGAGGGTTGACATAGAAACATCTTGTTTTTGGTATAATTAGGCCAATACTGAGTAGAATTATTCTGAACCTCTGAATGCATCGTATTCCATTGGCAGATCATTTAACTCATTTCAAGTTATTTTTTCTTGATTTTGTTTAATTATTACATAAAATAATAAAATATAGGATTAAGATTATATTGTTGATTTTCTTTACTCTCTTATTTGTCTTTTTATTCATTGTTTTTCCTTTTTTATCGACTATTCAACGACTATTGAATTTTGATTTCATACTTTTGACCTTTTCTTTAACGTATTGACTTGTTTTATCATATTTTTGAGTAATAAGTAGTAAGATTAAATTGACCGTTGTAAAGAGAGAGAAAAAAAGTCTGAAATAAGCAAAATGATGTACCAATTTACCAAAAAACAGGATGTTTTTTGTTCATCTGATAATATTTCATGATTTTTGTAGTGCAGGGCCACAGAACTAAAAAGTGTTTTTTGTGGATTGTGGCATCCATCAGTTACATGAAAAGAGCATTTTTAAGAGCAAGTATGAGGTGGAATGATTACTGAGGAAAATCTCTTTCACTGTTCATATGGACACCTGACTGTTGTTTTGGATTGACTTCAAAAAGTGGGAATGTATCATTTAATCCCCATGTTGGCCCCGGGTTGAAAACAACAGCGAGTGTGTTTTCCTGCTGTTTGCATGAGGGCTTTTTCTGTTATATTTTGTATATTTTCTGTGGATTACAAGCAGAGATTCAAGTCTGGAATCGTTGCTGCAAGTTTAGACTAATCTCTGGGTGTTTGCCTGAGTGCATGTTTTTCCAAAATTGTTTACTTTATCCAACTATACAAAGAAATGTTCAATATGGTGAGATGGGAAAAAAGGAGAAAGGCAGGGTTAAACTGCATCTGTGCAGATAAAAGGGAGCAATCGTTTAGTTATAATTGCAGCTTTTATATTTGAGGTGTAGTCAAAATGGTTACACTGCACAGAAAAACTTTAATATCATTTTATAATAAGATTTTGAATCTTAACAAACAGGTTAAAGTTGAATTAAAGTATTTTAGTGAAAATCCAACTTTATAATAAACATAAAAACTAATGAATATATCTATGTGAATTGTATTTTCTCATATTGTGTCTCTTTATGAATGGAAATGGTGGAAAGTCCTTTTTCAAAGAAAAATGCAGTTTCTTATAGCATTAAAAATGACGGAATATGACATAAATGTCTTTTAACCATTTCTTAAATCCTAGGATTTTTATATATATTTAACAGTATACTGTATTACTGTACAGGTACTGTACATACAAATGAACTGATATGGCCGTTTTGAGGAGACAATAGTTCTTGTCAATGTGTCAATCTTGTCAATGAGCTTTCATAGCTTTCACAATCTATAACATTAAATATTACGTAGACATGGTAAAAATGTTTTTATTACTTCAAATGGCCTAAATCAGGGGTGGACAACCCTGGTCCTGGAGAGACACTGTGGGTGCAGGGTTTTGTTCCAACCAAGCAGTAACACACCTGAGTCTACTAATAATAAATTAAGAAATACTAATTAAGAAATAAAAGAAAAAGTTGAAAACACAGTCTCAGGATAAATCCATACTATGATAGTCAAGGGGACTCCATTAGGTCGTATGCACTAGGATTTTTCATATTGTTGCCATATGACAACTATTCTATTTTAGCAAATTAGTTAAATTAAATTCAATTCAAGTTCAATTTTTTATTTGATAAAAATGTTTCCAAATTCTGAATAAAAGACAACCTTCGGTTGTGAGACAATGATACTCACATGTTAAAGGTCCATGAGCAAACAGGATATCCTGGCCATGTGACCTCCTAAATTGTATGTCCTTCAAAATAAAAGCCGCCTTTTTACACCTAACTGTACATACATTTTATATTCAAAATGAAGATAAAGTAATTGTTGCCAACACTATGCAGTAGAGTTAATGAGATTATGGAAGATGCTGGACCTTGCCATTGTGGAATGTTTGAATTTACTGAGGCGAGTGTGAATGCGAATAACCTTGCAGTAAAAAAAAAAAAAATCAGATACAGCTGACTGACTTTCAGGAAATATCTTCTGCAAGCTGCATAAAAAAAGGGTCCAATATCAGTTATGGCCATCGAGTCATGGGTCAAATGATTCATTCTGTGACCAAAAATTGTTCCCTACAGGCTTTCTACAGTCAAGCCTTTTTTTTCCTCTCATGTTAATAGTTCCAAACTGATAAAATGTGAACCATGTATTACGAGAGGGAGACGGGAAGCACCAATAAAACCACACTAAATTCAACTGTGCCAAACTTGTTACAAATGTCAAATTAAAAGCCCCACCTCTGAGCCCTGACAGTCTGTTGTACCTTTATCTCCTCTTTGGACTTTCAAATCACCATTTCTCTGGGAGCATTGAGGGTGTGTGCTCTGACAGAATGTCAGGCAATTAAACAGTCATGGCTCATTGAGCCGGAGGTGGAGCCGCTCCTCCAGAAATGAATGCGGGGTGGGGGATCCCTCCCTTCCCACATTCCTTGACTTCACAAGTTTAGCGGTACATCCAGACAAGAAGTTCTTATCAAAGGACACTTTAAACTACTGCCAACTTTCACAAGCCTGAGCAGTGTCACTGTCACAGGTAATTATCCGGTGCCGGAATGTAAACAAGCACGGTGTGGGAGACAACAAAGATGTGCACTCGCAGGGAGCTCAGTCCTGTCCCTGCTGCTGGATAAACAGTTAAATGTGCTGCCACGGTAACGACTGCACAAAGCAGACAACCGCACCAGCCTGTCCTCACAAGAAGAAAAAAGAAAAATGACAGGATAGGTGGTTTTAGTGCAGCATAGTCTTTCTAGTGAGCCGGCATCAGGGGCGTACATCCTGTTTCATTGATGGGGAACAATAAGAGAGAATAATTTCTGGGTGGGACATAAAAAACAAGCCACTGTACTAGCATACTATTATAATAATCTGGGCCAATCTTCTTTTTGCACTTTTCCCCCAACACTCTTTTGCATGCCCTCAGCATGTTGAAATGTTTTAAAAGTTATATATTATGTTAAAAGTAATAATAGTAGTTATAGCAATGCTTTTATACATAGGGCAAATGAGATCATGAATCAATGAGGGAAAAACTATGAAAATCTTTCATGGACCCACGTCCCTCCTCCCTCCCCCTAGTCGCTGCTGCTAGAACTTAAATTGTTTGAACTTGTTCAGGATCATTAGGTCTGATCTTTACCAGCAGACTGGTAAAAAAAATTTGAATTTGGACAAATATTGAACAAGTGGTGTAATAAATCACTTACTGCCTTCTACAGCCTTAGTTTGATTGGTTTCTTCCATGTAGCTAGCTACTAGCTGGCTACTAGCTCAAAATTAGCCACTGGCCCCGCCCACTGGAAAACAGCATTTGGACAAAACCACTTTGAGTAATAAGGGGGGAAGGTCATCATTTGTCAACACTTAACAAATGCATTGTTTTACATTTAACATCACTTGTGTTGTATACATATTTACCATTTCTTTAATTTTCAAAATAATTTAGTTGTGTTTACAAAGATTGTTGGTGCAGGACAACTTTGTGGAAAGGGAGGGTCACGTCCTCTGTGTCCCCCCGGGATTTACACCTATGGCCAACATGCACAACAGCAGCAGCCTGGTGTTAACATGTCAAGACACCTACTGTGAAAAAGGGACAAGAGTAGAAGACCACACACCATTCACTCACACACTCACACCGATGGACAATTTAGAGTCTCCAGTTAACCTCAGCATGTTTTTGGACTTTGGGAGGAAGCTGGAGAACCTGGAGAAAACCCACCAGACACCGAGAGAACATGAAACTCCACACAGAAAGATCCCAGACCAAGGTCTTAAATCTGCGACCTTGTTTTTCACATTTTTTTTTCAATGAAGATAACTTTAAACTAATCAGAAATACACTCTATACATTTCTAATGTGATAAATGACTATTCGAGCTACAAATGACTGTTTTGGTGCATCAATATCTACATAGGTGTATAGAGGCCCATTTCCAGCAACTATCACTCTAGTGTTCTAATGGTCCTCATTGCATCAAAAGGCTAATGTCATGAAATTTTCTATTCATTTTACAACTCATGGTGGTAAATAAAAGTGTGACTTTTTGTGGAAAACAAAAAAAAATATCTGGGGGACCCTAAACCTTTGAATGGTAGTGTATATATATATATTACCCAAAAAATCTTTTTTTCATAAATGTGGAAATAAAAACTGCAATAAGATGTAGAGTTTGGTGCATGTCCTTACCTAACTTTAGTTTCCTTGCTTCATCCAATGTTTTTGTGGCTAAACATTGGCCAGATGGAGGTGAGCTGCAGCAGTGAGTTAACAAAGCAGATGTCTGTTGTATCTTAAACATATGACCTCGACCGGTATAATTCAACAGCTGAAAGCCATGCTGCCACCGTTTAATTAGTTCAATATTTTCACTGCGTGACTCATCACGATGATGAAGGTTGCGTTTGGCCGCCTGAGCCTAATGTTTGCCATTAGTTTTGATGTACTGTGATTCTCCCTGTACTGAGCTGGCAGCCAGGAAAAGCACTGCTGTGCACAGGGGAGCTTTTCAAGTCTTGGATAACTTTTGCCATCTTCTGTTGAAAACAGTAACTACTAGCTACTAATACTTTCTACTTTGAATGAACCAAATAAAAACATGTTTGTCTGTGTGTAACAGAACGGGGAGACAGGAAACAGAGGGATGTAATGGCATGCAACAATAGCAGCTGGCTGCGTCTTAACCACTCAACACCATAACCCCTCCTGAGTTAATTACTAATTAACTTCATAAAATAGCCCTAACTCGGTGAGGTTAACCTTGGCATGTTAACAGATGCTGCATCTGCTGTGGTGTCGGCAGTGTTTAACTCTTTAGTTCACAGCTCAGTATCAGTAACTGAAAACTGACGACCAACAAAACACAGCTTGTTTATTATTTTAGGTTCATTATTTTAGGTTATTATATGTTAACTATTTGATTGGAGGCTTGCAGTTCTTTTCCAATCAAAAATGTGTTTTTTAATGTTTATGTCTTCCCATGACTAGACTATATACAGGCGCATCTTTCTTTACTGTTTATTTGATGAGGACAATGCATATTAACCCTCTATTGCATGAAATATTACTATTAGACGTTATTTTGAATGTTTAATTACCTAAAATGGATAAATATCAGATATATTAAAAAAATGTGTAAGAAAACATCATAAACATAGTTGACCTTAGGAGGATAGTTTCATACTATCGTACGTGAATCATTGGGACTCCATTAGATTGTATACACTGGGAATTTTCCATATTTGCATATTGTTGCCATATGACAATGAGTCTTTAGCATATTAGAAAAAACAAAAATAATAAAAAAAAAACTTGTAACATCTAAAATGAGGGCGACACGGTGGCGCAGGGGTTAGCGCTGTTGCCTCACAGCAAGAAGGTCACAGGTTCAAGACCTCCTTGGTCCAGGGTCTGGGACCTTTCTGTGTGGAGTTTGCATGTTCTCCCCGTGTCTGCGTGGGTTTTCACCGGGTACTCCGGCTTCCTCCCACAGTCCAAAAAACATGCTGAGGTTAATTGGCGACTCTAAATTGGCCGTAGGTGTGAGTGTGTGAGTGAATGGTGTGTGTGCCCCACGATTGGCTGGCGACCATCTGGGGTGTATCCCTGCCTCTCGCCGTAATGCGCTGGGATAGGCTCCAGCAGACCCCTGCGACCCTAATGAGGAATAAGCAGGTATAGAAAATGACTGACTGACATCTAAATTGAATTAAATATAAAAAAATAAATGAATAAAGTTTACTTACCCTAGATAGTTAAACTTTTTTTCATTATTTTCCAAAATTCTGAATAAAACCTTCGGTTGTGAGCTGTAAAAACACTGTATGTCACAGCTTTTAAGAAAAATGAAGATAAAGTAATTGTTGCCAAATGGCAACACTATAGAATACAGGGTTAAGAAACTTTGTGACACACACCAAAGCAATGTAAATATGCTGGATTTATCTCTGAGTTAATTTCCATCCTTGTGTGCTAGACATTTCATTCATGGGAGTCGATCTGGTTGGTCAGTAACTATTCTTTGAGCTGCTTTTTTTAGAACTGTCTCTGATACTGTTCCAACATGTGCTGCCCTTGATAGTCACTGAGTTTTGGCCTATATGGCTACGTCTGAATTGTAACTCACAATTGTAATGTTGAGAAAAAGTCCAATATTTTGTTGTAAATCATTTCAGAAAGTGAAACTCATATGTTATATAGATTCATTATAAGTGAAAAATTCCAAGTGAAATATTTCAAGCCTTTTATTCTATTCTTTGTGATTATTGTTTACAGATCATGAAAGCCACAAACTTTTCATGATATTCTAATTATATGAGATTGCACCTGTATGTGCAAAATGTGTCACTGGAGAGTTTTAATCACACCCCTGAGTGGTTTTTAATGTGGTCAATAAGTGTATTAAACGACTCTGTTTGATTACCTTTTTTGTGCAACTTACACATTCTCATCATTCCAGGGCATGAGCCCAGGGCTCTGGGAGGCCCTAGTGCATCATGGGAGGTGACTCTACTTATCATTCTCTATAGGTCACATAATGAGGAAATACACCCGGAACTTTTTATGCACCAGATGAGCAACTTCCATTGAAATGAATGGCCGCCATTTTTCCTCCAGCTGTTTATTCCTTGTTTATTCTGCAATTTTTTACCACAGGCCTGGTGCTGAACTAACAATGGGAGACTGGCTGGTCCGTGGCTCTACTTCTCCAGCGGTGGTGAGCTTGCCGCCATTTTTTTCTCGCTGCAGTAGTCCCACTGCTGCCAGCCATGCAGTGCTACCTGTACAGCACGCTGCAAGAAGTGAGTTGATACAGGTCTGATATATTTCATTAGAACTTGTAGCCAAAGTGGCCTAATATACATGTTTTTTGCATGCTTCTTCATATATGTCATATTCCTAAAAGCATTCAAACGCTTACGGAAAATCTCAAATCTATGGAAAGAGTAATGATCTTCAGCTGAAATCTGCAACCAAACCTGAATATGGAATAACTGAGACATTATAGTGTTGAAATTACACTTTTTTTTCTCATGTCATCTCTTTTGTTTTATAAAGTTAGATTAATTCAGTCAATCATTTTGTATACCTACTTAAACAGTGGTATCTTGTGGTATAAACCTAGTGTCTATACCAGTAATGAATGTGAATACTGGTCATGGTTAGCATCTTCCTTGGAGTCACTTTGATAAGCTGGAGAGTCTTCGGGCACGTGGAGAGCTTGATAACGATATTTCCTGCTCAGGTGCACTGGTCATGTTAACATATGTTGAAAATAAGCTGCTGTCACCGAGCTTTGCCTTGCCTAGATCCTGTGAGCAGGCTAATAGCCCAGTTATTCATGAGCAGTCTGCAGCCATCACGTCACCGTGCCATCGCAGCAGATGCTGGTTGCAACGACTCCCACACCAGCACTTCACAGCTCTCCCCTCTCCCAGCTCTTGATGCAGCAGGTCACCCACTGATTTAGCTTCACTAGGGATGTTTCTAGAATAGATGTGCTAGGTTTGTGTTGGATCTCCGGAGAGGAATCCTCACGAGCTGAGGACACTGTGGCATGCGTTCAACAACCCTTGTTGTGTTAACAACTCGACTGTAAAATACCAACAGCTGACGCTTTGATGCTATGATACACCACTGCAGCAATTACTGAGGTCTGACGAGTTCTAGCATTACACCCCCCCTAATAAATTAAAGACAAATATGGCAAATTCAATGAGACTAGGTGACACTGAATCCTATGAGAGATGAAAATAAGACTATGACTGACACTTAGCACACCAGGTGCTGCATACCACTGGGATTGACATGTCACAGTGCTTGTTTACAGTAAATCTCTTCATGCTAAGAATAAAATCCCATGCATCCCCAACCACACAATATTGACACATCATTACTGCTTCCAAACACAATAAATGAAAATGGCAAAACCAGACAATAGTTCCAGCTAAAATCAACTGGGAACAAAAGGGATGAAACATTAAACCTTACACTGTGTTGCATCGCATTCCATATAATCCTCTGGTTTGCAGCATAAAGGCAGGGGAACAGAAAGTCTTAATTAATTCAGTGTTACAGTAGGTGGTAGAAATCGTTGATGGACATGCAGAGCTCAAAAGGAAAAATGCTCTATATATAAGACATAAAAACACACATGGAGACTGAATTAGACATGCAAAAACATAATTAGTATTGCATAAACCAGATCAAGCTTTTATTTAGCTTTTATATAGCCAGATGCCAACTCCCCCCTCCCTACATCATTAATTTGTTAACAAAATAACTTGGCAAGAAGATTAGATTTGGCACTTTTTGAACTGTGTGGGTGAGACTGACAACTGTGACAACAATTTTTCACTAAACTAATTTGAGAAATTTGGTAACTTTGAAACGTTGCTTTGATAAATAATGGTAAAATTTTGATTTATAGTTAACCCTCTATTGCATGAAATATTACATAGACATGGTAAAAAATATTTTGAATGTTTCTATGGCCTAAATAAAAGATATGTAATATGTAATAAAAAGTAAACATATTCTCAGGATAGTTTCATGCTATGTAAGTCAATGGGACTCCATTAGGTTGTATACACTAGGAATTTTCTATATTTGCATATGGCAACAGTTTTTTTAGCATATTAGAAAAGAAAATATCACATCAAATTTGAATTAAATCTAAAATAAATAAATAAATAAAGTACCTACCCTAGATAGTGAGTTAAATTTTTTATTTGGTGAAAATCTTCCAACATAAAAGACAACCTTTGTTTTTGAGACAATGATGCTCACATGTCCATGAGCAAACAGGATATCCTGGTCATGTTACCTCATCAATTGTATGCCTTTCCTGCCTCACTGGAAAACCATAGATTTCATATCACAACTTTTTAGAAAAATTAAGATAAAGTAATGGTTGCCATATGGCAACATGATGCAATAGAGGGTTCAAAAAATACAGTAAATATATACAGCATATGCTGTAAATATATGTGCATGACTGAGATATACCGCTTGAAAAGATTTACTCTGAAAAAGGGCCAGACAGAAGAAAAGGAAGGACACTGTTGCTGCAAAGGTAATCCATGATGAAAACTGTCTCTCAGCTGAATTGGACTGTCAGCTCCGTGTTAACCTTTAGCCTGATGCAGTATTTTAGGTTTCAAGGTTGTTTGAGATGGAAATCCATACATCAAGATCCAATCCAACAAACACAAGGTTAATCTGGTATATATATATATATATATATATATATATATATATATATATATATATATATATATATATATATATATATATATATATGAATAAATATATATATGACAAAATATATCCATCTCTCCTTTCATCTCTTTCTTTCTTTCCTGTTTGCCAAGTACACAGAGAGGAGCAGGGCCAGTGCCGCCCCATGCACCGTGCCGTCCCCCCGCTCTCTCGGGGTGACGCTGTTGATTCGTTAACAAACACAAATCAATAGAGGGGGCCTGAATGGAGGACAAGTACAAAGAATTAATTTCCGGCTCCGGGGGCCTTACAATGGCAAATCACCAGCTTTAATCAATGGTGTCAAGTCAGAAAGACAAACGATGTTTACACCGGCGAGGCATCTCGCCTGAAAATGGCAGCTCATAGACTCTGGTCTCCTTACCAGTCTGTCCAGGCTGGTGCCGGCCGCGGTGGTGGGCCGCTCCTCTGGGCTGTATGGCCTGAAGCGGGCGTTGAACACATCCGAAACGCCGCGGGCAGACCTAGTCATTCCTGAGGGCTTCGGCTGGCCACAGCCTTGGAAAACCTGCAATTACAAGAACGGGCACCCAATTGTCAAGGGGCTTAAATTACTCTGGGCTGCGGAAAATAAGGGGAAAACATGATGTTTTGTTAAGGTCCCGTGAAGCATTCCTGCCCCTACATTTACCGGTATGACAGCACTCTACATCAAGTTGAGGTAACCACGTTGATAGGTGATTCAACTCCACCATGACCAGTGCTATTTAAGAGGACAGACTTGAAGTTTTTACGGATTTTTGGGAAAAACACCACATATACTTAAACCATAAACAAAACTGCATCTGTTGCATGGGAACGCCAACCGAGTATTTAGCTTTGAATGAGAACTGGCATCCAATGCTGTGTAGGCCGAAAAAAAAATTCTTCACAACCACCTACGTTTTTTTTTTTTTTTTTTTGCTTTTCTGACTACAATTTTGTGGCTTGAGAAGAATGCAGTAAAACACAGGAAACACATTAACTACTGTTAGTTGAACTAAGATTATCTGACCAAAAATCGAAACATATAATTCAAATACTAAACCTAAACTTGGACATAATTAGAATGTGTTGTTCTGCACACCTTAAGACACAGCTCAGACTTACACCAAGTACACCAGTTTGGGAGAAGTTGGCCTTCAACGACCTGTCTGACACACTACTCTTGTTCTCAGAGGGAATAAACCTAATTGACATACCCTGTAGGAGACCTGGGCACTGTTATCTTGCATATTCATGATGGCCTCTGAAATCTTGACATCAATAGGCTCCATGACAGATTCAATGTTGAAAGGTCCCTCCAGCCTCTGTGCCACCAGCAGCATAGCATCTGTCATAACAGTGGTAGAAAAAAAGGTGGGGTTGGAGAAAAAGGAAGGAGAGAGCAGAGGTGCAGACAGACACACAATCAGTTAAAAAGAAAGCTGCGGCTACCGTGGTAACCAAGTGGTCGAGTATTGGCATACAAAATAATCTACAATGATGCATTTTTCATTTTTTCATGTCAGTTTTTAAAGTCTAAATCAACCCAGGTAATTATATATATATATATATATATATATATATATATATATATATATATATATATATATATATATATATATATATATATATATATATATATATATATATAATTACCTGGTTGAGTTAATTGATATTGCCTTCCCACAAAGTGAAAGTGGTCTCAAGAGCTCTCTTTTAACCCTCTATTGCATAGTGCATGATCAGGATATCCTGTTCAACAATATGCAAATATGGAAAATTCCTAGTGTATACAACCTAATGGACTCCGGTTAGCATGAAACTATCCTGGGACTATGTTATATTTCTGTTTTATATCTATAATATTTAGTTAGTTTTTTCGGTTACAACATTTGACATCATGTTCCATGTGATCTTTGTGAAAGGAATGGTACAAATGACATGAAACCAACATGATTACAAAATGTAATTTTTTGAGATACCTGGTGAATGTTTTTAAAACTGTATTTTAAAATGTTTCTGACTTTCTGATCTTGCCAAACTTGTCACTGAACCTAATGCATAATTTTATTGGTAGACGATTTTGAAAGATGAATTCTGAAAATAATCTTTAGTTGCAGCCTGTGAATTACATGAAAGTGCAAAAAATATTGTCTCTCACTTTTCTGATGACTACATGATGTTGTCAATTCCCTTCAATCTCCCCATCACACACACCGACATGCCGCTATGAAGCTTGACTGCTTCTTGGGGCAAATTCAATTTGTATGTAGATCAACTCAATCAAGTTCAACAAAATGTAGTTATGCTGCATGCAACGAATGGCGCTGATGAGGCAAGCACTTCATTCACATCCGCTGTGGGCAATGACTACTATAAGGTCAATGGCTCATTAATATCACTGTGTGGACACATGCCAGGAGGCCTTGTTGAACATGTAACACCCGTCATTACTGTCACCGTGCAGGCCCGTTTGTTTTCATCGCTTTCAATTAACATCTGAGATTGCTTTATAAAAAGGATGGTGCATTCAAATTATGCAGTATTTGCAACTGCAGCAGCACAGATTTCTGCAGCTAAAAAAACAGTTATTGTTGCCCTTTAGACACTGGCTGAGTTAATTGATATTGTACAGCGTGAAAGTGCTCTCAACTCCAGAGGGTTTTTATATAATTTATATATTAATATGATATAACATTTCTCTTAACCCTCTATTGCATAGTGCTGCCATATGGCAACAATTGGTCATTGTTCCAAAAAAAGATGTATATAAAATCTATACAGTTACAGTTAGGTGTGAAAAGGGAGCTTTTATTTTGAAGGACATAGAATTTATAAGGTCACATGACCAGGATATCCTGTTTGCTCATGGACATTTGACATGTGAGCATCATTGTCTAACAACCCAAGGTTGTCTTTGATTCAGAATTTGGAAACATTTTCACCAAATAAAAAGTTGAACTAGAATTCAATTCAATTTAAATGTTATAAGCTTTTTTTTTTCTAGCATACTAAAATAGATGTGTTTCTATATGCCAACAATAAGCAAATTTGGAAAAGTCCTAGTGTATACAACCTAATGGAGTCCCATTGACTTACATAGCATGAAACTATTCTGACACTATGTTTACATCTTTTTCTTATATTTATTAATCAATTAATCAATGATTAATGCCATTTTCAGTAATACAAACATTGAAAACATGTGTTACCATGTCTCAGTAATATTTCATGCAACAGAGGGTTAATGACAGCTCTGGATTTTGAACGGTGCGACACAGGAGGGGTTGGACATCGCTGAACCATGAACTCATAGCTGAGTGAGTCTGGGACCTGAAGACAGTACTTAGACCGTCTGTTCAGGAGGTTCCACAATCCACAGACCTCCCAGGACAAGGCCTCGCCAGCAGGCCGCCATAATGACTCTAAAATTAGGTCGTCCTGTCATTTGGGAGACTGCAGACACCACGAATTCTCACGGCTGCATTAACAGTTTATCCAATCTGCACTTAAAGCAGATAGTGGATAGCAGCATGTTGTTTGAAGAACATGTTTTTTTTTTTTTTTTGGCTCACTGCCACCAATCACAGGAGAATGGTATAATTAATTTCCAAGCTGTGAAGCACCAGATAATACTCCTGAGAACAGACTAAAAACAACTGCAGAGGCTGAAACTCTCTAAGACCATATCTGGAAAAAAAAAAAAAAAAAAAAAAAAAAAAAAAAATATATATATATATATATATATATATATGGTTTGGTTTTATTTGTTATGTTTTTGTTAGCTATGTGAAATATAGCTTTTAATGTTTAATGTAGGAGAAAAATACTGTACATAAAAAAGAAAAAAATATACATGTACACTACATTCTGTACACTACTTGACAGCAGACATGTCCAGCTCTTTATTCTTGTGGATCTGTGATCACTGATGGCAGAGGAAGAGAAACATTAGCTTAGCCCTAGCTCTATTTCCTATCCAGTATTATCAAGCCTGAGCTCTTTTGTGCTGTGAATTGCAAAAAGCCTGCTCACTGAGCTTTTAATATCCACAGTCCGACAGGTCCTGCTAAATGTTTTTTTTCTTACAGTGACAATTGCACCGTTGTGCAACCATATGGTCTGTAAATGACACCAGCACCGAGAGAATAATCAAACAAAATTACTTTTCTATTACAGTAGTCCTTTTTCATGTTAAGGACCCCTAAACAGACACAAAATAGACCACAGACTTCATTAATGATCGTTTAGTTTCATTATAGAAAGTGCATGAAACCCATGACTCATACATAACTCATACATTCTGTTAATGGATGAATCCCTTTTTGTGCTGGGGATACCCTGGGACCTGTTTAGGAACCTGAGGGGTCCCTGGACCCCACTTTGAGATCCACTGGCCTACAGCATCGATACTGATCTTTCTTTACACTAAACTACAATTCAGGCAAAGTCTAAGTCTTATTGTTTTCATATGTCTTGGGAAATAATTAGAATTGGAATTGCCATATAACTGTTTAATCTGATTAAGATGCAAATTTGTTTCGACCGCCTCAGGTACGTCTGCTCCCTTTTTAACGAGCGCGCACACACATACAAAATACACATGCAAAATACAAATTTAAACAGTAGCTTAAAAGCTGTCAAAGAAAGAAAAAGAGTGCCTGGAGTATCAGCGATGATGGCAATCTTTCCAAACAACGGCGACTTATCTGTGACTTATCAGATGGGCTCGGCAAACAGCGAGAGCCAAGAACTTTGTCTTCATACATTACAGAGGGAGACAAAAGAGGAGACAGGCTGAGAGAGGAGGAAGAAGAAGAGAGAATAAGAAGCGAGGCTGACTGGGTTGAGTCCCCTAGGAAGAGGAGCTCCTCCGCTGCTGCATGAGGAAAACTCTACCTACACAGAGAATTAATGACTCTCATTTATGAGTAGTGCACAAAGTCCAGTCCACCGTGGCACAGCTGCCACTCTGAGCCAACATTTCCCTGCATCATTTTTACAGCACAGAGACAGACCACCTGCCAGCTGCAGGGCTTCTTGTTATCATCGCAACACAGCCATGCAAATAGATGCATCTATCCTATTCTGAGTGGAGTTTTTTTTTAAGCAGTTACAGACATGTAGACAAATCAAGTTGTGAAACACGCGCACACAGCGTGATTTTCAATATTTAATTTCATACCGGAGTTTAAAGTTTCAGCTTGTGATGTGAAACATACGTTATTTGTGGTGTCTTGCTAAACAGCTGAAAAAAAGTCGGAGGAGGTAATATTACTCTGGGCTCTGCCTCTTTATCGAGATTGATGTCCACTTAAATTCAGGCTATGTCAGCCAGCGGCAACCTCCAGCAGACAAGGACAAATAAGGAAAGTGAACAGGCCCATCTATGGCTCTTTGCCTGTGAAGAGCTCCACAGAATGAAAAATGGCTTGGGTGTAATTTGGATTCTGTACAGCATAGCTCATCTGTGGTTCAGTCAACCAGCTAATGGTGCAATATGAAACTGTATGAAAATGGAAAGGGAAAAAAGAAGAAAACACATGTTGTCCTTTGGTTACACTTTGTCCTGATATATAAAAAAAGACCTTGAACATACATTCAACTGAGCACAGACGCATTTCTTTTTTTTTCCATTTTTTTTTCAAGTATTAATAGCAACAAAACATAGATGACACAGTTCACTAATTATATAGCACATTTTTCTACCAAAACCTAAAGGGTCCCATATCATGGAAAGTGCCACTTTCATTCCTTTTGTGTAATATAAATACTGTAGAATGCATCAAACACTCAATCAATGGCCTGGATTCAGATCTATATCTACACATCTACTATTCATTGATGGATTGGATTGATGGATGGATTTTGACAAGATATCATTTCCAGAGAATGCATATCAAGATTTTGGTGATTACCTAGAATACTACCTGCCTAGAATGCCACTGTGGTGTTAATGTTTGTGGTTTTGAGTGAAATATCTCAATAATTATTATATAGTATGTTATATTATTATTATTACCAACATTATTATTACCAGCTTTTCATTTACGGCTATCATTCATTTAAATTTAGTTAAAAACATTGGTTTATTATCAAATTACAAACTAACCATATTCTCATCATCAGCATGTGTAGCCCTGTGTTCCATACTAATTAGCACATTTTAGCATGCTAACAGGCTAAACTAAGATGAGGGTGAACATGATAAATATTACCAGATACAGAGCTCATCACCACCATAAAAACTGGTTTTGTGTTAAATCTCTACAATTATGATTAACAAGATTATTATTAACACATTTTTATTTACAGCTATCATTCATTCAAACTTAGTTAAAACGTTGGTTTATGATCAAATTACAAACTATATTCTCGGCATCTGCAGGTAATTAGCACATTTTAGCATGCTAACAAGCTAAACTAAGATGAGGGTGAACCTGGTGAATATTACCACATATTAGATTGTCACTGTGAGCATGTTAGCATGTTGAGGGTAGCCCCACAGAGCTACTCACATGGTTAAAATCTTTTAGTCTTGTTTAACAGCAAAGTGCAACATAATAAATCATGTTCCATTATTACAGTACAAATATGCAATGGAGTGGTAAAAGCACACTGAACAGCATGAGGCTTCTAATGTACATGTAAAAACAATTGAGCAGCACTGACACTGTACCACATTGCTAATGAAACTAAGCAGCATAATCCAATAATGAGCCATTCCCAAGCAGGTTGTGTTACTAATGGGGTTAGAGATGTGTATTGATGCTGACAGGAGCGCTTCAACTGTTGTGCCCACAAATATGTCGGAGGAATCCTTCCCATCAACATCGTCATTTGCACATTGTAAAAGCCGCATGTTACAGAGCTCATCACCACCAGAAAACTCAGCTGTGATCTGGGCAGGCTTGCAGCCGAGCAGCAAAGACAATGATATGCCTCGCTGCTTATAGGTACGGACAGGGAAAATACTTTGCTGCTGCTTCACAAAATTCTTTCTGCAGATTCATAATTACCCAGGTGGGAAGTGAATCTGTAATTAGAGCCACTCAACCACATCTTGATGTAACTGTGAGTGATTAGGTTAGTAAAAAAAAAAAAAAAAAAACTCACTACAGATGCCTTTTCAAATGAAAGTAAATGGAAGTGCAATGTTGTGTTGTGAAGGAGCACAGTATGTTGCACCTACTATATAAGCTGCCACTCTGTGGGAATGGTAGGGTGATATCAGGTAAAATGGACCATTTAAGGTTTGGGGGTTCCAGCCCCAGCAAATTAGAGCCAATGACTACAACAGATTTCAAACGTTGTAGTGCTTGACAAGGTGATTTGATCAGTTTATGGTTTCTATGGTGATTTGATTAGTTTATGGTTTCTATGGTGGGTGAGATAATACTTCAAATCTAGACTGAACCAGAAATGTTCATGGTAACTAAAGTATTAAAATGGATGATAAATCTATTAAAAACAAATATGCAGATATAAAAAAGCTATGCATGATATCTGTCTTGATGGCAGAAATAATGCTGTAAGGGCTACATGGTTTCACCTAAAATGGGCCTATGACATTTGGTTCAACTAAAACAACGTACAACATGTTGATTGTTATGTGAAATTAGTGCAAGTCAAAGTAGGGCCCTACTTTTGCTGTGTGTAACTATGACTGACTGCTAGCTTTTGTGTAGCTGTGTGTGTACAATACATAACTGATCTGTTCTTGTTTTAACAGCAGCAATATGAGTTTAATGCATTTTAAAATTGATGTGGTTCTAAGCAATTGTGTTTCACCCTTAAAATTGATGATGAATAAATTTTGAATTTCCCTTTGTCATTTGGGGTGACACGGTGGACCAGGGGTTGGTGCTGTTGCCTCACAGCAAGAAGGTCACATGTTCAAGACCTCCTTGGTCCTGGGTCTGGGACCTTTCTGTGTGGAGTTTCATGTTCTCCCTGTGTCTGCGTGGGTTTTCACCAGGTTCTCCAGCTTCCTCCCACAGTCCAAAAACATGCTGAGGTTAATTAGCGACTCTAAATTGCGTGTGAGTGAATGGTGTGTGTGTCCCCAAGTCAGGCTGGCGACCATCTGGGATGTGTCCTTGCCTCTGCTGGGATTGGCTCCAGCAGACCATGTGACCCTAATGAGGAATAAGCGGGTATAGAAGATCACTGACTGACATTTGACTGGGCCATTTTACCTGGAATTGCTCATGAAAAAAATGTGGATTAGCTGATGTTTCAAGATTTGTATGGCTGAAATCATATTTTATTTCAACACAAAAGCATCAGAAACAGCCATTATTAATAATAAATATACATGGAAAAGGCATATTCGCTATTGTTATTGTGCCAAGCGATTTACCAAAAAGTGGCCCAATTTACCTGATGTCACCCTATAACAGTATGGAGAAGCCTGAATGCTCAATGCATCACAACCTCAGAAAAAGTCATGGGTAAAGACAAAACAAAAAGTAATCAAAGAAAACATTTGACAACATGCACTGCATGCAAAAAACCACAAGACTACAATAGAATATAAGGGCCACTCTAAGAGAAAAAAGTTATATATTTTAAAAAAAGTTATGAGAATAAAGAGATAACTTTAAGGTCATTTCTTTATTCCTCTTTCACAAAAGACGTCATTTCTTCCAAGTGTTTGTGGTTCTTACATTGGGGGGATATGGATGTAGGGTGGAAGGCTTATCTCTGACTTTCAGCTTATAAAAAAAATAAAAACATCCTGACAAGTGGTGATGGAACTAATGATTCATCCTCTATTACAAATAATCCCACCACAAGAACCTGGAATCTGTAACAGCTGATCTGTGTGAATGTGTAGTAGAACACAGACCACTTATAACCATCAGAATCCTGACCAATCCGATGGAATGAAGTTGCTGCTGCTCCTTGTTCTCGGTTCAGAGACAGTCACCAATTCAGCTGCCAATGCAGATAAAACCACGAGTGGCTTCTCCAAACTGAGCTGAAGTTGAATTATTCCATTTCTGAACCGTGTTACTGTGAGATTCAGACATTAATCACATTCATATCTGCCAGAGTACCATTAATACCTGTAATTTGACATTTGACATTTCAGTAGATCACTAGATGCTAGAGAAGTAAAAGAAGAAAAATACACGGGAGTTGGTTTTTGATGTTGGAAAGCATGCCATGTGAGACTTTTTTTGTCTATGTGCTGAAATGTGGAAACTGCTTTGCTAACTCAGATGCAAATCAAGGGCAAACTGTAATCCACTGCTAAACTTTATACATGTTGCGCCTTTGTATCAGTAGTGCAACATCTTTTGTGACTAGGACTTTAAGACAGTGTAAATAGAAGATGCAAATGGTGCATAAATGGTACTATCAGTGGCCACAATCCATTCCTTGTGAATTCACCCCTCAGAAGGGAAGATGTTCAGATTTGGTGTGTAGTTTTGTGTGATATTGGCTAATTAATACCTGGAGCAAGTTCTTCTTTTGAATTCATTTCTCTCATGATCCTCAGTACACCACTTTCATGAATTAGGGCTGGATTTGAAACAGAATGAAGAGACAAAAGTGGGGTTCAGACCTTCTTTTTCCAAGTCATCTTAATAATTCAACAGTCTGGTGTTGAAGCCCCTTTTCTGTTTTTCTGCACAGTGTTTCCTTGCTGAGATGTGGTGGATGATGGATAGTCTATGTTCTGGGAGCTGCGTATAGTTTTATTGCTGGGACACAACTCCAGCCAAGAGCTACAGGCACCTGCCAGGATGAAGATCCCCACTTGATTTGATTACTGCAGACTCATAAAGCCTCATATTAGCTTTGGCTGAAGTTAAAGGAATAGCTCAACATTTTGGAAAATACACAGGGAAATAGCAAACCTGGCACCATTCAACATGAAGTGTCTCTAAAGCTCACCATAATGTTATAATTTGCTCTTACAAAAAACTAAAAGTAAAAAATAAAAATTGTCCAGGACCAGTTACCAGGCAACTAGTGGAGACTTTGTGGATTTGTCTCATCTTTTGGTCTTGTCCAATTATTTTAATTACTTCAGGAAGGGTGAAGTATAACCAGAAATAACCATCGCAGTGACCAACAACTATCTAGCATGTGAGTTTTTTTATTAAGGCAGATTGCTCCACTAATATTAAAAATGGTACTTCTTTATAGAAATTATTTGAAACAAATTGAAGACACTGTGAGCAGAATATTAAACCCTCGCAAAGAGCTCCTCAATGCCTTTATTGTGCTGAAGATGAGAAAAAATGTTTTATGCACCTTTATCTTGAAAGTATGAATATCAAATCTTATGAAAATCTAATTTAAATCCAGAGGTTCTCAAAGGCTTTCAGGCACCACTGTTCAAAAACATCAATTTTCTCTATGGATAATTAGACCTCGCATATAGGGAAGAAAAAAAAACAGAATAGAGGCTGCAGGTACCTGATGTAAATTTTCTTATGACAACTACGTAATCGAAATAATTTCCCTTCAATGAGAATAAGTAACGCATCGCTTAAGTAAGGCCAAGTGGAGTTTTTCGTGACCATTATTGAAAATTGACCATAAAGGAGATCTAGCTTGGAAGTTGGCCATGGTTACTCCTGTTTTTAAATTTATATCAGCATCTTCCCAGCAATTATAAAAGTGGTGGAGAAGTGCGTCACAAAATTCTAACTAAACATCTAGATGAAGGCCATTGACCTCTGCCTCCCATGAAGTTTGGATTCCAGTACTTGTACATTGATCTAAATTAACTAACTTCAACTTTTCTGAACAAGTTATATTTTGGTTAAAATCATTCCCATACAACCAAAAGCTATGTGTTATTGTTCTTGCTCTTTCCTTGAGTATCCAGCGGAGGTTCCACAAGGCTCAATTCTTGGACCTATCCGGTTTATTCTATACAAATAATCTATCATTATTATTCTATACATCTAAATGTATACAGATGAAACATTACTTTTTATTCATGCTAAAAACATCCAAGAAGAATCCAAACCTTTCATATCTATGTTAACCCATGACTCATGGCTTACTAAATCTTAGTAAGCCCTGTAAGTAGTCTTCTACATAAAAAACTCTGTAACACTAAACTTCACCCATCATTCCAGAGCCATATGTAAAATGCAACTAACACTGTCAAATATATAACTGAAGTCTATATAACTTTAAACAGATTAGATTGTCACTGATAGGAAATGTTCAGGAAAAGTTTTCACATTCATCTGCAGTAAGTGGAGCGTTTCTCAGTGCTCATAAATAGTTTGGAGCCAATTCTGATCAAATACTTGTGGATGTGGGTATTTAAATTGTATAACAATTAACTTAACAGTGAAGTGGTGAGGTGTTGTGTGTCCTGAAGTTAGACTTAAACTGAAATGAAATATATTTGTATATTCACAGATTCTGTAAGGGCTAGATGTAATTATGACAAAAAGAATTATAGTGTTCATTTATTTATTCATTTATTTATGTATTATTGTATTATTTATGTATAAGACATATACACAGTACATCTTAAAAGATGGCTGTGTATGTAGAATATACTGTAACCTGTCTGTAAATTTCTTTTGTCTTTCTGTCCTTTTAAAATGTTCATTTATTTTGGAGCATAATATCAACCTGCTCTATATGCTTGTATTTTACTGTATGTTTCTGCTTTATTCAATGTAATTTATTCTTTTAAATTAGCATCAACCTGCCGCAGGGACAACAGATGTAAATTAGCCTTTGGCTATAAATTTGGCATATTTATATTTGAAAAGGTTCATTGATATGCAATGTCCCCACTCAAATAAATAAATAAAAATAAATAAATAATTTATGAGGACAATAAAGGATCTTCGTATGAGGACTGCAGCTTCCATTCCTTTCTCTGTGGGTGTTGTTAGTTTGGTGACCTGAAAAGCCAGCTAAATATAAAGACCCATGTCTGTTTTTTGCAGGTTGAGTGTTCAGGCTCTCTGATTTCCAACCTAACGTATTGTAGCTCTGATTGCATAATCCCTCAGATGTGTTATTAGGCTTGCATCAGAGGCAGGAAGATTTTCTGTCTCCCCCTTTTCTACTTTTTTTTGGAGGTCATCTGATAAATGTTTGATGGATTCTATTCCATGAAATATCATTTAGGCATGGTAAAAATGTTTTGAATGTGTTTAAATGTGTTTAATATATATATATATATATATATATATATATATATATATATATATATATAGTTGTAAACAGAGTATGCATGAGGAATTTACATAAAATATATAACTAAAACATATAACTTCAAAATTTAATTAAGTGTCAAAAAAACAAGTTTACTTACCTCAGATAGTAATTTCATTTTTTTATTTGGTAAAAAAATAAAAAATAATTGGTGAATAAAAGACAACCTTTGGTTGTGAGACAATGATGTTCAAATGTCAAATGTCCATGAGCAAAGAGGATATCCTGGTCATATGACCTCATAAATTGTATGTCCCTCCACAATAAAAGCCCCCTTTTCACAACTAACTGTAAAAACATAGACTTTATATTACAGCGTTTTAGAAAAATAAAGTAACTGTTGTCATATGGCAACACTATACAATAGAGGGTTAACAGGGAACATTCATAGAAATTAGTGACAGCATTATATAATTATTTCCAAAAGAGGGTTCAAATAATGATTAACAAACCACACAACTGTGATTATTGTGTGATTGTTATGTGCTCAAAAGTGGCATCTTTTTGAACAAACACTGTTTTAGAAAAAACAAAGAAGTGATTAAAATGCCTCAACATACTCTCAAGGTTTATTCAGTAGGAAACTGTGGTTAATCCATGGTTGACATCATTCAGAGACTTAAATCACTCACTGCAGTTCTGCACACAATTACATTACATAAGCACCAAATAGAAATAAGTTTCAGTTCTCTCTGTGCACCTGCTCTCTCTCACTCGCCTACTCATGTGCACTGTCTCCCTCTTTCTTTGTCAGATGAGTAGGAGAGTAGGTCAAGTCTATATTAAACATTAATAACGTCAAATTAAATTCCCATTCACGATAGAAAACGCCTAAAGCTGAATGTTGCCTGAACCTCGTTTGAGGCTGCTCAGGAGGAGGGGGTCACTGTCCAGGTCGGATCATGTGCGTCAGATTGACTGCCTACACATGTTTAACCCACTGTGTGAGCGTTAAAGAGCTATTACAATCAATATTCTATCCATGAGGATTTTTTTTTTCACAAAGTGAAGTGTATGTTATTGACTCGAAATTACATAATCCGTGGCTGGCTATGGCAGTGCTGGGCAAGTTACTCCAAAAGTGAAATGTATTATTTATTACTGGTTACTGTTATTTTAAAATAATTCATTACATTACAATATAACAAGTGTTCATTCAGATGCTGATTCCACTGTCTTCAACAAGTCTCCTAACCTCTTGATGCTGAAGAATCTCAGAGCAGAAGGTTCATTTAGTCTGTTTAGTGGTTTTATCTCCACTCTCATGCTGCACCTGCTTCCTGTTAACTTCATGTTACTATGGCTCCTCTGTAAATGTTAAATTACTGCTGCTATTTCAGGAAGTGGACACTTCTTTAGGTTTAGAAAACAAAGTGCATTTGACTATGATTTTCTTCAGATCCTTATGTTTAATGATTTTAGGATGATTTTGGTGATTTTAGCGAATTTATTTAAGGAAGACCACTTCAATCCAATATGCAGGTTTAAAATGCAGTGTAATGTACGTTACTGACATTTGTACAAAGTAAAATATTACTTTTTTTCCTGTAATGTCTTACCTTACTGTGTTACAGCAAAAATCAATGCATTACAGTAATTTATTACTTTTATCACGTTACTCCCAACACTGGGCTCCGGCTACCAAGTGAAACAAATGACCTAATTAAAATAAACAAGAAGATAGATTTGATACAGATTACTCCCAACGTGGTGACATATCTCTCTGGAGAGAACAATAAACAGCCGTAAACAGTAATGCAACAAGATTGCAAAATGAAGCTGCTGCATATTCAACTGTTTCGCTTAAGAATGACCTCGCTGTGAATACTGAGAAGGTGCAGGAGGAAAAGTTCCATCACTGGTGTCAACTACCTGTCAACGCGAAAAAATGATAATGACATGTGGGGCGTAAAACTGCAGAGGACAATATTCATCACCACAGCATGTGACTGATATTCAAACGACCTAAGAGGAAGAAGACATCAATTTACACAGAGACAGCCTGATAAATACCATCAACAGTGGTTAAAAACGGCCTGCTTCAGAACATTCTTCAACAAAAGGAATACTTAACCGGAAGAGTTTTAAAACAACAAATAGACAAGCAAACACTGTAGAAAACAGACATCAAGTGATTTATGCCCTATATCCCAGAAGGCTTGGTGTGTGTCTATATTCAGCATGGTGTTCTCTGACAGCTGTTCATCAGTTGCACCATACTCCACAGCTAATTCTCATAATTATAATCTAATCCAACTCTTAATGTCATAAAAAAATGCCTGTTGAATCGTAAAAGTGAAAATGAAATATAATGTATTCCAAATTTAATAAAATACTACAGTCTGCAGCAATGCATTCATCATGAAATAAGACTGGAAGCAACACACTGCTTAAAAAATTACTTGAATTAGCAATTGTTTCCATAATTAATTCACTGAGCGAGTCTTGTCTTGCAGAATAGACAAAGGTCAGCAAGGACTCGTTGTCCAGTGGGAACAAATGGATTAGAGACTGGCTACTCAGCAGAGCCAATTAATCTACTGTATGATTCATTTGGATTTGATTTATTCAGTGTAACCCATTAATGACTAACAATTTAGTATGTTAAAGAGAGGCCCCACAGATGTTCATCTATAGGCAGTGGTAACAATATTTGTCGGGGAAACTATCATCACAACACGTGTCTATATGTGTTTCGTTTCACATACTGATCATGCCTTACTTGGTAGAAAAAATAGATTTTCTTTTAAAACATCACAAAATCATTTAAAAAGCATCAAAATAAGTTAAACAAAAATTTGATATGCTAAATACATACAGAGAAAGAATGAAACCCATTTCATCATTTTTGGTCTTGTGAATATGGAAATGCAAGTGCAGTGTTTTTATTCACATGTCTGTGTTTTTTTTGGACTTGGCCACTGGCAGGCACAGGGGAAGAGGTGCTGTAAGTAAAATATGTCTCTATCTTGAAAATGATTCACTGTTGAGGAGTTGACGAAGTCACGTCATCAGCTAGATGCTGTAGCAGGTGTGAAAAGAAAAGTAAAAAAGGCTTTGACCCAGAGATAACCGGCTGTCACAAACCAATTTTAAAGTTATACATTCGTCATAATTAAAATGTCTATGAAATACTGTATGTGTTCCATTTTCAATACATTGCTTTTGAATTTCAAAAGCCAGATATTTTGAAATGCAGTTGAACGTGAGCTGCTTTTTGAACAGAATTCAAGATGTTTATATAATATTATAACAATAGAAATGCAAGTGTGTGTGTGTGTGTGTGTGTGTGTGTGTGTGTGTGTGTGTGTGTGTGTGTGTGTGTGTGTGTGTGTGTGTGTGCGTGTGTGTGGACATGATGTGGAGGGTGACAAAAAGTGTCACACATATTTTTCAGCTTGGGTGAAAAACTGGGATTAAAAAATCCCACAGGAATACTAAGGACAACAAAGTCAATACTGGAAGAGTCAATTTGTTCTAAAGGTGTTTTGGTGGTAAATCAAAAAAAATGACAACCCATTTTAACTACCAGCTAAATAAATTAAAAAAAAATAACTTGCAATTTAGCCTCACACTGTGACCATTGAAGAATTTCAATGGATTTGTGCTCAGCTCAGCTACCACTTTATTTGTTGTTAAGGAAATTAGAAAATTCCACTGTGGACATTAATGGGTGAATTAATCACATGTTGATGACATGTATGTTTTGTGAAAACAATAGCTGTCTGGTATAAAAAATGGATGGATGGTATTGAAACACTACCAAGCACATGTTTCATATTAATAGTCATAAATTCCAAATTTAATTTCCAAATTAATCTGAAATGACAACATAAGGCCGATGCATTTAAATTTGACCTACAGTTAGTCTGTGTTTGAAATAAGATTTCTTGGTCATATTTGATTTGCTTGTATAATCAATTTCTTGCTAAGGGCCAAGGAAAATAAGCGTATGTGCAAGGAGATTTGCTCTAAGTTTGCAGTAAAACTATTCCTCAAAAATAATAATTAAATAATAAAAAAAAAACACACACATACAGTATGCATATATCATAGTCAACCCAACTCTTATCCTATAAATTACAGATGTATTCCAGGACTGGCATGGTTTTAAATCCAAAATATGTATTTTGAGCCACTGGAGTTCACCAGCGATGTGTATTACGCCCACTTTTCTTTGTCAGACAATGTGGCCTACCTAAAAGATAGGAACCTTCTGCCTGCCTAACACCAGCACCGTTATGTCCTGGATAGTGAAGAGAGCTGAACATCACAAAAAGAATACAGACAATTTTTTTTTCATCTGCTTCCTTTCACCCTCTTTTTGAACCCCTCCTCTCAGCCTGTTCAGCTGTCACCTCCAGTGGTGCAGTGACAGACGTTTGGTTTAAACCATTCTGATGTTAGTGATTAATTATGAACCATGATTCTACCATTGTCTCTGTCAGCATGCAGGTTTGTCAGTCATTGGACAAAGGTGATATGTCTTGTGTTAAATTACCAGTGGTTCAGTCAATTCACAGCAAGAGCTTGAACAACCTCCTCACCAGTCAGGACCAATCACTGTTCTTTCTGACTCCTGCTGGAAGCACTGTATAAACTCTTGGCAAAGGCCTGGTCCTGATTACACTGAACACAATAACTGAGCTCAACAGACCACCTTCGACTATTCATGGTGTGGCTGTGACACTTCCACTCTGAATAAACTGGAAAATTAATTCACAGACAATTAAAACAATGTCACATTTATGAAAAACATATAGCTATGACACTGAACATCTGTTTTAGCTTTCCACAACATGATTGAAAATTGAAGGTGAAGCGTTAGTCTTTTTTTTTTCTTACTTCACAAGTTGGAATTCATTTAATCGGTGTGATTTCCTGCTGGTGAAGATGTGCAGTGAGAAGATTCTGTAGGGAAAAATCATTGCTATCGGGGGCCCAGCTTCCAGGTTTAAAGGATTTCCAACTCTTTGGTTGGATTAGTTTTGGCATCCCCAATATCTTCTCCGGTCAGTGGAGCAGGCATATGATGTTCGTCTGAATGGATGCTACAGTAAGTTGAGATGTATATCAGAGTTTTAAGTCTGCAACACCTCAGTGTCAGTACTCTCAGGAGCTTCTTACAATTTCTGCCCAAGCCCTCGACCTAAAGCTTCTCACTGCTGCTGGAGGAAGTGGTGCAACCTGCTTTTAAGATGTCTGCACCATGTAAATTCAAGGAAGGATTGACTAACTGTCACGAGTATTATTAATATCAGGACATTACTACATGGCATTACACCTATGCTGAACATGAGAGCCTCCCTGACAATTTTACACTGAGCACCAAGTCAATACCTTTTTTTGCGATTCGACCTGAAGCTAATTGAAAATCTTTCATCCCATAATGAGCATGAAATGTCAGAGCCACAAGATATAGACCTGGCATTTAAACAACACCAGGGAAATAATCCGATTGACAGAATGAACATCAGTGTTAGGATTCATGTCAGAAAATGCTAAGTTGTCAAACTCGAGAGTAGCTGTGTGAATTGTTTACATTGTTGTGGAGTTAATGAAGTAGTTGGTCTGTGACACCATAAGACAAATCCTGCTGCTTGTCCCTAAATAATAATAATAATACATTTTATTGAAGAAGTGCCTTTCAGGTCACTCAAGGGCACTTTACAAAAGTTAAAATCAACAGTAAACAGCAACACCAAACACAAGAAAAACATTAAAACATTGGTATGTATTAATAGTATAAAATAAAATAAAAAAACAAGTAGAGATAAAAAAAATAATATAATAAAGATGAAGATAAATAAATAAATACTGTGCAAAAAATAGAGGGGAATACTAGGGTGAGGGATGTTGTGGATAGGCAATTTGAAACAGGTGGGTCTTGAGTTTAGTTTTAAAGAGAGGGAGAGAGTCGGTGTCACGGATGTGAGGTGGTAAAGAGTTCCAGAGACGGGGAGAAGAGCGACTGAAAGCTGTGCTCCCCGTGGTGCTGAGGTGAGCAGGGGGCACAGTGAGGAGGAGGATCTGAGGGGGCGTGATGGAGTGGCAATGTAGAGCAGATCAGATAAATATGGGGGGGTAAGGTTGTGGATGGCTTTGAAAGTGTATAGAAGGATTTTGAATTGGATTCTGAGTGTGACCAGGAGCCAGTGAAGTTGCTGTAGGATGGGGGTGATATGGTGGGAAGAAGGGGTTTTGGTGATGATACGTGCAGCAGGGTTTTGAACCAACTGAAGTTTATGGAGAGACTTGTGAGGGAGACCAAAGAGGAGTGAGTTGCAGTAATCCAGAGGGGAGGTGACAAGACTAAACAAGGATGGAGGTGGTGCTGGGAGAAAGGGAGGGATGGAGTTGGTTGATGTTGCGTAGGTGGAAATAGGCAGCCCGAGTGGTGTTATTGATGTGAGAATGAAATGATAAAGTGCTGTCAAGGATGACACCCAGACTCTTAACTTGAGGGGAGGGGGAAACAGAGGAAGTGTCAATGAGAATGGGCAAACAGTCAGTTTTGAAAAGTGAAGATTTGGTGCCTACCAGAAAGATTTCTGTTTTTCACTGTTTAATTTCAGGAAGTTGGAAGTGAACCAGGATTTAATGTCAGATAAGCAGGTGATGAGGGAAGAGAGTGGGAGTGTGGAGTTTGGTTTACTGGAAAGGTAGAGCTGGGTGTCATCCGTGTGGCAGTGGTACTGAATATTGTGTTTACGGAAAATAGTGCCAAGGGGGAGGAGTTAGGTGATGAAGAGAAGGGGCCCCAGGACAGAACCCTGGGGCACACCTGTGGTGACTGGGGAGGGGTCAGACGGGAAGGATTTTAGCTCGATGTACTGAGTGTGGCCTGAGAGATAGGAGTGGAACCATTGAAGGGTGGTGTGGGTGATGCCGATAGAGGAGAGTCTATGGAGGAGAATGGGGTGTGAGATGGTATCAAAAGCTGCACTAAGGTCAAGGAGGATGAGGATGGAAAGTGAATCAGCTGTAGTGAGAAAATCATTGGTTATTTTTATAAGTGCAGTTTCGGTGCTGTGGCAGGGGCGGAAACCAGATTGGAACGGGTCAGAGGAGGGAGTTTTGTGTTAAGTGGGTGTGTAACTGGGTGGCGACTATTTTTTCAAGAATTTTGGATATGAAAGGCAAGTTGGAAATGGGGCAGAGGTTGTTGAAATTGTTGGGGTCTAAGCCAGGTTTTTTCAGGATAGGGGTGATCACTGCAGTTTTGAGGGGTGAGGGAACAGTTCCAGTCGTGAGTGAAGAGTTGATGATGGCAGATATGAAGGGTAACACAGAGGGGAGACATGATTTGAGCAGGAAGGTGGGAAGGGGGTCAAGTTGACAGGTGGAGGGTTTGGATTTCCGGATGAGATCATAGATTTGAAGGTCGTTCGGAAGTTTGAAGTTGGAGAAGTGCTGACAGTGTGGAAGAGGAGTTGGTGTGAGGAGAGGGGGTGCAGGTGTGGGAGAAGGGAGTGATTCTGAGTCTAAGTGTTGGTGAATGTTGGAGATTTTGTTGTTAAAAAATTGCATTAGGGTGTTACAGGTTTCAGTAGAATACAGGTGGGGGGGGGTAAGGAGTCAGGTGGCTGGATAGTTCTATTGAGCAGTGTTGCTCAATAGAACTAGTACTTGCCTCAAGTGCGACACCATTAATATGTTGTGCCACGCTGATACCAAATAAAATGTGGTTTATTTAGTCTCAGAATCAAGAATCAATAATTATTGGAAATAATTATGTATTCATTAAAAGTTTTAGAATTTCGGGGCACCACCTCTCGGTTGAGGGCGACAAGGTGGCGCAGGGGTTAGCGCTGTTGCCTCATAGCAAGAAGGTCTGCTTCCTTGAGTAGCTGGAGATGTTGTTGCAGCTGTGGTGTTTGTTGAGGAGTAGATCCGTTGTGTAGGTCACGTTGCTCTTTGTTAATCCTTGTCTGGTTGTAGAACCAGGCCTCAGTTTCTTCAGTGGTGCTGGCTGGACGTCGTTGAGTCCTTGGTCACTTGCAGGTCCGTGAGACGCTGAAAGCAGCTGGATAATCCCTTTCAGAGCAGAGAAGCTGCTCAAGGCTTCTGTCCTGCAGCTTCTCCTGCTACAGAGCGGTGCTCTGCTGATGAGCAGGAGCCTGGGAGAGAGTTTGGAGCTTGTGAGTTGAAGAGACTCTGGAGTGAGAGAGAGAGACTAAGAGGAGAAAGGCCGGTGCCTTTATACCTCTGGTGACATTCCTTGAAGGTATGAAACTGAGTTTCCTGTCGGGGGAAGGGTCACAAGTTCCAGGCTCAGCCAGGCATCTGGCGGAAAATGTTTATTACCTTTGTGGGCACAACAACAGTGTGAACAGTGATCTGGTGTTTCCTTTGGAGGAGATGATCTGAGTGGAGTAGTGGTTTGTTTTGGCATGAGAGATTGAGTCCTTATAGTGACGTATGTGGGTTATGTACATTTCTTTGCGAATTGTGAGTCCAGTTTTCTTATGAAGTCTTTCTAGTTGACGGGCTTTAGTTTTCATGGAGCGGAGATAAGGGGTATACCAGGGGGCAGTTGTGAAGAAGGAAACAGAACGTGTTTTGACTGGGGCAAGGGAGTTGAGGATACTGTTGAGACTTGTATTGTAGAGGGTTATCAATTCATCTGGGGTGGTATAACAGTCAGGGATCAGAATAGTGTCAATGTTGGAGCAGATAGTGGTAATGTTAATGTACTTTAAGTTCCTGAAAGAAATGAAGCATGGTGACTTGATTGTTGAGAGAGAGCAGTGCTAAAAGACATGAGAAAGTGGTCACTCACATGGAGATCATCAGCTGTGCAGTTGGAGTGGGTGAGGCCAGAGCAGCAGATTAGGTCCAGAGTGTGTCCTTTTGTGTGTGTTGGGAAGTTGATGAATTGATGGCATCCAAAACTGTCAAGGCATGATGAGAAGTCTCTGGTGAGGAGTAGGTTAATGTTATCCATGTGAATATTGAAGTCCCCCAGTAGTATGATATTTGGTGACAGAGTGGATAGATGGGTGAGTAAGATGGCAAAGTCACTTAAGAAGTCACTTTGGGGTTTGGGGGGTGCGGTAGAAAGTAGCAATGATGGTGGGAGTGGGACCGGGGAGTGTGAATGTAAGATGTTCAAAAGAAGAGAAGACAGGGAGTGACTGTGGTAGGATTTTCCATTTCTTATGGTGAATAACTGCAATACCTCTGCCACAGCCATGGCTACGGGGTGGGAGAGGTAAGTAAAGTCCAGTGGGGTGGAGTCATTTAGTGAGGAGAAATCATTTGGTTGTTGCCAGGTTTTGTTCAGACAGAGGAAGTCGAACTTGCGGTCAGTGAGGAGATCGTGGATGAGGTGTCCTTTATTCGGAAGTGAGCGGATGTTAAGAAGTCTGAAACTGACAGATGAGTTATCGAGTTTGGTGTGAGTGATAGCCAGCCTAGATGGGCTGGCTAATACAGCATGATTGACAGTCCGGGTGGTGTTTCTGCCAGAGTGGTGTATGTTTGTAATATGGACAGGAATAGGGAGTGGATGGGTGTTATTAGACAGATTAATTGTGTAGAGACCAACAGTTGAGGGAGACGATGACAGGTGTGGCCAGCAGGGGGAGCTCTGGGAAGATACTGTCGTCAGTAAGTGCACTAGAGAGTGAGGGGGGTGGGTGTGAGGGGGAGACAACTAGTCATTTGCGTGGGGAGGAATGTACAGTGTACTGCAGATTAGCCGCTAGCATGCGGCTACCTGCATGGTTGGGATGTAAACCATCAGATTTGAAGAGCGAGTAGCGGTTTCAGAAAAGGTTGAAATTGTCCACAAAGGTAATGCTGTGAGCTTGACAAGTGGACTGGAGCCAGGTGTGCAAGCTGAGGACCTGGCTGAAGCATCCACATCCACGGCCAGTAGTGGGGATAGGACCGCTGATAAACGCAGACAGTTCACAGTTTTCCAGGAAATTAAAAAGTCAGATGAAGTGAGACTTCGTGAGCTCGGTCTGATGGAGAGATGTGTCATTTGTACCAACATGGATTATAACTCTCTGGATGGAACTTGGCAGAGTTTTTAACAGAGTGGGGAGATGTGTTAAAATGTCCAGGACCTTCGCACCAGGGAAGCACCGAGTGACTGCGTTGAAAAAGCAGATGTTTTTTATGATGGAATCACCTACAATTAAAGTAGTTGGAGGGAAAAGTGGACGTGGAGACTGCGTGGCCGAAGAGGAACGAGATGATGGAGGGGAGCTAACCGGAGCTTTGGTTTAGCTCTGAGCTTTGTCCAGGAGACGTGAGGGTTGAAGAGTGGAGGAGGAGCCATGGGGGCACGGTGAAAGGAGACAGGCTCAAGCAGGGGAGCAGGTTTCCCCGCAGGACAGTTAGTGGTGATCGCAGGCTGCACAGGTGAGGTGCATGCAGCAGCAGGCCCCGGAGGAGAGGTGAACGCGGCAGCTGCGGACTCCGTAGGAGTGGCAGTCGCAGCGGCGGCAGCAGCAGCAGCAGTGGGAGAAGTGGGATCAGGCTCCGATGTGCCAGTGGGGTCGTTGAGTGGTAGATTGAAGATGATGGTGTCCAGCAACTTCTCGTCTTCCTGGATCTGGTAAAGCCTGGAGATTCTTTTCTCCAGTTCCAGGATCTTTTCAGCCAGACTGGCGCAGCTGACACAGCCGGATGGAGAGTAGAGTGGGGCCATAGCAGCCAGGACCTGGGAAGAAGCCCGCTGATGGTGAAGAGCTCAGGTAGGTTAAGTCTTGGTTTACTCTGCCGCCGGTGCCTCCTTTATCCTTTCGCCTTTCGTACGGCTTGGGACACGGGTCTGGGTTCGGCCTGGTTGTCGGCGGACGGGAGTGTGTCTGGCTGGCGGACACCGGCCGTCGGATGACAGCTTGGGTTGCGGGTCTGGGTTCGGCCTGGTTGTCGGTGGACGGTTGATGCCGGCCGGCGGATTACAAAGCTGTCTAGCTTGTTAATGAGGGTTAGCCGCTCACGCTCTCTGCTCTCGGCAGACGGGAGAGCATCTTGACAATATAATCGCTCGTCCAGATCCACGTAGGGCCCAGCTCCTTCAGGAAAACATCACGTCCACCGCAGGTTTCATGTTGTTTTAGTTTTAGTTTTAGTTTAACAGGAAGAGTTTAGAGAATGAGCTGTAAACAAAGCAGGGGTGCAACACTAAAGTGTGTCCGGGTAGCGGAACGTAGCGGAACGTCCGGAACCAACAAGATGTGCATTAGATGCAACTAGATGTAAATGAAACAATATAGTTTTTACAGGGACAGACATTAGATTAGACAGAGATTAAGTATGCATGTTCACCTGATTTCTGCACATCGTTTCTCATCCAATCCAAAGATGGTGCCGTGTTCCCTTGAATTTTAGCCTTGACAGTTCTGTACATTACAGGGATTTAATAGCAACAGGAGCCACAGCAACTCAAAGCAGTGTGTTTTTATGTCTTAAATCACATCTGGAGGGGTTCTTAAAAATAAAGCAGTATCTCTAGATTTGTGTCATTACTTACATTCTTTTGTTGCAAATAGATATTCTGAGTTTAGTGTTTTATTTGCTATCGGCCAATGTGACATATTTGGAACAGACAGTAATTAATATTTGGGTCAGTGACAAATAATCTTTGGAAAGATGAGAAAGTCAAAAACTTTTTTAAATCTTTTTTTTTTTTTTTTTTTTACAAAAATCACGATTTTGTGTGACTTTTTGACACAAAATGTCGAATGGTGTAACTGAAAAAGAATAATACATTTTAAATAGGATTACACCACATGACAGTTTTGTCACTGATCCATTTCTGGTCAGTGGTCTTGAACAGTGCTCTCCTGTTACTTGTGCAACTTTTTGCATCTAGTTATCTAACCACCACCTCTTGCCACCTCTTACCCATGTAGACAGTTAACACCTTATATAGGGAATACGTCAATATTATTGCTCTTATTTTGTGGGATATATATATATATATATATATATATATATATATATATATATATATATATATATATATATATATATGAATTAGGAGCGCATTACATATACACAGTGAATGAGAATAGCCTGGCCCCATGAGAGCCCATGTGCTGTTGTCACAAGCCTGGCGTCTCTCTATCAATAATTCACTGCCAATATGCACTGCGAATGAAATAAAGGTTTACAACTTCATATTGAGCTAAAATTGCAAATTAAAACTTATTTAAATCTTAAACTCAAATCCAAAAGGTTAACTAGAGGCATTCCCACCACAATTCATTGTAAAAAATTGTCCAGTATGCAACTCCTATAGAAGATATGATGCTGAGACTTTGATGCTTACCCACTACCAGTACACTGAGAATGGACTTTCATTCAGTGAAGCAGGAGACAGTCTGTCTAGTTTTTTTTTTCTTTTAATTTGAAAATATTTGCATTTTCTTTTTCATGCATGTGCAACACATGTCAAAGCGCATCTTTCTTAGCATCACTTTATGGAAATCAGACCCTTTGTTTTTTTTTGTCAGGTGCTTGTTTTTTTTCCCACTTAAGTCCATGTGAGGATACCCATGATCAATGGGAAGATATACCCCCAGAAGTAAGAAGAGGAAAAGTACATATGAGCATATTAGTACTGGGATCTGCATAGATGCTATTTTTGGATTGTAAAAGGCTTATAACATTTATTAATTTGTGGTCAACCTCCACCAGGCCTTGAGGAAAATGCCTCGACATGTAGACAAATGTCAGCATCTGTCAGTCTCATCCTTTCTCCTGCCGCACTGCAGCTGATCTGCTCTTGTTGAACACACAGGGCGCTCCAGGTCACCACAGATCGTGAAACAGATCTGCCTCAAACCCACAAATATTGCCTCTTTCGTGTCATGTAATATACAGTTGCACAGAACGAATGACGGCGTGGTTGTCTCATTAATCTGCTGGAAGCAGTTGTTTTCTAGCGTGCTGCAAAACAAACACAGCTAGGCCTGACCTTATTCATTAATACCAAGAAAAAAAAAACATTTGACTAAAAATGATGGAAACAACAAGAGCTGCATGCTTTGATAAACGTTAAATAATGATATTGTTACCCACTGAAGAGATAAAGGACTCCTTTTTTACTTTTTTCCACCGTACACTTGCTCTCTTTAGACATCTCTGTTGAGGTCATTACTGATAAAACACATTCCTCACCAAGTCTTCAAAGTCTGTGTGTATGTGTGTCACATATAGAACTAAAGCTGTGTTTAGAGGTGCTGTGGATAACAACACTGAATCCCATTACCCCCTGTAATGTGCAAAGCGATGGCAGTGCTACAGATCCCACTGAGAATCAACACTTCACCCTGTGGCGGTTTTCACCCTCTTTGAGCTCATTGTTTTGGTTCACTGGTCCATACAGTTATTTAACGCTTTAATATCTTCTGCATAAGTCACGGTGGGTTTTACAAGAATATTCATATTTAAAGCTCATTTAGAAATAGATAAGAAAAGGCTTTGTGGCTATTCTTGAAATATGAAAACCTTTAGTTGTTTCTAACTCTCCATATGATCTTATAATCTCTTAACCCTCTATTGCATTAAATATTATTTAGAAGTATTTTTTATTGTTTATATTTCTTAAAATGGCCAAAATAATAGATATATTTAAGAAATATAAGAAAAAGTTGTAAACATAGTCTCAGGATAGTTTCATGCTATCTAAGTCATTTGGACTCCATTAGGTTGTATACACTAGGAATTTGAGGATTTCATGTTTTAATTGAGGATTTGCATATTGTTGCTATATTTAAAAAAAATATTTAAAAAAAACAAACATCAACATCAAACTTAACAACAAATAAATTCAAGTTAATTTTTTTATTTGGTGAGGATGTTCCCAAGTTCTGAATAAAAGACAACCATTGGTTGAGACAGTGATGTTCACATGTTAAATGTCCATGAACAAACAGCATGCCCTGGTCATGTGACCTCATATATTATATGTCATTTAAATTAAAAGAGCCCTTTTCACACCTACTGTATTTTCCAGACTGCAGTTTTTTTCATAGTTAGTGGGGGTGCATCTTATACTCCAGAGCGACTTATGTGTGAAATTATTAACACATTACTACCGGTATAACATTTCACATGTTAGTTTCACACTAAAGAGGGCGCTCTAGGCTTGTGTTGATAACTTCAACATTGACGGTAACTTTTAAAAACAACTGAGAAGGGTTTAACAAAAACAGCACCGGAAAGAAAATCATATTCTGCAGATTACAAGCTGCAAGTAGTAAAATATGACGTCTGACGTCAGCGACGTAGAAGAGGAAGCGCCGCATCTTCTACCTCCGGAGTTAGAGGAGTTGATGAAAAGTGAAACCGAGGATGAAGATTTCATTGGGTTTTTGTTACTGGATATTTGGAGTGACACGGATGGTTTTGGTAAACTTCTTAGCATGTTATTGATGCTATAGTTAAACTTCTTAGCATGTTATTGATGCTATAGTTAAACTTCTTAGCATGTTATTGATGATATAGTTATGGGAATAATGTCAGCATCCCGTTCAGCCTGTTGTTGCCTCTATTTTTAATTTAAATTGATCCTCATTTAAATTTTAAATCACACGTCTGTTCTTGGTGTTGGATTTTATCAAATAAGCTTCTTAGAAAAAATATGATAAAGTAATTGTTGCCATATGGCAACTTTTACAATTTTATTTTTCAAGGACATGCAATTGATGAGGTCACATGACCAGGATATTCTGTTTGCGATGTGATGCTCACATTGAATATGTGAGCATCACTGTCTCATGACCCTCATGACCATTGCCATTGTCTTTTATATAGAATGATTTTAATGTTATATATTTTTTTCTAATATGCAAAAATGGACTTGCAAATATGGAAAATTCCTAGTCCATAAAACCTAATGGAGTCCCATTGACTTATATAGCATGAAACTATCCTGAGACTATGTTTACAACTTTTTCTTATATTTCTTAAATATATCTTTTATTTAAGCCATTTTAAGTAATACATCTTCAAAACATTTTTTTACCATGTGTAAGTAATATTTCATACAATAGGGGGTTAATAATAATAATCTTACCATGCCTCAAAAAAATTCCATTTCTTGGGATTTTGGTGGCAGTAAAATCAATAATGTATTTGCCACAGGCCGGTGATGAACAACCACGGCTCCTTCTCCTGTTTCTTACAGCAGGCTCGTCACGTTTCTGCTGTCATCCCTTCGGTTCAGTCCTACAGGACGAGCCTATCTACATGACAGCAGGAATCATCTGGCATTCAAAGAAATATTAACAGTCACCCTCTATTCAACAATGTGTTTTTCCTCTTGTTTCTTCAGTTGGATGTTTGAGGTTCACTTTGCAGAGTTTGATGCTTTGAAACGTTTTTACACATCCATCTGAAAAGGAGCTCTGCCTTTGTTGAAATTTCGGGTTTAAGGAGTAGGATTTGTGACACCATAGTTAGTTTGGAAATCAAACCTGATCCAATACTCAACTTTCATAAATGTGATATGGAAATTTCAGCCTTCATTGCACAAACACTGAGAATTATCTTTTAAAGGAGACAAAAGGCAAAAGGTTTGCAGCAGGAAACCTTTTGGAATAAAACAATATTTGCATATTTATAAATTCTGGACTTTTTAATGAGGGAGAAGGCAGAGTTGTCCTTTGAAGGACTTTAAAAACATATTTAAATGTTTGGGAAAAAACAGAAAAATTCGATTAATTTAACAGTATAAAGATTACATTGGCTGTTTTCCTTTTCTTTGAGATGAATGAATTCCCATTGAACTTCTCTTTAGAAAACTTGTGACTCCCTGAGGTGCACTTATTCCCTATTACGAATTCCCCATTTAGCCCAGCAGGAGAGCGCGAGCCCATGAATAGAAGCCTTTCATGTAGGGAATCATTGATAGAAGAATGACAAATAAAGCACATTGTTATCGGAGGGCTCAGCCTGTGTCAATGGAAGCGATTGTCAAAACATGATAAGTACACGGCACCAGCTGTATCCGCTCTTAAAATAGAAACTCTGTAACACACCCATTCTATGTAATACAGCAGACTTACAAGCTTTTAACCAGTTACATTTAGCTTGACCAAACCATATGGAAAACAAAAAAATACAAGGCCATAATAATTTGAATCCCTTTTACATTTTTTTACTTTATTTTTTTTAGTAGTTAGGTTTCTATTGCTAATGTTACAACACAGACGTGTTGACAGGAAAATGCAATAAACTATATATATATATTAAAACTCAATGTAGAAAAGTTCTTTCAGCTATTGCAGCCAATCAACACAACAGTAGGAGTTCAGCTTGTTGTTGTTTGCTCATCCAAAATAATGTATCTTAAATGAAAGAACAATTCCTGTTAAATTCGGACTCCTATCTGCTGTTAACACACTGCTGCATTATGCAAAGCAGCAAAAAGTAGCATTCGGGTAATGGTGAGTGTGATCACTGAATCTAAAAAATGCCTCGTTATGTGCAGATCAGGGGGACAAACATGCCTTTAGTGAGGCTTGAAAAGACTTACCAATATACTGGTTCCACTCTGGGTCCAGATCAGCTTGATTGGCCAGGCAGCCCTTCATTACATTGAGGCAGTAGTTCTTGCAGGGTTTAACTGCTGGCATTCCCTGACAAAAGGGGCAGTACAGCATCTTTGTCAGCGCTCGGATACACGCTGGACTGCTGCTGACCTGCAGAAACAAAAGGTGAGTTATTGACACCTGGACGGCTTCAATTAACCCCATATATATAAGAAAAAGTTGTAAACATAGTGTCAGGATAGTTTCATGCTATGTAAGTCAATGAGACTCCATTAGGTTGTATACACTGGGAATTGTCCATATTTCCATATTGTTACCATATAGCAAAAAAAAAAAAAAATAAATAAAGAATTTAGCATAAAAAAACTTATAACATCAAAATTGAATTTAATGTAAAAAATACAGGATATGTGAGCATCATTGCCTCACAACTGAAGGTTGTCTTTTATCCAGAATTTTGGGAAAATTTCACCAAATAAAAATTTGAACTTACTATCTAGGTTGGGTAAACTTTATTTACTTATTATATATATATATATATATATATATATATATATATATATATATATATATATATATATATATATATATATATATATATATATATATATATATTGTATAATGTTCTTTCCCATAGGGAATGCCTATTTAGAATAAGAAGGCCTAGTTAGAATTATAATAAAAGTCATATGACATGGAATATATGGCACTTGGCATTTTGGCTACATAGCTGTCATTTGTGGTATTTTTAGTGGCTGGAAGAAGTTGTAGTGTCACTGTGCAGTGAGAGGGTGCTTTGACTCTGGTGGTGGGCGGGATTTGACTCTGGAGCAGCTCCACCCTGTTTCTGCAGCGAGCACTACTTGTCATGAAGTAGCAACCCTGCATAGCATCTTTTTCTTTTTTTTTTAAACTAAATTAGTTCCTCATCACTGACCTGCTGTTTCTCTTCGAGACTAAAGTCTCAGTTGTGTCCATTTCTAACTGTTCTGTCAAGCCAGAGGCTGTTGTGCAACAGATTAAAGGGCAGCATGAAATTGGTGCCGTTGAGTTCTCCACTCTTCAGCTTGTGTCACGTGATCACGTTGTAATTGTGCACGTAGAAGTTAAAAAATCGTGTTTTATCACATCACAATATTATTGCAAATGCAATTACTCATTCAGCCCTAATGCAGAGGCATAGAAAAATACACGTCTTGTGACAAACCCAGGGGCGAAAATCCCATTTCATTGATGGAGGGGACAATAAACAGTAAATTAGAATAGAATAATTTCTGGAGGGGACATTAAAAATATTTATATACTATCATAATAATCTGGTCCTAACTTCTTCTCTCTCTAACACTCCTTTCCAACTTGCCTTACACATCTGAGCTCTTAGCATATTCAAATGTTTTAAGTGATGTTATTAAAAGTAAAAATAGTAGTTATTTATTTATATTTATACATAAGGCAAGTGGTGTGATAAACGAATTATTGGCTTCTACATATTAGTTTGATTGGATTCCTCCATGGAACTAGCAGCTAGTTATTAGATGATCATTAAAATTTGCCGTTAGTCACTGCTGGCACTGCCCACTGGAAAACAGCATCTGGATGAAACCAGTTTGAGGAATAATTTTTCAACAATTAAGAAACGCATTGTTATAAATTAAGCAGTGTTTGTGTTTTGTGTTTATTTAACATTTATTTTATATTCACAATTTTTTATTTGTGTTTACAAAGATTTTTTGGGGGGAGACAACTTTGTAGAAGGGGGGACGCATCCGCCCTGGGATTACCATCTATAAACAAACCACTGGTTAAAATGGCACTGTCAGATATCTGCAATCAGGCTCCTGCTGTAGGGAAATTAGCAGGTCACAGGTATAAGACGGATCACGCAAAACAAATAAACAAGCAAATAAACAATAAAATCTGAAACAGGACCAACAATAAAAATCCTGACAGGTATAGGCAAAGGGGCCCAAAGAATGGGTTATCACGGTTATTGCTCTTGGAACGTGATAAAAGTCCAGCGTTATGTCTTAGCTGCAGTCAGCAGGCATTAGTAGTCAAGCCTGGAGGAGATAAAAAAGTGTCCTTCTCCAGGTTTGCAAATGAGAGAAATGACCTGATCTCAGTGATATGTGTTAATGTTTGATGTGCCCGGACCCTTACCTCTTTTTAAGCCCGGTGGTAAGTATCATAAAGAGAGGAGCGCGGCTATTTTTTCGCCCCACAGAGTCAGGCTCCGGCGAAGGGCAGACCTGCCCTGCAGACGACCGCCTTGACTTATCACACACTGAGATGACACTGAATATTCTGGTCTAGATTCTGTCCACATCTATCACACCTGACACATGACTCAGGCAGCATCACAAAAAATAGAAAAAAGTAGATGTAAAGAATATAATGGATATTTTGTAAAAAATGATGATCAATAATAATAATAATAATAATAGCTCATTTATTGTGTAGAAATATTGTTATTAAAGTAAATTCCATTAGTATTAGCATTAGTAAATTACTAATGCAGTTCCCATTTGAAGTTGGCTGATTGCTTGACACCCTGAAGAGCTGCATGCAGCGTTCTCAAGAACCGCTCATCCCATCGACTTCACACTGCACTCCCTGGTGTTCTAGGCAACAGATTCGTCAAGTGTGAAGCTGATCGCATGAACGGTTCTTTAGATAAGCAGAAGACAGTCATACATGCAGACAGAGGATTCTTCCTTTATGTTTGATGCTGCTACAGCTCCACCTATTGGCCAAAAAGCACCAAACTTGTCATGGTCACTCAGACATCATACCTACGCACATCCACCAAATGAGGTTGCAATAGCACAGCATTTAGAAGATTTGTACCAAATTTGGTATTTGCATAGGCAAATAAGTGTGACGTATATGGAAATATCTATCTGTACTTACAGAATATAAAAAATACATTTTTTTTTCTGAGCCTTCACTATAAAGTTCATAGGTTAGAGGCCAAAACATGAAGTTTGTTGTTATAGTACCACAATTTGCAAAAACTACTTTGACCTATAAACGTTACAAAGATGATACTTTTATTAACCCTCTGTTGCATAGTGTTACCATATTACCAACAATTGCTTTATCTTTATTTTTCCAAAAAGCTGTGATATAAAATCTATACTTTTATAGTTAGGGTTTTATTCAGAATTTGAGACAATTTCCTCCAAATAAAAAATTTAACCTAAATTTAATTCAATTTTTAATTCAAATTTTAGTTTTTCTTCTAACATGCTGAAATGGATTTGTTGCCATTAAACAACAATATGCAAATATGGGAAATTCCTAGTGTATACAACATAATGGAGTCCTATTGACTTACATAGCATGAAACTATCCTGACAATATGTTTACAAATTTTTCTTATATTTCTTAAATACATTTATTACTTAGGCCATTTTAAGTAATAAAACATTCTTTACCATGTCTAAGTAATATTTCATGTTATAGAGGGTTAAATGTGCTTTTATTCTATTATATATCATATTCTTCATATACTTTTAATAACACTGCAAATACAGCATAATGGCTTCATGTTTTCTCACAGTTTGCACGGTTACAAAAATGTCACAAATATCAGAACAACCTCTCATCCAAAAAATAAGTGAAGGCACCAAATAACTCATTATTTCCATTCTATTGTATGAAACTAGAGATGCAATTAAGCGATTGATTGAATGAATGATTCACGCTGTGCTGTTATGCAGTGGCAACATACTGTGTAATATCATCACCGATTCATTTTACAAAGTTAATGTAGCCCATTAATGATGACCACGGCTTTAATGGAAACACAGCACAGTGTCCTTTGCAGCTTTAAATTGCACTGCTGTCTGGCTCCAGTAAATGCACTTGCATTCATCTAATGAAACTGTTTCAGTCGGTTACCCACATGAGAATTTAAACATGGTAAGAATCAATAAGCAGATAGAAGATTTTTAATCCCTTCAAATAAACAGAAGCAGATTCGCTGTTTGTTTAATGATTGGGGATAAGTGTGAGCTTTGTTTGTGAGCTGCAGACACCAGACAGGAGTCTTCCTCAAAGCACTCTGGCTTTTTTTTTCTTATGCTGTGAAAAAGATATAAAACACTACACCATCTACTTTAACTCAATATATTTCCCAGAAGCAATAAACTAGGATGTCACATCTTTAGAGGCTCTTTTTGCAACAGACACCTTGAGCGGAGTGTCTTGTTTCATTATGCTTACACCCAATCCCTCATGATGAGTTTATGCTCTGGAGATCAAAGGGCTGCAGTCTCAGACATATGACCTGGATGTCAGGTCCCCACCAAATGTCAAGAGGTGAAGCCGGGACAAGAAACGCAAGGGTGTAACTCAGTAAACGGGTGCTAACAACACATCCTCTGCGGCTCCTTATAGTGGTGACTATGACTGGTGGCAGGGAAACTGATAGTGGGAACATGGTTAAAGTTCACAGAGTGCACTGTGGCGGGTCAAACAGAAAGTGGATGACCGATATCTTATAAAGAACAAGCAGTTATCCTTAGTGATTTTATCGCTGTCTCTGATGATTGAGGAACAGTAGATTTTCATTGTCTTCTGTTTATAATCTGTATAGGTCTATAAATATGTATACCAGTGTTGATAAAACTGATATCAATACGGTAGTGAATGTAATGCCAGGGTGGCGCTAGGGATTTACAGCCTAGTGCTTATCACTGCTTCTCTCAGCACATAAGAAGGCATGTAGAAACAGCCCCGTTGTTGTTGCGAAGTGTGACTAAATCCAAGCTTCTTGCTTTTCCTTTAATCTTACTTTGTACATGATCAAAACTACAGGCAGTCCCAGGGCGGCGTGATATACTGCAGAAACACTATTACGATTGCATCAAACGGAATAAGGCCACAACATGATTAATGGCTTCTGTATACCGGCGAACAAATATTAACTGATCAGAGAAATAAACACACTGACGATTTCTTAAGCCGTTTCTTTTTCCTTCCTCTTTCGGCGTCCAGAGCATTTTTTTTTTCCTGAAAATGCGGCGTTTTCTTTTTTGACAGGCGCCTTGAAACAATCTCCCAGCTTTTCTTGAATGCATGCATCGAGAGAGTGCACATTAGCTAGGAAAAAAAGGAAAAAAATGTATCAGGAAGGAACCATGGATGTATTATAAGACCTGGATACCACACTGAACTGGATGCCGCCATTTCATTTCAATGGAGGTTGCTCGCCTTGGCTCAAAAAGTTTTCTGAAAGAATTCCAGGTTTATTTTTCCATTTCCATTTTATGCTACCTATAGAGACTGGTCAGTAGAGTCACCTACCATAATGCTCTGGGGCCTCCCATCATGCCCCAAGGTGATGAGAGCATGTAATTTGCAAAAAAACAAAAAAAACAACAACAACTCACATTTGAGTCGTTGGGAATAGAGCTTTTTCCAGAGCTTTTCTGGCTGTTAGGTTTTTGAGGGATTAAATGTCCATGACTTGAAAATATAAAATACTGAAAGTATTTGTAATGAACAGGGTTATAGCTGGGAGTGTCCTGCGACAGTTTTACAGGATTCTCTTTTACTATTGTGGTCAATGGGAAAAATGCTCTTTGGATCGCATGGGAAGTTTGTGTTGCAGTACCACTAGTGGCCACTGAAACAAAATTGGTGTGCTACTGAGAGGCGGAGCCATATCCAGGTCTATACTACATCCATGGGAGGAAAAGCTAAGTGGTTGTAGTGGGGGGAGAGGGGGTGGGGGTGTGGGTGAGCTCGCTTGTAGAAAAAACAAACAAGGCCTTGCAAGCAGCTGATTGGGTATTCACTTTAAAATCTGACTTGAGTGGCGGGCACGTTTACCTTAGACACTCTCTGAGCCACCTCCCGGCCAACAGAGAGCCCTTGGACAAATGTGCGTGCGGCGATGAATGCCCGGGTAACCTGAGCCTTGAGCTTCCTGGGCACATCTCCAAAGGGCTTGAGCTGGTCGGTGTACTTACTGATACACTCCAGATAGTCCTCTGTGATGACGTACTGGGAGTTGAGCAGCGTGAACATACGCTCCAACAGCCGTGACCAAAAGTCATTAAGCATCTCCTCAAGGTTAACGTTCCCCCCCGTGTAATAGCGCTTCAGCTCAGCGAACAGGTTCTCAAAGACCTCCGAGTTCTGCATGTAAGGCTTCCCGTACGTCCTCACGAACATCTCGTTCAGAGACCTCTCAGTGTTCTCCAGCAGCTCCAGGAAGAATTCTGGAGAAAAGAAAAAGGGACATTTCAAGCAATTTTTTGGTATAAATAATATTGTACCGAGACTACAATTAAGATTAAATGACTTAAGACCACTGGCAACTATAGTTGCCAAAGTCTATTACTGCTATAGACCATGATGGACTGCTGCTGACCTGAAAAAACCAAAGGTGAGTTATTAACACCTGGATGGCTTCTTTTAAATCCATTTAATCACATTCTGTCATAGTATGTTCTCAACACTGCATACATTTTAAGAGGATTTGAATGTTGAATTTAGGACTTTCTGTTTCCTAAATGCTTACGGTAACTTGGTGTGCCTTAACCCATTTAGTTTCCTCTGAATGTCATTTTCTATTCAAAATAAAATAAAATAAAAAAACAAACCTAAATGTTACTCATACATTTTTTTCAATGACATGATAGTAGACAAATTAGAGAGACAATTGTTTTAAGCAAAAAAAGAATAGATTTGCAACCCTGACATATATATTTCATTCAAGAATACCCTCTCTAGAATAACCCCCAAAAAAGAATTTACTTGGGATAAATATATTTTTTTTGTTCATGGTTCATAGTTGTTCATAGTTGTGCAACTGGCTACTATATAGTTGGCAGTTATTAAGAAGACAAAAAAGATGAAAACACAATGCAGCAAAAATAAAATTAAACGTATCTGATTAGGAGGCACAACACAGCTTAAAATGGATGCCTGGTTGATTGTGACAGAATATACGCCCATGAACAAATGCTCAAAAATAGCAGATCGATTAGAGCGTCTGACGTCAATTTCATTTTGAAGAGACTTTGCACCTTTGTGGATTTTTTTTTTAATCTGCACCGAACTACTTTTGACATTACAGAGGGAGCCCTCCACATATACCTCTGGAAAGCAATAAGTGTTGTGTGTTTGCAAGTTGAATGAGGTCTCTATTGTCCATATCTTGCCTCAAACTCAAAAATACATTCATGATCTCCCATACACACACATACATGGAGCACAGAGGCTGACAGATTCACAGCAGCAAATTATCCTTCAACATACAGCAGATATGAGTTCACTATATATTCTGTCTGTAGGGTTTCCAGATATGCTGCATTCTCCCTTTTTTGTTTTCTTGGACCCCTACTTGTTGTTTTCCTCATGACCTCAATGACTCATCAGAAATTGAGATGAGATGATAATATGTCTGACCATCTGCTATTCGTAATGACAGTTGTGGCTTCTTCCAAGGACTGGGATTAAAATTTAAATAGATTTCAAAAGCTACACATTTTAACAGCTAAAGTACAAAAGTGCAATAGTTCAAGACTAGTCAGGAGGGACTCAATCCTATAAACAGTGCTTGAGATCACAGTTACCCATTTCTATTCCTTGGATATTGCCTTTTGTAGTTTACAAATGTTCAATTTAAAGCTTTTAAAGCAGCGGTATCGGTTTTGTAGCAACTTGTGAGCAGTGGAAACAAGCTAGTTGCTAATCGCTGCTAACTGTTGTTAGGAACTAAAGATAGGGCCTCATTCACTAACCGTTCCTGGAAAGAGATTCCTTTGCAGGTTTTATTGCATATTTTTACATATTCCATTCAATTTATATTAATTTCTTCAGTGTATCGGAAATCATAGCCACTGTTGAGTCTATCTGTGACTGTTTGGGATCGTCCTCTCTCCTGGTTGCCAGGTCTGCATCTGAGGTCAGATTTGGCAACAGCTGAACAGAAGATGCATGCACATGGCCCTGCATTCTCATGCCCTTCCATGCAGATTGGCGTGGTGTTGACCTATGCTAATTAGGATCACCTGACCCTCAGTTAATGAGGACAACAGGATGAGAAAACAGCTGCCCAACAATTCTATGGTTTAGGAACATGTTGTGGATATGAATTAGAGGTTTTCTTCGGACCTTTCTCAATGATAAATCTAACCCTATATTGCATAGTGTAATTACTTTATCTTAATTTTTCTAATAAGTGATATAAAATCAATGTTTTTACAGTTAGGTGTGAAAAGTGGTCTTTTATTTTGACATACAATTTATGAGGTCACATGACCAGAATATTCCCAGTTTCCCAGTCCCTTTTGTTCATGGACATTTGACATGTGAGCATCATTGTCTCACATCCAAAGGTTGTCTTTTATTCAGAATGTTGAAAAATTTTCACCAAATAGATAATATTATTTATTTATTTATTTATTTATTTATTTTTACATTTCATTCAATTTCGATGTTATGTTTTTTTTCTCTAATAGGCTAAAGATGATATGCAAATATGGAAAACTTCTAGTGCACACAACCTAATGGAGTTTCATTAACTTACACAGCATGAAATATTCCTGAAACTACGTTCACAACTTTTTCCTATTTATATATTTTTAATATATCTATTATTTAGGCCATTTTAAGTAATAAAAACATCCAAAACATTTTTTACCATTTCTAAATAATATTTCATGCAATAGAGGGCTAAGAAAAGAAAGAAAAAAGAAAAGAAAAAAACTTGACATATTAAAATGAGGCCCAATGACCTTAAAGACTCTAAAACACTCTGTAGAGCTGAAATGGAAAATGGGGTGATACATCACTGTTGATTTTTCACTAAAGGCTCCACCTTTTTCCATTTTTAATAATTTGATCCATTGTTAATACAAAAAACACTTATTAGTGCAGCTATTAATTCTCTAATTTTGGTGCAGTACGGATAAAAGCCATGAAGCTGTGTGGTTTGTCCCTCTACCAGCATGACAACTATTGATTTTTAGAGTGTTTTTTTTCTCTGTTATTAGCTGTGTAGACGATTAAGACTGCAGAGCCGCTGTAGGAGAGACGAGTGCCTTTTACAGTGACTGCCACCCTTGTACACCTTATATAACATGTGTTGCGTGCTACGTCTGAATCAGTTCACAGCAGATCAGTTTGAATGGCAGATTCACACCACGTATCCACTAAGAGATCCATCTTGCTCCTCTGAGCAATGCACATCACGGTCACTTGTTGGTATCACACCTGATAAAACAGTAATGGATTTGAAGAGGTCAATAGTGCTGCTCGGTAATGCTGGTGAAATTACAGATGGCCACAGGAGAAAAAAAATGGCACAATACCACACACATCATAGCTGGCCTTATTGCACTATGGTCCAACAAACATGCTTCATCTGTAAAGAACCACTTTTTGGTAAATGCTTGGGACAATAACGCAATACCAAATGTGCCTTTTCTATGTATATTTATTATTAATACTGTCTGTTTCTAATCATTTTGTGTTGGTTATGTGATGAAGTATAATTATTTAGACCCTCACCCACCATAGAAAATCATAAATTAATCAAATCACCATAGAAACCATAAACTAATCCAATCATCATACAAACTATAAACTAATCAAATCACCTGTTACTAGTCAACAACAGTTATGTCAACAGTTTGAAATCCTTTGTAGTCATTGGCTCTAATTTCCAGAGGGGCTGGGACCCCCAAACCTTAAATGGGCCATTTTACCTGATATCACCCTCCTGAAAACTTCATTTTATGATGTGATTAAATAAATCTATTTAGTCCAAATCTACTTTTAAATACTTGTCATCTCTCTTGTTTTCCCTGTTAATTATTGCTAACACTTCTTATCCCACAGTGATGACAGTCTTAATCAGAATCCCTCTGGGGATCTGCATTGTATATGTTTTCTTTTCTGCTATTTTAAGATGATGTGAGTTTTTCTTTTGTACAGGACACAGGACTTCTGATGTTCCAAAGTAGTTATTTGTCAGCAGACCGCAGAGAAGAGTAATTTAAATATGCACAGCTCCAAACATGATTTGTGCTTCAGCAGCTCATCATGATGCTGAGCAATATGCATACTGATTAATGATGGCTTCAGAACTAATTTCATTTTAAAATATGTATTTCAGGATTTTTTTTTTTACATGTGTCAATTGGGTTATTATATTATTAAAATCAGTGTAATTAAAGTTGCACTGTGCAGAAATTTGTAGAATTTTAGACAAAACATTTGAAAAACATTATAAACACAATGTAAAGAAATAACAGCTTTGACATTATATCAAAGATCTAAAGGGTGACATCAGGTAAATTGGGCCACTTTTTAGTAAATCACTTGGGACAATAACACAATAACAAATGTGCATCTTAAATGTATATTTATGATTGTTTCAGATTTTGTGCTGGAATTATGTGATAAAATATAATTATTTAGGGCCTATAAATCTGAGAAACATCTGCTGTGCCACTTTTTTTGTATAAGCAGTTCCAGGTAAAACGGGCCAGTCAAATGACAAAGGGCAGCCAGTCTTATGTAACAAGCTAAGTTACACAAACACAGTAAAAGTAGTGACTACTTTGAGTTTCACTAATATCACATGACAATCAATATACTGTCCATGTTTTACCTGAACCAAATGTCATAACATGTGTTTATGAGTGACAGAGGGTTAGGCCCATTTTAGCTGAAACCATGTGGCCCATTTTAGCTTAGGAGGTTAAGGTAAATTGGGCAACATTCCTTTTCCAAAAAAATATTTTAATATATCAAACTAACAGCATTATTTCTGATGGATGCCAGCAAGACAGATATCATGTATAGTTTTTCATGTGCATTTTCTTTTGTAAAGATTTATCATCCTTATTATACTTTAGTTAGATTTGTCATGTCAGGCTACTTAACATGAACATGTCTGGATTTGTAAAGTATTGTCTCACCCAACATAGAAACCATAAACTAATCAAATTACCACAGAAACCATAAACTAATCAAATCACCTGTTTCTTGTCAGGCACACGTCAACAGTTTGTAATCCTTTGTAGTCATTGGCTCTAATTTACAGAAGGAATGGAACCCCCAACCCTTAAATGGCCCATTTTACCTTCTATCACCCTACTATATGTACTGAGTTGCAGAGATGTCTCCTGAGGTGATCATGCTAACCAGCTAGCCTTGGCTTTTGAGAAGTTTTTTTGTCATTTTCTCTTCATGTTTAAAATCTTTGAGTTTGTGGACTTTTCATTTATAAGCAGACCAAATATTTTTGGACACAACAAGACACAATTTGGTCTTAAAGTATAGGTTTCATCCTTAATACCATACTTGCAAGCCAATATGTAAGTGGAAATGTGTCTTGGTTGCTGTAATAATTCCTACTGACCCTGAAGCTATTCTCTTGCAACCACGCTGTAAGAAATGGCCAAAATCCACAGCCCTCAAACCTATTTTTATTTTTTTAGCTAACGGATGTAGTGGTGGATGGGATGACATTGACCGTGATGACCCTAAAGTGGATTCCTTAGTGGGGAAGAAGATGGTTTGCAAATTTAATCACTGCAAATCTCCTCAACTGTAACCAGCTATAAATTAGACATCTAGAAAAAAGTGTTTACTTTCATAGAACAATTGAGTGTTCTTCATTTGAGCAAATGCAAACGTGTGGTTGGAACAATGTAGCGTTAGCTCCCTGGGCCACATTCAAGAACCTCAGAGAACAAAGCAATTTGAGAATCCCCTCATTACTGTATAATTGTATTTACTGGACAAGATTATTTAGCTTTCATTTGCCAAAGCTGACACTTTATAACCATTCCTCAAAAATATATTCAACTTGATTATATGAGTTTGGAGATCAAATTCTATTTAATTGCACAGCCTTAGGAGATTGCAAATAAAGTTATATTTGCAAGATAGTTTTGTTGCTGATGTCCAGGCTGAACTTTGACCAAGGTTTGTGTGATCAGTTCTAAATTGGCTTATTTTATGTGGGGAATCCACATCCGATCAAAAGATCTGTAAACATTCCCCCAGTTTGAATACAAAAGCAGGCACCGTTGCTAGGAACTGGTTGAATTTGCAAACATCTTGCGAATCAGACATTTCCTGGGGAGCTGGCCATTATTAAAGTGTGGTACATACATGCTGCTGGCCTTCATGAAACAGAGTAAACAGTCTGCTATCTCCAGCAGAGGCACTTTTTCCTAAAGGACCACTGTCTATCTAAGAGGGAATCTATCTCTCACTTTATGGTTATTGAAACCGCATAACACAAAGCAACGTCTGCAACCTTCTTGAACGTCAATGTCTGCACATGAAACTAGCAATTTTGCTGCCAAGAGGAGCACTTTGAATTCCACATGTCAATCCCAAGTTGTCGTTAATTGGCCTGACGGGATGATGAGGAGAGTGCAGCGCTGCTGTAGAGAACATGACAGGCTGACCTTTTATGTCTCCATTACCTTCTGTTAATTTCTGAGGCATGCCTATTTGTGAGCCAGTTAAAAGCAGAGGCATACAATGTAAAATCACAGCTGCTAGATAAAAAGAAAAAAAAAGAAAGAAATGATGTGCTGGAGAGTCAGTACGAATAAATCTGGCACAAAGGTCCAATCTAATATGATATATATTATAATATCAGATTTGAAGATTCTCAAAGAGTAGTTTATTTTTAAAGGACAGGTTCACAATTTTTCAAGTCTTTCTTAAAACAACAGGCAGGACCCTAATGAACAAGATTTTTCTTTCCATAATCATTTCTACTGTTCTTACTGACCAATAGAAGATCTCTTCATGACTCAATTCAATTCAATTCACTTTTATTTATATAGCCCAATATTACAACACAGTTGTCTCAAAGTGCTTCACAAAGTTCAGTCCAAAGTGACTCAGACATCCCCGTCCTTAGACGGAAAAACTCCAAAACCCAGTGGAAAAGAAGAAACCTCGGGGAGAACCACAGTGAAGGAGAGATCCACTCCCATGGACGGACAGACTATAGATGAACCAGGACTGACAGACATCCATCTGATGATGAAGTAATAGTCTATAAAGATGTTTCAGTCTGTAGAGATGCTGTAGGGTGGGGGCAGAAGGGTGGGTCCAACCAGGCAGGTGAAGGAGTAGGTTCATCAGGGGCCTCGATGAGTCGCATCAGGAGTCGTCATCATTGGGCCTGAAACAGTAGCCACTCCGCCGAAGGGATGGAAAGGATAGGGGACAAAATACAGTCCTTCTCCTGTGCAAATATGTTTTAAAAAGTTTATCTAAAGCAAATATGAAGCTTTGTTTGTCCAAACTAGTCAAATCATGTAGATACCTTTCAGCATTAGCCTTTTTAGTGCAAAAGTCCCTTTTTTGTTACTCTACTTCCAGCACAGCTCAATAAGGAAACTGTGTCCGAGGAATTTAATATAAAAAAGACTAGCTGGCTGATATCTACTTCAAATGACTTGGACTGCTGGAGGCTTATAAACTTCAAATACACTTTTAAGTGCATTTTTGCCAAAAATGGCACACTGGACAGCAGGGATAGTTGCAGCGTGAAAAACTTCTTTCAGTTTGAAGACAGACTTAAAAGTTGGGAAATGATGAATACTTCTCAAAGGGTGCTGGTCTGTAAAAGGTGGTAGTGTGACATAAACCTTTTTAGCACTCTCTGTCCTGTGGAACCTTAAAAAAATTGAACAAATTAAAGTGGCATAAGATTTTGAATTTTCTGTATTTAAAAAAAAACATTGGATGCATGCCCAAACAGTTTTTTCAGACATTTCCACATGCAACACCACAGTCTGCAGAGATACAGCACTGTGGCATTTCCACTTGTGTCCTATAGTCTTCCAATCTCCAACCAGTTAGTCCAATGGGAATTTGTAAACCATAGAAGGGTTTTGCTGAGCATGCATGACCTTTTCAGCACTGCCCAGCTTAACATTCATCTAGTCACACACATCCACACCTGGTAGCCAGCACAGTTCAGTACAGTCCATGGCTGCCAGCTCTTGTGAATAATTTCGGGGTTAAGCGCTCTGCTCAAGGGCACCTCAACAGGGTGTAATTGTACAGCCTTCCAACAATGCCACTGATGCCATTTTCAAAAATATTTTCTCAGTAGGCTGCCAGCAGAATTTTGAGCAGCGATGAAAATAAAATGTGTGTGAGCCAGTGACTCCATAGGAAGATCAATTGTGGAGGGTGAAGCGCATTACTATTCTGTTTGACTACCCAGCAGCATACTGTTCATGGTCAAAGGAGAACAACTATTGATTAGTAAATAAGTATAGACAAGACTTTGTATTTAATGAGCCCGGTGGAAAATAATTCCCTCTGCCTTTTGTCTAATTTATCTGAGCAGTTGTTTCATAGGATTTTAGGATATATAGGGTGATATCAGATAAAATGGGTCATTTCAAGTTTAGGGGTCCCAGCTCCTCTGGGACCCCTCCTTAGTTTATGGTTTCTATGGTGATTTGATTAGTTTATGGTTTCTATGGTGGTGAGACAATACTTCACATCTAGACTGAACCAGAAATGCATAGTAAGTAGCCTGGCATGACAAATCTAACTAAACTAAAAAACAAGAAAAAACTGAAATGCACATGAAATAGCACACATGATATCTGTATTTATGTCATCTATCACAAATAGTGCTGTTAGACTGATGTATTAACCTATTTTTTGTAATGTTTGTAATGTTTATCTTTGTGGCCCAATTTACCTTAACCCACTAAGCTAAAATGAGCCACATGGTTTCAGCTAAAATGGGCCGATCCCTTTGTGTCAGTCACAAATATGTGTATGACATTTGAATCTAAAACATGGACAACATGTTGATTGTCATGTGAAATTAGTTCAACTCATAGTAGTCACTATTTTTACTGTTTGTGTAACTTAGCTTGTTACATATGACTGGCTGCTAGCTTTTGTGTAGCGTTAGCTTAGCTTGTATACATAGGTGTGTTAGTGTGTGTACAACACATAACTGATCTGTTCTTGTTTTAATAGCAGCAATATGAGTTTGTTTAATACATTTTAAAAGTGATGTGGTTCTAAGCAATTGTGTTTTAACATTAAAACTGATGATGAATAAATTTTGAATTTGAATTTCCCTTTGTCATTTGACTGACCCATTTTACCTGAAACCACTCATGCAAAAAATAAAATGGCACAATGGATATTTCAATATTTGTAGGGCCTAAATAATTACATTTTATCACATAATTCCAACACAAAATGACCAGAAACAGTCATTATTAATCATAAATATACATGGAAAATGCATATTTAGTATTGTGTTATTATCCCAAGCGATTTAGCACAAAGTGGCCCAATTTAACTGATATCATAATATGACTGGTAATATAAAAACCTGCTATTAACAAATGTAACTGCTGCATGTTTGAGGCACTGATTTTTTTCATTTTCTCGATTAGACACATACAGCTGTACTGTATAAGTGGGGCATTGTGGATATTTCTGTATCTCTGCTCAGATAATCTTGGCATAGTCTAGACCGTGCCCTCTTACCGCGACCCATAAGCTGTAGTGTCAGGTATGCGTAGGCTGGACAACAACAGTAACGCTCATCACAAACTCTGCATAATGAGAAGAAAAGGCTCAGATGCCGACTGTGTAGGTGGAACTCCAAAGCTGTGTGCTCAATAGATGGTAAAGAGCATCCACATGAACTAACAGCCCTGCATTGTTTGGATCTTGTGTACTAACTCAGTATCTATGGAGCCAGAACACTGGCATTGCAAGTTAAATACGTAGTCCCACAGGTTTCAATAAAACTCTGAAAGATGGCACCATACATCATCCCCCCGCCGAATCTCCTCATCGGAAGTCACGTGAACTCCCCGCTGGCAGTTGGTCTTTTTTTAAACAAATAAAATTCTCAAACATTTTTTTTAAACAAGCAGGTTTAGTGTATTACAAATGTTAACCCTCTATTGCATGAAATTAGACACAGTAAAAATGTTTTGAATGTTTTTATTACTTAAAAAGGCCTAAATAATAGATATATATATATTTTTAATTATGTAAGAAACCTTTCTAAACAAAGTCTCATGATTTCAGTTTTAATGCTAAGTCAAGACTATTAGGTTGTATGCAGTAGGAATTTTCCATATTTGCATATTGTTGCTGTTTGTCAACAAATAGTTTTTAGGAATATAAAAAATTATAACAATCATGAAAACATCATCAAAACTGGATTAAATGTAAAAAAAAAGAGAGGTAGATAGTGAGTTCATTTTTTTTATTTTGAACATTTTTCCAAAATTCAGAATAAACGGCAAACTTTGTCAAATGTCCATGAACAAACAGGAAATCCTGGTCATGGGACCTCATCAATTGTATGTCCTTCAAAAATAAGAGATCCCTTTTCACACCTAATTGTAAAAACAGATTTTATATCACAGCTTTTTAGAAAATAAAGATAAAGTAATTGTGGCCATATAGCAACACTATGCAATATATATACAGTATATATATAGTGATTTGGTCTTCTTTGTGTATGTTTTCATATGATGAGTTATTTATTTATTGAATGTATTATTAAGAGACAAGTACACACAAAAAAATACATTTCCAAATATATTGCCCCTTTATATAATTCATTATATGAAATAATTAACCCTCTATTGCATAGTTTTTTCCATTTGACAACCATTACTTTATCTTAATTTTACAGCTAAAAAGCTGTGATAAAAAATCTAATAAAAACAGTTAAGTGTGAAAAAAGGGCTTTAATTTTGAAGGACATACAATTTATAAGGTCACATGACCAGGAAATTTTGTTTGTTAGTCACTTTTGCTCATGGACAGTTGTCCTAAACTGTGTTTATTATTATTATTATTTTACATTTAATTAAATGTTGATGTTATTTTTTTTCCCAATTGACTCCAATTGACTTACATAGCATTAAACTAACCTGAGACTATGTTTACAACTTTTTCAGATTTTTTTTTATATATATCTATTATTTAGGTCATTAAATTATAAAAAACATTCAAACCATTTTTTATCAGGTCTAAGTAATGTTTGATGCAATAGAGGGTGAATAAAAATAAAAAACAGTGACAGTGTCATCATGTATGGAAGAATAATCAAAACAAAAAATTATATGAAAATAAAATTCAAAACATAATAAAACAGATTCTGCTTTCACTGTAAATGGGAATTTTCCTCTGCATATGAATCATTAAAGTATGATTTTTATTTTATATTGTGGATGTAAAAACATTGTGTACTTGTGTATTATATCAAGAATTTTAGAAATTGTTGTTTTAACTTGCCCTATAAAAAACACACAACGAAGACCGATTTCCGGTGAGGATATGTGGAGATCACATGACTCCCATTTCAACTCATCATATGAAAAAAACTACACAAAGAAGATGACTTTTGGGGAGATGCAGCCAGGTCTATCTCGTATTTGCAGGTGTAGGGTTGGGTGGATAACATAGACGCAAAAAACATGTACATTTGCACAAGCAACCTAACCAAGTGGTGTTGTGTATGAATCCAACCAGAAATTAACCACAGGCCCTGTGTCAGATTTGTTGAGACTGGGACTGTTGGATATATAAATGTGTGTTTGTTTCATCCAGACGTTTCCAGCTGGAGCAGCTGCTCTGAGCATCAAATTTTAACAGCGATGGGCTTTCATTGGAGTTAGTTGAAAGCTTCATGCAGATGCTGAAGGGCCCCCTCTTATGTCCATGTCTCACGCTGAGGGATGAGACAAAAGGTGGTATTTGACACACTGGGAATGGGAACGGGTTGCGATGAGGCTTTATTGTCTCCCTTAGGAGAAATTTGTCCTGGGCCTTCAAGCGGAAATCTGTTTTTTAATTTTTTAACAGATGACATATTGTCACTAGTAAACTCCTCCTCTCCTGTCTGGTATCTTTCCCTGTTGCATGAAGGCTGCTCCACAAGCATCAAGGCCAGCACAATTATTTTGGTAATACTGCTTTCATGAAAAAAATAGTACGTTTAACCCTATTACCCTACTATTAGGTAAAATGGTACAAATCTTTTGAATGTTTTTTATTACTTAAAATGGGCTAAATAATAGATATATTTTAGAAATATAATAAAAAATTGAAAACATATTCTCAGGATATTTTTGTTATGTAAGTCAATAGGACTCCATTAGCTTGTACACTCAGAATCTTCCATTTATGCATGTTGTTGCCATATGGCAACAAATCTATTTTAGCATATCAGAAAAAAACATTAACAAATGGGATTAAATTAATTTTTATTTTTTTATTTAATGAAAATGTGAATATGAATATATGACCGTGATGCTCACATGTCAAATGTCCATGAGCAAAGGGGACTGGCAAACAGGATATCCTGGTCATGTGATGTCATAAATTGTAATCCCTTCAAAAATAAAACCCCTCTTTTCACATCTAACTGTAAGAAACAGATTTTATATCATAGCATTTAAAAAAAATCAACCTAAAGTAATTATTGCCATATGGCAACACTATGCAATAGAGGGTAAATACTGGAACATGGAGTAAAATAAATGCATGACAATACCATATATACTGTAAGTGTTTTTATAATTTCTGGCAGCCGTTGTTGTTCAAAACTAATAATGACCCCAACCTTTAACACTCTATTTTAATTATTGACATAATAACCTAAAGAAATGGGAGAAATTGAAATCTAGCAATCAATATTTCCATAGCAGGTGGTCAGCAGAGACCCTCGGCAGCCACAGAGTCTCCGGCTGCAAAGGCTGCAGAGTTTAAACCTGCGTATGGCTTCTGCTTTATCGCTGATGAAATCATGGTGAGTGGCAGCAAACCCCAAGAGGAGAGCCTGGAGTCATGCATCTAAGTGCTGCTGGACAAACCCCATTTCCACTCTCCCTGGAGTCCTCCTTATGACATTCACTAACCTGACAGCAGCTGATCAAAATAACATTTATTTATGCACACTTCCAGGAATCATGTGTCGGCAGCTAAAGAAGTGTATATTCCTGGAAAATAGCTGGATAGACAGAGAGACATCACCCAGGAATTGTGACATTGAGTTTCTGGGCAATGAGAGCATACCGTAAATCAGTCGTATTTGTTTCATGTAATACATTGAATAGTTTGCAAAGAAATGGGCACTGAAAGACAAGACATTGACTGCTGAGTATTACATTGCACTATTAATCACTTTACAACATTATGCTGCTGTTGACATGAGGTATTAAGTAGCTCAGTGAAAGCCTAAGATTCAACATCCTACTTTTAAAACAATATTAATTAAACACTTCCATTAACAGAATCTTTGTGAGTGTTGCTGGTCATTCCCAGGATATACAATGTTAATTTAATATAGAGGAGTCAAGCTTAATTTAGTTCATGGGTCTCATTCACTGCAATTTGATCTCAAGTGGGCCAGACCAGTAAAAATAAATGTATAAATAGCAACTACAAATTTATCCCCTCTTTTTAATGTCAAGAAATACAATATAAATATTTACATGATTAATTTGACTTTAATGCTCTAGTCCACCTTTTTTCCCCACTTCCTGCTTCACACCAGTAAGAAAAGCGAGGATAAAACCAACTTCGAATAAAGAAATAATGAACTGTGTGTTCATGTCAGAAAATGGGGTTCCCGGAGCCATTAACTCTCTATTGCATAGTGTTTCCATATGGTAACAATTACTTTATCTTCATTATTCTAAAAAGCTGTGATATTATTACAGCTAGGTGTGAAAAGGGCAGACATGGGAACTTGAAACTTAATGACTTGAACTTGAGTCTACTCGAGTTGCTGTTTTTACTTGACTTACTTGACTTGAAATACTTGACTCAGACTTGGGAGTTTGAGACTCAGGACTAGAATATGACTCAACCTATTACAGGACTTGACTTGACTTCTTCAAGAAAAAAATACTCGGGACTTACTTGTGGCCTGAACATTAAGACTTACTTGAGACTTGCACAAAGACTTGTGAGTGTCTTTGTCCCATGTCTGGAAAAGGAGGCTTTTATTTTTGAAGGACATACAATCTATGAGGTCACATGACCAGGATATCCTGTTTGCTCATGGACATTTGACATGTGAGCATCACTATCTCACAACCAAATGTCATCTTTTATTAAGAATTTGGGAAAATCTTGCAAATATGGGAAATTCCTAGTGTATACAACCTAAAGAGATACATCGACTTACATATCATGAAACTATCCTAATACTATTTGTATAACTTTTTCTTATATTTCTTAAGAAGTATCTATTATTTAGGCCATTTTAAGTAATAAAAACATTCATAACATTTCTTACTGTTTCTTACTGTTGCAATAGAGGTTAATCAACTGAATAAACGTAATAAAGAGGGGAGATTACATGAGGAAAAAAGTATAATTTCAACAATACAATGTTGCAGTTATTCCATATTAAGTCAGTGTAATGTTGCATTTCAAGTCACAACATGTACTCACTGAACAATATTTAGTTTTTTTAAGAAGTAGGTGAAGTTATCTCCTGTCTTACAAAGCATTTACTATTAATACATAATAAATATTTTATCCCTTGAGCCCTGAAAGATTCTCACTGACTTTATGTTTCTGTGAAAAAACAGGAACTTTGTACGGTCATCCAGTGGGCCTGGGACTGGACCCTTTAGTAGGATGCTTGTGGACCCCGGACCACATGTTTGGCACCCCTGTTTTAATACACCTGATGTAATTATAAGTTTAAATAAGGTCTCATTATTGTTACCCATAGAACAAATGGAAGCAGGGAAGGTAATATTTATCACTGTATCACTAAACACTTGTCATTGTCATCGTTGCCTCTACCTACACCTCCATTGGTATGTGATGTGCCCTTGGTTAAAAGGGGGAAGTAAAAAGCAGAAAAAAGAATAAATGAAGGAGACTAGAAGGTAAACAGGTAAGAAAAGGGGGGAAACAGCCCTTGTTATCATGCCCCACCATTTACCTGCAGTACTTAACACATGCTGCTTGTCTTGTTCTCCCTTTGGTGTCCTATTCTCCTTGTTTCAATGTTAATGTCGTTGTATTGTTCACATGTTGTTGTTGTTTTTGAACATCATCTAATTTATGCATTAGTTAAGATTATGCAGTATGTCTGTGTTTGGCTTGAATAACCAGGCTATGGAGTTGGGCTCAGCCACCATGGTGTGCCCGTGCAAACAGTGTCATGAATGTAAGTGGATTCTTAATAAAGAGCAGGAAAAACATCAGCTTTCCCATACAAAACAAACTTATTTATGCTGATGTGCATGTATTCCTACAAGAAAACATTCAACTGTTAACTCAGCATGTCACAGAGGACAATATTTGTATTAATAATAATAAATGGGATTCCTTAATAGGTTTGTTCCGTTGATTACCCTCTATTGCATGAAATATTACTTGACACGGAAAAATGTTTTGAATGTATATATTACTTAAAATTGGCCTAAATAATTATAATATATAAATATATTTTAAAAATATGTAAGAAAACGTTGTACGCATAGTCTCAGGATAGTTTCATGCTATGTAAGTCAATGGAACTCCATTAGGTTGTATACAATAGGAATTTTCCATATTTGCATATATATATATATATATATATATATATATATATATATATATATATATATATATATATATATATATATATATAATGGTGTGTGTGCCCCACAATTAGCTGGCGACCATCTGAGGTGTATCCCTGCCTCTCGCCGTAATGCGCTGGGATTGGCTCCAGCAGAACCCTGTGACCCTAATAAGCAGGAATAGAAGATGAGATGAGATGTATATTTAATTGAATGTAAAAAATAAATACAGTTTACCTACCCTAGACAGTGAATTCAATTTCTTATTTTGTGAAAATTTTCCAACATTCTGAACAAAAGATAACCTTTGGTTGTGAGACAATGATGCTCATATGTCAAATGTCCATGAGCAAAAGTCACTAGCAAACAAGATTTCCTGGTCATGTGACCTTATAAATTGTATGTCCTTCAAAATAAAAGCCCCCTTTCCATGCCTGACTGTAAAATCATAGATTTCATATCACAGCATTTTAGAAAAATGAAGATAAAGTAATTGATGCCATATGGCCACACTATGCAAAATAGAGGGTTAATATCAATAGGAAACTAATCACTGCTGGTACAGTATTTGCAATTGACAACACAGTGAACTTAAATACCATATTATTACTTCCTTTTCACTGGGGGGAATATAATTCAGGTAATCTAAAATGAGTGAATTAAAAGACAGACGTGCTGTGTTTTAGAATGTTCAACTCCACCGCTGTTCACCATTGTGCAACATGTCTAATGCTGGGAGCTGAAGGGATTATTATATATCATTAAACTCTAACTAGTAGGAGCTGACTCCATGGAGAAGGGAGCTAGGTGGAGAGGGTAGAATGAGTCTGGGTTCGGTAATGAGTGCATCCCTTCCTGTAGCAGAGGCTTAGTCCATGTGTGGTGGTCAAAACAGTCACTGTGGGGCTAAGACGAGATCACATGCAGCACAAGACCACCAAAACAACCTTATAACACAGAGATTGGCTCGGTCCTGCTGTTCAAGCTGTCAATCTGCTGTGCAAGAGGCCATGTTTGTCTAATCCAACAAGAGGGTTCTCCACTCAAAAGCATATTAATGAGATTTCACATCTTGTCTCATCTTGAGAGAAGACAGCTAGGACTACAGTAAACCTTTGCAAATTAACACCTACAGTCTCCATTCCTTTGATTTTTCCTCTGTGCAGCGTTTTGTTTGACACTGACTGACCATCTAAGTTTTTTTCGGCATCGACATTGAGAATATAATGACTTACCGTCAAACCTTTTATGTCTGGAAACAAAGGTGCTTCTTAATTCATGACTCATTTCATCAACCAGTGTCCCAAAGTCCTGTTTACTCTGTTGGCCAAATCCATCTTCCATTTCTTGGGTGCAACACGTGTTTCCCTGAGGACATACACGAAGGTGTTCACCTGCAAAACAGACACAAAAAAGGTGTTTATAGAGTACCACTCTCACACCAAATGTCTTGCAAGTAGTGGCTGGATTGCTGTGAAGCTTTGTTCTGACATTCATGGCCACCAGATGACAAATCCCACTGACTTTGTTGATCCCATTAGCACCACCAGCAGGTTGAAATAAAAAAAAATGCAATCACTTTGAACTTCATCTACCACCATGATAAATTCAAAGTTTGTTCACCTAATAATTTGGTTTATGACATAAGCCTCGTCTGTACTTTGGGTTCAGTAACAATTAGCAAAACATTAGCATGATAAGGTGCACAAAGTAACATGATGAACATGGTACACAAATCATGCTAACCTGCTAAACATCAACATAGGGGCAAGTACCTTATGATACAATAATATGATAATGCCATGAGCAATATACTGCAAGGATTTTTAAAAAATATATGATGAATCAAGATATCTGTGATTAAAGAACCAAAAATACCTGTCAAAAAGCAAAAAACATTAACTATGTATAAAGGTGTCAGTTTCATAGAATCCACAGTTAAACTCCCATAGGAACTGTGTTTTCATGACATGCCCCCTTTTTTCTCCAAAAACAAACAAACAAAAAATGATGATGTTACTGCATTGATATTATACAGTATGGTTTATTTTGTCACAGCTCTAATTGATATATTAATGGTAAGCATGCAACATGCTGATGTTGGCTTTCACCTCAAAGCTCAATTGCAAGTTCACAGGAAATGCAGTTACAAAAAAAACAAAACAAATCAAACTCTAATTCCAACAGGTAGGGGGGTGTTTAAAAAAAGATTTTAATTTCGTTACAACTCAACACACATACAATACATGTGACAATATAATGACGTAACACCACAACATCTGAAAAAAAGCCTAAGCTAAACTAGGAAAACAAAAATTAATTTCTAAGATTAATTCAGGGACACTAAATGACACTAAACACATGATGAGTTCAGCTGCAGTTTCATTGTATTCCCAGAGTGACAGCTGACAGCCTGGACTACACACTCCAGATTCACTACAGCTCAGAATAACATGAGACAACTGTGATGATAGCTGGAAATAAAAATGAAATTTGCTGTTGTCTTTTAATAAAACAATAATCTAATATTAATTGTCTGTCACATATATAATTGCAACATTAAAATAAATAATAATAATAAAAAACACTAAACCTCATCAAGCGCTGTTGCCTCACAGCAAGAAGGTCGCAGGTTCAAGACCTCCTTGGTCCTGGGTCTGGGACCTTTCTGTGTGGAGTTTCATGTTCTCCCCGTGCCTGCGTGGGTTTTCACCGCGGCTTCCTCCCACAGTCCAAAAACATGCTGAGGTTAATTGGTGACTCTAAATTGCCCGTAGGTGTGAGTGTGTGAGTGAATGGTGTGTGTGCCCCACGATTGGCTGGCGACCGTCTGGGGTGTATCCCTGCCTCTCGCCGTAACGCGTTGGGATAGGCTCCAGTAGACCCCTGCGACCCTAATGAGGAATAAGCAGGTATAGAAAATGACTGACTGACTGACTAAACCTCATCAATTGTTAATTACTTTTCCTCTCTTTGCGGGAGCAGAAACAGTTTGACTTTACCGTTAAAGGTCCCATAACATACAAATTAGGGATGTCCCGATCCAGATTTTTGCACTCCCGATCCGATACCGTATTCCCCCTTCCGAGTCGATACCGATACCGAAATAGTCTATTAACTCAGCATCAGTACTCTGCTCTTGAGAAAACCAGTGCAAATAATATTGTTAACTATTTAAAAACAAAAATGCCCTCTACTCCCCAATCTCCTCCACACTTTTTGCTCCATCTCTATCTACACACTGCCTTCAACTGTTTGCCCTGACTGCAGTCCGAGCACTCGGGGTGCGCAAGCTAAAAATGTAATGGCGGTCTGGAGTGTTGTTAATAAAGTTTTTTCAAAGTGGGATTTTCCGACAGAATAAAGAGTCTAAATAAACGTTTTATTTGTTGTTGTTTATTTGTCACATTCAATGGATATTCAACATCCTGTTATACATCTTCTCTCTGTTTAGACATGCTGGTTTAACACTTTTCATTTATTTTTTTGGTGCGTCGTTGTTCCTGCATCAGGTGACACTGTCGAGTCCAGTCACCGGAGTCGCGCTCACATTTCCGCAGATTTGCGGAGATGCGTTCCGTTAAAAAAGGAGAAGAAGTCAACATCCCATGTTAAATAAAGAAAACAATGTACTAAAGTCACATTAGTTACATTATCCGAGTGCTGCAACAATTCCAGTGTGCTCGTTTCAGTGTAATCTCCGCTGTTTCGGTGTCTGTGCCGTTTGCAACGGAACAAGTCTGAGCGCGTCTCTGGTTGCTATGCAACGCGGGGCGAGCTAAACAAATGTGGGGAGACGCTAATGCTGGTGTGCTGGAAAATACGGACCGGATTTTAGCGAGACCACAGCAAAAAAAACTGGAATGGATTATCTGAATAGGTGCGCTGGAAAACCCGGACTTTTTTAACGGATCGGATGTTTTCCCGTGCCGCCGCGCCGATACCGATACGCATATTTGCTGCCAATATCGGTGGCCGATCCGATATTGGATCGGGACATGCCTAATCCAAATAGACACTTTTCAGGGATTTCTTAGGGGTTATATACAGTAGAAGCTGTCCCAAGCATGAAACACACAGAAAATGGACAGGTCAAACAGCCTGACTGTACAGTTTGATCTACAGGAGCAATGTCAAGGAGACACTGCGAAATAGGAGAATTTCGGGAACAACCAACAAGGGCTGCTAGATTATGGAAAAAATTATTATCATGATTACTCACAGAGAAAAGAGAGAAAATGAAATTAATTAATAGAATCCCTTCAGTAAATTTAATTTCATTTAAAAACCAAAAACACATTTGTAAAAAATAATAGACAAGTGGTTTTCAGGGATGGTCTACTTTCAATTGGATAGAAAAAAAAGAGTTCTTTGCACCATAATGTGAGGCAATTGTTGAAATCAGTCAGTAAGTCAATTTTGAAACCCACTAATTCCTCATTAGGGTCACATGGTCTGCTGGAGCCAATTGCAGCACATTCCAGGTGGCAGGGATAGACCCCAGATGGTCTCCAGCCATTCACTCACACCTATGGGTAATTTAGAGTCTCTAATTAACCTCAGCATGTGTTTGGACTGTGGGAGGAAGCTGGAGAACCTGGTGAAAACCCACCAGACACAGAGAGAACATGAAACTCAACACAGAAAGGTCTTGACCAAGGTCTTGAACCTGTGACCTTCTTGCTGTGAGGCAACAGCGCTTACCACTGCTCCACCACGTGACCCAAGTGGTGAAATATTATAGATTATTTTTTAGTTACACAATGCATTTATTCAGCAAAAGTGACACCAGACAGAGAGAGACAGAGATACCATCTCATTTAAAAGTCTATTTGTACCACGAATCACAATTTTGTGTGATTTTTTTTTTACACAATATGTTAAATGGTGTAACTGAAAAAGAATGATACATTTTAAATATATAATCCATCTTGAATATAAAACTTGATAGCATGTGTTTTTTATTTTGATGTTGTCCCTATGATTATTACATTCCACTTCAATGATCACAATATCAGTTGTTGGATCACCAATGTTAGGTTTGGTGTAGCCAGCTAACTCAAAGATATACTCACAGTTTTCCTAAAGCTACTAACTGGAAATCTAGTCCTACTTTACATAACCGTGTTTTTTTAATTGCTCACAAAAGCAACTGACATTCAAAGTGTCAGCTGTCCAACATGGAACTCCATTCAGGGACCATTTATGTCAACATGGATTAGGATCTGGATCTTCACTGTAATTCATCTGTATATGAAAGGGCATATTTAAAAAAAAAAGTGATTTTGTGCAGAACAGCAACAATAGTGGATTTTTATTTCCATTTGGTCTGGCAATAATAATTGTCATTGACTAGGGTTTATCAAAGTTGAATCAGTGGAGAGAACAGATAATACATTCCTTTAAACCTTTAAAATATTCTCTCACTCATTACATAATTGATGACATCGGGGGAAATACTGGAGTGAATCAAAAGTTAATGATCTACATCATTCCCATTTTCCCAAAGCAGCCATTTTAAAAAGAGCCACAGATAATGCAGACTCAGTCTACAGTATATCAGCATTAATTTCTTCATTTCACAGTCTAAAACCCACTATCGCTTTGGGAGGGTGAGCACAACAGGAAATCAAATGGAAATACAATCACGGGATAAACTGTCGATAAAGACAATGAAGGGTTTACACTGAGGTCATCTATTGGAATTCAGCTCAACTGCGAACAGAAACTGATACGACTTCCACTGCTCTCAAGACTTAAAGAAAAATCATTTCTAGAGAGAATGTCATCATGTCGTGTGCAATGTACATGTGTGTTGCAAAAAAGATACAGAAGTTCTCTTCACAAGTGGAATTAAAATCCACCACTGTAACTGGATTTCACTCCCCCATTGTTCAACTGTGTCAACACACACACATGCGCATACACACACACATACAGTAATACAGTTTTTCCTTGCAAGACACACCAAAACCACATTTCAGCCTGCCGCTTTTCTCCTCCTCGGCACTGGACATTCTCTGCAATGAGTATGCGCCTCCAATCAGGCAGGCAGCTGTGAGCAGATGTCAGCTGTAACATTCTCCCTGTATGCAACAGATAGATCGCACAGCATCCGAAACAAGGAACAGATTTTAGAGAGTGGTCACCACACTGAGAATTTAGTTTTGCATGATGAAAGTCTATGAAATGGTGAATTCTCAGGTTGTAACCAAACTGTCGTCAGCACACAACATAAACCCAGCCAGCAGCTTTTGTAACCAAAGAGGAAATGTTTTTTAAAACATACAGGTGACAAGGACAAAGCATGCCAGAAAATAAACTAACAACATTCCTTACTGCAGGTGAACCCTGTTTGAATCCCGCATCGGGCGTCCCTTTCCTGCATGTCATTCCACCCCTTTCCTGTCTCTCGCAACTATACTGTCAATAAAGGCATAAAAAAACAAAAAATATACTTGAAAATAACATGTATTCTAATAATTTCATCCAGTTATTACAACAATTGCTGTCTAAGAATATATATTTGAACATGCCCAAAAACTCACCAAACGTGCATAATAGAGCTGGTGAAAAATTTGTTATTTTATAAGTTTTGAATAGCATGATAAAAATGGATCTATAGCATCACCTAACAGGTTTCAAATAACAGCTTCACCATATAGTTTCACATGGGTAATGAAATTCGGCACAAACATGTATCTGGTCAAGGTGGATAAAAAAGTCCCCTGTACCCATAGCTTAAATCCAACAGGAAGTCAGCCATTTTGATTCGAACGCTGGCATACTCACCGTTTGCAGGCATCATACTCAAATTGCCTACAGTGACTTCAAATTTAGGCTGTGGCCTTGGCGAAGCCGCAAATTCTGATGTTTCATCAAGAAAAAGGAAGTTGTGATTACTCCAACAAAGCTGAAATTATTGATGTACGATGCCAGTCCCGCCCTGAAAACATGCACACATTGATGCAAAGAAAGGCTGGCAATAGGAAGTCACAGTTGTCACACTTTAATGAACTTCTCCTAGGAAACTGATCACAACCACTTCAAATTTGGTCTGTTGCATGTCAAGACCTTTATGATGAAATGTTTTCAAAATGGTAAGTTAACACAGTCACAGTAATGGAAACCAATGCTTTGCCACAAAACAGTAAGTTGTTATAACTTCTATATACTTTGTCCTATCTGCACCACATTTCTCACACATCATCACTGGCCAGCCCTGAACACAACTGCATTAACCGTATTGACTCTGTCATAGTGTCCCCCACTTGCAACAGGAAGTTATCTCCCAACATTTCGCCATGAAACGGGAACCATTTGACACCAATTTAAAGTAGTGTTGCTCTGACACAACCCAGGAATAAGGGCCCTTCAGTGCTGCTTGTAGCTTTAATCAATTCTGTCGCTTATCTCAAAATCTTTGAAAAACTGGAAAAATTATCTGCCAATGTAATAAGACAATTAGTTAATTCTACTCAATATGGCACAAATTATACTAAATACAATATATATCCCCCTTATAAGATTTCATTTTTGCAGTGTAGAAATCACCTCTCTAGCCTTTTAAAAGTGCTTTTGGAGCCATGCCATACAAGGTGCCAAGGCACTCATCAAGATGTTATCTAATCATTCACACAACGGTGGTGCAATTGGAGCAATTAGGTTTTAACTATCTTGCCCAAGGATGCCTTGACATTCGGACTGGAGGAGCCAGGAGCCATTTTTTTTCTGATTAGCAGACGACTGCTCCACTGCTTGAAGATTTCAATTACATCTCATGGTCAACATAGGCGAATTGATATTTGTTGAACAAGGACAGTAAATAAGTGCTCACAGCCCCAGCCTCATAACCCCACTCTCTTCACACGCTTCCTCAACAGACCTGGTCTGACTGAAAAGCAGGCGATGTATTTCTACTTTTTTGTTTTAAATAATCAATAATAATGATGGATTTAGGGTTTATACTTATGTTGTGCCCACAGAGGTATTATACATATGGACTATGTGACCCTGTGACCCTAGTTTAGTATAATATATGAGACTAAGTCTGAAAATCAGCTATCTTTTCCTTGCAGAGAGCTGGTGCCCCAACTCTGGAACTCTTTTTTAATGAATAAATCATTATTCTAGATAATTATTAATTCTTTTCGATAGCCAATGTCATCTGCAAGACACTATATTTTTATGGTGCCCTTATACGCGGCTAAATCACAACACTTATTACACACTGTCTCTGAAAAGTCTGGAAGAAGAGATGTTACTGAAGTCCCATCGGGCTTCAGGTTTTTTTGAGTGCAGCCTTTGCAACTTCATGTCAAGTACAGAGGGAAGAAAAAAAATCCATCTTGACACAACAACGATACTGTGCGCTCCAGCAGTCTCAGCAGAGCAAAACATCACTTAAAAGTAAGCCTGTCGAACATCACCATACCGGAAGGAGCTTTCAAGGGACCTCACCACTCTGCAGAGTGCCATGACCTTCCCGGCCTAAGTTAAGGCAGCACCGCAGCCCCAGATAATCTATATCGTTAGAGCATAGACCACACACCACTAACAGACACTACTGAGGGCAGACAAGACACTTCTTTCACAGCAAAGAAAAGCTAGAGCAACTTTTGCATCAGATATATTTTTGCTTTGTTGTAATATAAAAAGGTGAATAACAAATTTACTTAGTTCATTTAAATTATTGAGGACACTAATTGTCTATGGCAAGAAAAATCTGAAATGTATAAAGAATCAATTCTATTAATTTTTCTACTGCAACTGATACTTCGTTCAGTCACATCCCTCCATTGTCGCCCATTACAAACACATCAGTGAGCCATAATATTGTACTGGCCTTATACAGTATGTGTCTTTATGATGAATATGCACTGATTTAGAGTCATTCCAAAGCTCAGTTCATGGAGCTTGAAATTAACCAATTAATTAGTTTGAAGTCTCCAAATTACAACTCCACCTGCTTGGACTTTCTGTATCCATGGTTTTATCCTTGAGTTTAGCATTTCTGAAAAATAAAACATAAAGTAAGGGTGACACGGTGGAGCAGGGGTTAGCGCTATTGCCTCACAGCAAGAAGGTCGCAGGTTCAAGACGTCCTGGGTCTGGGACTTTTCTGTGTGGAGTTTGCATGTTCTCCCCGTGTCTGTGTGGGTTTTCACCGGGTACTCCAGCTTCCTCCCATAGTCCAAAAACATGCTGAGGTTAATTGGTGACTCTAAATTGCCCGTAGGTGTGAATGTGTGAGTGAATGGTGTGTGTGCTCCATGATTGGCTGGTGACCATCTGGGGTGTATCCCTGCCTCTTGCCATAACACGCTAGGACTGGCTCCAGCAGACCCCTGCGACCCTAATGAGGAATAAGCGGGTATAGAAAATGACTGACTGTTTTCAGATGCATCAGTTTGACAGATACACATTTGAATATCAGTTGTAGTAAGATTATTAGGAATTATGTGGTGTACACACTATAGTAAGTCCTTACCACATTGCATTCCATTATATATATTTTTTTTTTTTTACAATTTTAAAGGTTATTGCAATGATATTGAAATGTTATTACAATGTTAGTACACTGATAGTTGTCATTATTTTCCACCATGGTACAGTATGGCTGAATGGCAATGAACACTAAAAAGTACTATAAAAGTACCATAGAGGGATGTTTGCAATAACTTTTGCCCATTGCTCGATCGTTACCCTGTCTATGGGACTAAGCAAGTTTCTCCTAAAAAAAAAAATTAAAAAACTGTTAATTGGCAGTGACACACTACTATATTTCCTACCGTCTGCTGTATCTGTAGCTGCGAGCAGACGTAAGAGTGTAAACAGCTTGTTGGCAAGACAAATTGTCAAAATAAAGCTCTTTCTCTTCTGTCTTTCATGTGGGCATGCAGACATGTAGAGACACATCATAAAATAGCAGTTTTTTTTGGGGGGGGGGGTGTATAACAGCATGTGATGAAAGTTTTTTTCAGATTTTCACCCCCATGTTCCATATTTTAAACAGAAAATAAAGAACAGAATGATGTGAGTTGGTCCATGAGAGCTGCAATGGGATTTTGGAAACACTTTCAAGTAAATATCTCCACCAAAAGAAATAATAATATTTTCCTATTTTTCATGAGTTGTAACTACTTGGGATAAATATTAGATTGTATTTTGTCAAGTTCAGACACAACAATACAGAGACAGTTCATGTCTGTGTCTGAACTCACTACAAATGTTTTCATCAATTGACTGAGATCAAACATGTTTGGTAATTGTATGGCATATTTCTACACTATTAGAGGATTGACTCCCGAATGCTGTTAAAGTAGAATGATTTCAAATACACCAGTAATCGCAGTAAAGAAAACTGAAATATGCAATAAATTGGTTGAGGGGAGTATGTGCACAAATCAGGGGTGAGTGATATGGCCTAAACCATAGATGGTAGACGGTAGTCAAAAATGTAACTGTATAAAAGTTTATAGCCTAAGCAGTCTTACATGATATTTCTCCAGGGTGCATTCATGTGATCAGAAAACAACTTGAATTTTATTTTTAATGAACTTTTAAAATCTGCCTCATCTAAGTTTGTAAATTACCTGTGGTTTCAGCATAGGATTATTTTAAAATGATACAGTCAATTGACTTCAAATTAACCGCAGAGATAATCAGGGGCATGTAGAACACTAATGCAGTAATGCAGTGGAGCCTTCAGAAAACATGTTTTGTTTCATTTTTTTAAATTTTGTTTTGATTATTAAACGCTTTAGGGTAAAACATCAAGAAAGTAATTACAGAGTAATGTATTCCACTAAATAAAAACAAAAACATTTAGCAACTGTAATCAATTTCCATTTTAACGAGGTGCACTATGAAGTCCCATTATGGTGCATTCAGACTGCCATCATGCACAACATGAGTGTCCCTTTGCTTTTCACAAATGTCACATTTTTCACCATTGCTTCATCACAAACTGTAGAATCTCAGCATGAGAAATATCCCAAAAAACACATTAAAAGATTCAACGCACATAATGAGCAGAATATATATATATATATATATATATATATATATATATATATATCACAACTTAAATTTAGCAATCTAAATCAATTATTTATATTTTTAACTTAACTTGCATTTATGTATTGAATCAAATGGTGTTAACAGATCTTTTTAGAGTGTAGCTGCTGGGCTTAAGTGATTCTTGCTACAACAATTACAATCAATGATAGTGGCTAATAATGATGTCAAGACATGGACAGGCTAACTATGAGTGAATGAACAAATGCATTGCAAAATAATGAACTTATTAGTCTAACTGCAAGTAAGTAAGTGGATGGATAGACTGTGTGTGAATAAATTAATATTATAATTCAGTTATTTTCTGGATCCATGAGCAACACATCTAGAAATGACACAGTGTAAGGATGTCATTATACAAGTGGTGGCTGTACGTCACACTATTTAACACCCACTGGATTCACTCATATATGCTCTCTGATGTCAAGGCAATTTATGTACATTCTGTGGTTTGAATGAAGTAGGCTTTCGATTTATTTTTCTTTTACTCCCTTTGCCACACATGTCCTCTGACTGATAACCTTTGCATGAAAACTGCATTTTTTAATATGCAGAAATTCGATCATACTACAGTATATGAGAACGAATTCCCTTGGATCTGAACATCAGCATGGAACCACAAATCGGTGTATTCCCTCACAGCCTTTTCTTTACACTTTTAATAATGTCCCTGGGGCGTTTTGTGTACAGAATAGCCAAGTTTCTTCCTCAAGTTTAGCCCGTGCATCAATCAAAACTTAAAATTATTCCTGTCACATTTTGGGTCATGTCAGAAGTCATAATGAAAGACATGCTCGCTTTTTAAATAACTGGGCGATGCTAATACAGACGGGTCTATGTCCTTGGGTGAATGAGGACATGTTCAAGAGGAAATGAATTCTCACTGACATAAAACATTCTACAATAAAAGCGCAGTACTGTACTTGCTATGATGGTATTTTTCATCCTCAGGAGAATCAGCGTGAAGGGAAAAAGGACAGGAACAAATATGTTGGAACAGTTTCATACTCCTATTTATTTTTTTAATGTGTCAAGATATTCTACTGCAATATGGCAGAGGTTTTGTGCATGTAAATGTGTGTATATGTATATATATATATATGTGTGTGTGTGTGTGTACACAGGTATATTGGTCACGGCAGAAAAAAAAACATTTCACAACTTCTGACCATTCCTTTTAAAATGCTTTTAAGAAACGGTCATGGAGAAATAGGTTTTCGAGAAACTACATTTTGTTTTCAAGTTGATCTTTCTCTAAAACTGGGCTTCACTGTGAAATCCAACATAAAACAATGTCTGGAGGCTGGAACTGATACCTATTCCTTTGGGTTCAAAGACACAATTCTGGATGTTCTATTGCAGGGGTGATAACAATAAATTAAAAAGTGATTACATTCCACTCAAGCTGAACATGTTTTTAGATAAATCATTTACTCAGTCTGCAGAAAATTAACAAGCAACCATTTTGATAATTGATTAGTTGATTAAGCACATTGCCAAGTGCCGAATACTTTATGTTTTCAGCTTAATAAATGTGGGGATTCATCTCTTTTCTTTGTTGTATAGAGCATGGTACACTGACTTCATTTTTGGTTTCAGAGCGAAAATGTCACCTTTGGCGATGGAAAGTTTTAATGAAAATATCCCATGTCACTATTTTTTTTAAAAGATTATTGTTAGGATATTTCTGTGCATTTATTTATTTTAAATTAGATAGAGAGAAAGGAAATGTGTTGGGGATTCTAACTCAGGAGTTGCTACTCAGAGCAGGTTCAGCCCATGTGGTATGGGCTCTAACCACTTGGTTATCGGGTTGCTCTAGCCCTCATTGTTTTATGGACATGTCCCTGATAATCTGTACGATACTGTACATCAAGGTTCCAATAACACGTGGCCACGAGCTACTAAAGCTGGCCACAAGATAGTTATTGTTTTCTTTTCCACTGAGATATTGTTGATGTTCCTTGTTATTGGATATTGACATTCGCTATTGACTGAGCTTCCAATCAGACATCATGACAGTTTCAGCCTAACTAAAGACTGCAGGTGATAGCATGTTCATCATGCTGTTGTCTATGAGCAGCATGGTACACTGTGGAAAAAAAACTCAGGATCGCGAGGAAAGTGGCTGGTAATCATATAATAGATCACAGCATGATGAGCGTGCTATAAACTGAACTCTAGTTTAGCTATAACTGTCATGATGTCTGATTGAAGCTCATTCAAAGGTGAATGTAAATAGCCAATAAGGAGTCAACTTCAGAGAACTGATCATGTTGCAGCAACTTCAGTCAAAATAGATAAGTTCAAAATAATTACATAAACTCAAAGTTCACATGTGTATGAGCCAGGTAGTGCTTCAGTTACGGTAGAGTAATCTTGTAATTATTCTGGTGATCTGTGTGTTTTTGTGAATGAAGAGAGGCTGAGAGGCGGAGTCTCACTTTGACACTTTACTACCGCTTGTATTTTGATTAGATCACTATTTCTGATGCAGTTTATCATTTGATTGTAGACGGATTACTGGCATGTTTTACCTGCAATAAACATGAAAAACACAGCTACATCTTTGAATCTTCTCAATTACTACAGAAGCCGACTACAGAAGGTGATTTATTACGTTTTGATATATGTATATATATATATATATATATATATATATATATATATATATATATATATATAAAAAACAAAGACTATTTTTTCCTTGTATACATTTTGCCAAGGAGATGAATATACATCCAAAAAGCACAATATGACCTAGAGCTTAATAGCTATGGAATATTCATGTGCTATATTCTGCTGGTGCACCAATATCATTACAGCTAAGATTAATGTATGGATGTGTCTAACACCAACACCATGTGCAGCACATTTAGGAATGACAAGCTCTGCATAATCAGCATATGTAGTGCTATGTGTGGCTTTGATATTTATTGAGGTGTACGTAATAAAAAGCCTTGTGGAGGCATGAGGAGGACCGGTGCAGATATTCGATCTGTACGGGCAGCACGCCTAGAAGCCTCAGAGAATGAGAAGTGAGCAGACAAGCCACTCTCTTCTGCATCAACTTGCTAAGTGGAGCGTGGCGGGGGGGACCAGCACTACAGGTAGCAGCTGGTGCCTGTTCAGAGACCCGGAGGGGCTCCGAGACCTGCACTCAGCATTTACAGCTGAGCATTACAGACACTGGCCGTTATTAGCCCTGATAGCTTGTTAACAAGTGTCCTCTAGTCAGCAGACTACTGAAAGAAGGAAAGAAGAAGCACCTCAACTGCACAGCAGAAGACAAGCAGCACCCCCTCACCCGCCTCCTGATGGCAGGTTCCTGAGATGTACCGTGCCAAACCTTCTTCAGGAGCAGTGTAAAGTGCAAACATCCTCTCCGGTTGCACATCATGTCTAGTCAGACGTTGTCGACAAGACAGGAGTGGCAGACGTGCGGCTATAGATAGATCCAACGACAGCGATGAGGCATCCGGGGGGGGCTTTGTTTCACGATGGCTAGGGATTTGACAAGCAGATGAGGTGTCGGGAAGTGTGTGTGTGTGTGTGTGTGTGTGTGTGTGTGTGTGTGGGGGGGGGGGGGGGGGGGGGGGCATGAAGAAAAATTACTTAGATCCTGGTGATTCTTTTCTGTTATAGCTTGTAAAGGAGAGGTTTATCAACTACTCAATAACTGTATAAAATACCTCCAAACAACATAGGGTGGACATATTAAAGGTTTGGGAGGAGTCCGTCTGGAAATTAGAGGCAATGACTACAAAGGATTTCAAACTGTTGACATTCCTGTTGTTGACAAGAAACAGGTGATTTGATTAGTTTGTGGTTTCTATAGTGATTTGATAAGTTTATAGTTTCCATGGTGGGTGAGACAATACTTCAAATCTAGACTGAACCAGAAATATGCATGGTAAGTAGACAAATCTAACTAAACCCATTTTACCTGATGAGATGGACCATTTTACCTGAAACAAGTGGCACAGCAGATGTTTCAAGATTTATAGAGCCTAAATAATGATATATTATTACATCATTCTGACACAAAATGATCAGAAACATCATTATTAATCATGAATATACATGAAAAAGGTATATTTGGTGTTGTGTTATTGTCCCGAGCGATTTACCAAAAAGTGGCCCAATTTACCTGATATCACCCTATAAGACGGTATTTGGTATCAAGTAAAGGGATATGCATTAACAACTAAGGTTACAATCCTACAGAACAACACTAATTACATTAATTGTCAACTATTTTGATAATTGATAAATTTCTGGTTTCTTTAGTCTTCTATAATAGTAAACTGATGATCTTTGGGGGCGACACAGCGACACGGTGGTGCAGGGGGAGGCAGGCTCTGTTGCCTCACAGCAAGAAGGTCACAGGTTCAAGACCTCCTTGATCCTGGGTCTGGGACCTTTCTGTGTGGAGTTTGCATGTTCTCCCCGTGTCTGCGTGGGTTTTCACCAGGTACTCCAGCTTCCTCCCACAGTCCAAAAACATGCTGAGGTTAATTGGAGACTCTAAATTGCCCGTAGGTGTGAGTGAATGGTGTGTGCCCGACGATAGGGTGGTGTGCCCCACCATCTGGGGTGTATCCCTGCCTCTCGCCATAACGCGCTGGGATTGGCTCCAGCAGACCCCTGCGACCCTAATGAGGAATAAGCAGGTATAGAAAATGACTGACTGATCTTTGGGTTGTGGACTGTTGGTCTGGACAAAAAAAGACATTTTGGGGCTGCATCAGCAACAGTGATTGACATTTTACACTATTTTATGAACCAAACAACTAATCAATTAATTGTTTAAAAAATCAATAGATTAATTGGCCATCAATATAGCTGTTATTTGCACCCTTATTACTATTTAAGAAAACGAGTATGCTCATTTTAAGCTACTTTAAGTGGGAGTGTGGGAACAGAAAGATTTTCCATTGTATGCAATGTGTTGAAAGAAATTACTTCATCACAACTGATGTGCCGTAGATGAAACCTACAAACAGTCTTTTCTATTTCTGTAACAAACCGGGCATGGAGGATGCAACGTCTATACTCTGTACGGTTCCACAACTGGTCAAAAAAAAAGAAAGGAAGTTAGAAAAAAAAATAGGATCAGTGACTAATGGAAGTGTGTTTACGCCTGCTTCTAAAATGAGGAATGAAAACGCTCTTTCTCAGTGGCTCCAGGTTAGAATTTAATTGGACAGTTGTTGACAGGAACTATTAGATCAAAATAACATCTATTCAATCTCTTGTCGACAACAGGAGCACTCATTCTTTCACATTTCAAATGGTTCCTAAACCATTAAACAGCTAGTGCCAGGCCGTCTCAGGAGAATCACTTCAATCCATTTTCTTGTTTTTCCCACTAGATTTATCTCAAGTGAATTTGACAAACATTAATGCGTCATGGCAGTGTTTGCACCATTATTCCTTTAGTAACCTATATGACAACATCTTCTTATCAGTGGTATAAATAAGGCAAGTCAAGCCTAATGTATTTTGCTAAGCTTCAATAACCAACCATCAGCCTTTCAAGTATTTGTGTTTTCATTTGTAATATATTCATAAATTAACTAAAGAAGCAAGCTCTGTTGCCACATTAATATTGCGTTAATATTCACATAATAGGTATCATATTGTACTAAAAAATAACATAGTTAATAGCTGTTGAAATACCAGTTAAAATACTGTGTTTTTTACAATGTTTTAACTGTATTAAAATTTTCAGTGACCAAGGTTTTTGGACAAGAAAAACTTATATGTAAATCTTGCTGAAGGCCACAAAACAAGATAAACAGAGAGCCTTGGTCACAGAAAGGATTAAGGTTGAGAAATATCCAGAAAGTACTTTTTGAAAGCAACAGAAACCCTGAAGACATTAGTTTCTCTCATTCCAAAACACATCAAAATTCACATCTGAATATATCTGTCCTTTAGCAATTGGAACATTGCATTTCCAGATTTAAAATATCATTAGAACTAATTTGCATTGCTTTACTGAGGTGATCATGCGCAGTTCCCAATAAATGTTCCATTTTTAACTATTTCAATGGCCTGTGTTGTGAATAAACAGCAACTAGCAGAACTACAGTGAACATCTGCTGATGATAGATTAAATATAACATAAACTGTAGGTGCACCCATCCCCATCATACAAAGATCTTTCATTATAAAGCAACCCTATACATTGCAGCCTCAAAATGACACCTCACTGAAAACTACACATTTCATGGTGATAAGGCTTAAAAACCCAGAAAACACAGTTTAAATGTCTTTCGGAACATTAAAAATTTATGACTAAATATACAACATTAAAAGTTAAAATTAAGCAAAATAGCCCATTATATTTAATTATTTATTAAGAGCTTGACACTCAAAAACCCAGCAGATTGCTGCTGACGAAATAAGCAAACAGTCCCACAAATGTCAGTACAATTTGATTGAAATTCACTGTTGGTGAAGTGGAGAAGCATGAGACATCACCTTTTTTCCCACTTCCCACTTCACACCAGTTAGAAAAGCAAGGATGAAACCAACCTTGAGTACAGAAGTAATGACAACAGAGAAAATTGTGTGTTTGTGTCAGAAAATGGGGTTCCAGGGGCATTTAAGCATCTATTGCATAGTATTGGCCTACAGCAACAATTACTTTAGTTTAATTTTTCCAAAAAATATATAAAATATATGTTTTTACAGTTAGGTGTGAAAATGGAGTTTTTATTTTGAAAAACAGATGATTTATGATGCAGGGGTTAGCGCTATTGCCTCACAGCAAGAAGGTCGCAGGTTCAAGACCTCCTTGGTCCTGGGTCTGGGACCTTTCTGTGTGGAGTTTGCATGTTCTCCCCGTGTCTGCGTGGGTTTTCACCGGGTACTCCTGCCTCTTGTCGTAACACACTGGGATAGGCTCCAGCAGACCCCTGTGACCCTAATGAGGAATAAGCAGGTATAGAAAATGACTGACTAAACTTTATATTAATATTTAGGCCTTTTTAAGTAATAAAAACATTTAACAGCATGTTTTACCATGTCTAAATAATAAATAATATTTTATGCAAAAAAAAATGCAATGGGTCCACCAGACCCAGCAGGACCCACCATGTAACAAAAAAACAAAGACCCTATAAAGGTTAAACTATCTGGGACCAAGGTTTTTAGGTTTACACCTCATGGTAGTTTTGTCAGTGACCCAAAAGCAAACTGTATCTGACTCACTACAAAGGAACGATGATCGACAATAATGGTGTTTCTGCTCCCAGGACACCATGTTGTCTCCAGATCTCAGAGGGGACCCCCGCAGAGAAAGCCCATCACGAGGCCATTTTGGCATTCATGAACGTGATTGATGACAAAGAGACGGAGGCAGCGTTCAAGAAATCCCCCTCTGCCACGCCAGAAATGATTTGTTTGAATTCTTCTTTTCTGATAGTGTGAGAGTGCCCCCACCCTACCCCCCACCCCTGCTTCTCAGTGGGACACATTCACATCACGTTATATAGTAGAAGGCAGCAGCCTCAGACACTGCTGCTGCTTTTTAGTGTTTTACTCTTTTTGACAAATATACGAAACCTCCAGGTGAGGCTGTAAATAACTTATTTATTGATATAGATCATGAACTTTTTTTGGGCCATGTGGGATTTTTTGTTGCAGTACCATGAGTGGCCACTGGGAAAAATCTGCTGCTGCTGAGAGACGATACCCTATCCAGCTCTATAATACATCCATGAGGCATCCCCGTTTAGCCCTCTTTAATCCTCTCCATCCCGTTACATGTGAGAACGTGTGCACATTACACGCTTGGGCGCATTGGCCCTCGTTGTGCAGGCAGTAGAAGGATCACATAAAACATCAGCACCTTTATTTCTGTCCCGCGTCATGCCCACAGCTGGGAATCAACAGAGGTGGACGCCAGAGCGATAGCATAGCATACGACTTGTTATGAAGTTCCAGTGGATGTAGCGGCCTGCCCGCGTGACTCACTTTCCATATCTCAACTCCCATCATGTCTCAGACGTTGGGTAGTCCACCGAGTGGAAACTGAGACGACAGGCGCAAGACCGAGGGCAGGTCTGCTCGCTAAACTGGAGCGCTGTAGAATTGGATTTAGCTTAAATACATAGTATGGAATTGCTGGGAGAAGCAAAAGTTGTGGGCATTTTCTGAAGTGCAAACACTCAGAGACTATTAGAGCAATCCACAAGTTCATGCCCCGAAGGTTTAGAATACTTTGGCTGCGTAGCTTCTGACAGCCTCCAGCCTGAAGGTCAGCAGCCAGAGAGGCTGCCAAAGTCTTGCAGAATTACTGTAGCAGCGGAGCCGTTAGGCTTTGGATCATAACAACATTTCTGTCAATAACACTGACTCCACTGCTGTCATTCCACCTGACCCCATTCCTTCTCGTTTGACCAAACACAGCAGCAGATATCTGGGATTCAAAGCTTTTCAATTTTCTTTTTTTTTTTGCTTAACCCAAGTGGTGACGAGGACCATACTCTTGCAATAATTGATTAGTCATAATAAATACCTTACACTAGACAAAAATGGATCATAATGAAAAAAAAAAACGAGCTTAAAGATTATCAGCTTAAAAAATTAGTCGAGTCATTAGTTGCGTACTATAGGAAACTCTAAAGAAAAAATGTGACTAAAACCTTGACTATAATTTAAAAACTAGATTTCACTGAATATATTTTGACTAAAACTAAAAAAAGAATAAAATATGACTTTAACTATATATAGTCAATAGAGATGCAACAATTAGTCAATTAATCAATTAGTTGCCAACTATTACATTAATCCTCCAAATATTTTTATAATCGATTTAGCAGTCAGAATCATTTTTAAGAAGAAAATCAAAAGAAGTCCAAACTGAAATCTGTCTTCTATAGTTCTAAGTCTTCTATATTAGTAAACTGACAATCATGATAAACATTTTATACCATTTTAAGAACCAAACAACTAATCAATTAATCGTTTCAATAATTGATAGATTAGTTGTCTATCAAACTAGTTGTTAGATGCAGCCCTAAATAGGACATAATGGAAAAAAAACAGTATTCATTACCAGAGCAACCTTGTATTTTCTGGCTTATTTGCTGTCTAACATGATCTCTAAGGCATCTTACATCAAAAGCAGCAGGAGCACACGCACACACACACACACACACACACATACATCTGTCTGTCATGACGTTGAAAGCTGTCAGGCGATAAGAGATTTTCACGGAATCAAACCGAACGGTAGTCATTTAACGCCAACCGTCACGTTGAGGGAGTGGATGTATCATTTGCGGAGGTGGAGGACCACTAACCAGTGAAGACTTGCCATTTGCCCAAATCATCAGCGAGTTAATAGGGTGTGATGGCAGCTGCGAGCCCGACAGAAACAATAAGCCGCACAGAAGATTTGAGAGCTGCTTCCTCGCAGTCTCCCACAAGGACCAACTAATCTACAAGTGCTGGAATATTAACTTTGAGGTAATGTCGTCACTGGAGACGATGACATGTTTAATCCAGCTACATGCAATTATATAGTCCTTACAAATCACTGTGAAAACAAAAAAGGTGCAGATGGAAGATCTCTTAACCTTCCTCTTGTGTTAGGGTCGTCACCAACCCAGTTTTATTTTTAAATGCATAAAAGAACCGCTTACATTATTTTATTTGAATGAAGGTTTTTTTTTTTTACTTTGTCAAAAACAATGTTTTGACTAAATTATAAAATGCTCTGGTTGAAATTATGAATTTATGTTGTTAGGGTCAGTTTTGACCCAGTTATAAAATAAAACTATAAAGCAATAATTAGAGACTAAACTGAAATCATAAGTGCACTGACAACTGACTTGTTCTGATCTTCATTTATCATTTGTATCAAAGTTATATTCCAATATATACATTCTCTTGAGGTTCATTTTTTTTTATTCAAATTGAGAGGTTTACTGACAAAAACAAGAGACCCACACGAGAAATATTAAAGCCGAACAAGGTAACCACATAACCAAGAGATGAGAAACAAATTGGTTGATGGATAATGTTTTTAAGTGTTTTTACATCTGATTCAGGGATGGAAACAGCAAATTACAGCAGAGGAAGGCTAAGGTAACTTGTATTTCCACCTTAGATACTGAAACAAAGTTGGCGCATTGTTTAGGTCAAATAAAGATGATTCCACTTTGGTCAAGCATTGGCTCAGGTCTAATGCTGTTTTGCAGTAAGTCGTGGGCCTGAAGGGCATGCCCATCACATGTGAATCTGCTGAGGTGTGGATCTGCTCCTTGCTTCTGCAGCAGACATGTAAGGTTATGACTCATTCAAAGAGCCACATCAAAAGCTTTTAATTCAGGGTGACATCATTCAGAGATGAGAGAGAGTGAATTTCTCAGTCATTTGGCAGATTAGTTGTGATGTCAGGGACACGGATCCAAAGGATTTAATCAGTTCATTATTCAACCCATCTCTGAACAGGTGTCCCCGTTATCAAATATGCAGCCTTTTTATGGTGCCAGATTTCCCTGCTTTATAGAAAGAGATTTGGCCGTGAAGCATAATGACAACGACCTGGAGAGAAATGCAAACATACTTACATTAATCATAGTGCTATGCTGGTATATGACAAGAAATAATTACAGTGAAATAAAGAAACTCAACTGACATTAATTCTGTAGCACTGATATCACCATATAAGCTTCTAGGCTTATTATTGCTGTAAAACACACTTTCTCACTGGTATGAGATTCTATCACATATATATTTAACCCATTGAAGCCTATGAGCATTTAAGACTATGACTGTCATTTTGTACCTAAAATAAAACATCAAAATGTTACTCATACAGCTTGTTTTCTGGTGTGACAGTAGACAACTTATATGTTTTAAGCAAAAAAAAAAATAAGTTCCCAAGTGCTTTCTCACATACGAGTTCATCAACTTTCTGCCCCTTTCTCCTGAGAACATGGTAAACACAAAACCCTCCCAGAAAGAGGTCATTTTATTTAGATTATTACGATTTTCAACCTTGACATGTATATATCTATTTAATCATTCAAGTCCTTAGAATAATCCCCCCCAAAATAATTATGTAAATGGAATAAATAGATTTTTATTTATGGGCATATAACATCCATTAAATTGTTATTTTCTGCAAAGAAAAGAGTCCAAAATGAAAAAAATAAATACATAACATGACTGTTAGCGAACACTGATATAATTACACGCATGATATATTTGAAAAAAAAAAAACTCTGCCTAAATGGGTTAATATCTAAGTGTCTTGGAAGTGTTATTTAAAACATTTAGTATTTTTTAGTTTCCATGTCTTTAACTGCTAGGGGATCCAGTGATATTAAAGCAGTATAATTTGCCTATGTGATCTCCCTGGAATTTCTCCACTATCTCTTTACTGCCACAGGAAGAGTTCCACTTCACCCTATCACTTGATTTAACCATTCATTATTTCTACATGATTAGCACAGTCGGCTACATGCAAACACATCTTACCACAGGTGCCTTTGGGGCCCTTCTCACATTCAGCAGCCTATTGCTGCCGTCTGATATTTACTCAGCTATTTGGAGATTCAGTAACATATATGGATAAACTGACCAAGTGAGTAAAAGCTAGAAAATACCACCTTTATATATATATATATATATATATATATATATATATATATATATATATATATATATATATATATATATATATATATATATATATATATATATATATATATATATATATATATATAAGGTATTTTACATATATATATATATATGGGTGAGATGAGAAAGTCAAAAACTTTTTCAAATGCAGTTTTAAGAAGCATTGATCAGGTTTCTAAAAATGTTTATAAAAAGTGTTTATGTTGGTTTCTTGTAATTTAAAGTCCATTTGTATCATTTTGTCATGATTTTGTGACATTTTTTGCCACAAAATGTCAAATGGTGTAACTGAAAAAGAATGAAGAATTTTAAATACCTAAATACAGAGAATATAAAACTTATTGATAGCATTCTAAGAGAGTTTTTTTCAGAGAGTTAAACAATCTGGTGCTTTTAGGGTTACAACACATGGCAGTTTTGCCACTGACCCATGTATATGAGCCCATATCCCAAATCTAAGATGATATCTTGTCTCATATCACAGTACAGACATAGATATATTGCCTGGCACAAGTTGAAGTATTTTAAAATCAGGTTTCCTATAGCATAGCAGCGTCCGCTCCTTAGTGCAGGCTGTATGCAGGAGGCTGCTCCAGATGTTACTGCTGCCTCACTCAGGTCAATTAAGAGTATTTTTGCATAAAAATGCAAAACTTCAACGTGAGGTGTAAAACTTTCACAGAAACTTATAATTACAGGTGGTTGAGGACGCATTAATGATGTCATGCTACCCCCTGAGTTGCATATAATGTTCACATTCTCCCTTGATTACAGGTATGCGATGCAATTAACAACTGTTTATTAATCTATTGATTATTCAAAGCTGTTTTCCCATGTTTTCCAAAGATCCAACCTAACCTAAAACAGCTGTTTTACCAATGTAATAGTTGGTAATCAATTAATTAATCGACTAATAGTTGTAGCTCTATTGACCATATATAAAGTCATATTTTACTTTTTTTTGTTTTGTCTTATCTCTTTCCCTCTTTCCTGTCTTACTACTATCATACCAATAAAGGCAAAAAGCCCATAAAATAATTTTAAAAAGTGGAACCAGCCAGTGGAACTCAGTTTAAATTTTAGTCAATGTTTAGTCCTAATTTCCTCAGAGTTAATATTTGGCAACTCATCAGTTAATTATCTAATCATAACAGGTCTAATCCTATTTACTTTTTTCAGATTTGCTTTTTACTTACTTGATGCTTTTCAAGATACTGTAACAGATATTTGTAAATTAGTCTTATTCCATTACATGAAAATTAGATTTAGTTAAAGTCATAATCTTGAAAAAAAAATGAAAATAATCAGAAGTTAAAACCAGAGAATTTAGACAATTTTGTCTTAAAAGTTGTTCAAATTGATTCATTAATTATCAAAACAGCTGCTGATTAATGTAATATTTCTCAACCGATCACTAATCGACTAATTTTGGCACTTGACTATATTTAATTAAAAGACTTTTTTTGTTTTAGTCAAGATTTAGTCTGTGGAACTGAGATTTATTTTAGTTTTATTTTAGCAATTTTAGTCATAATTTCCCCTGAGTTTCATGATACTGTTATAGTTGTTAATAAAATGTATTTCCCTACATAGAAATTATATTTAGTCACATTTTAGTCTTTGTTTTTGTTCCAGTCAAGGTTTAGTCAGTGTTAACTCAGATTGATTCTGCACAATATTTTAGACATAATTTCCTCAGTGAATAGTTAATTAAACAGTAATGAACAGTTAATTAGTCTGACTCGCTAACATGAAAATTATATTTAGCTAAAAGTCATATTTTTGTCTTTTTTTTAGTCAGTGGAACTCAGATTTGATTCTTTTTCTTTAGTTTTCATTTTAGTGTCAGTTGCATTTAAGTCATAGAATAAAAGGTATTTCCCTACTACAGTGAACACTGGTTGCACATAGCTATTAGGGCAACGTCTAACTTAGCCACACACAGCTTTTAACACAGATGTGGCCAGCTGTTCCTTCCATATGGGCCGTGTAGTGACAGAGTCCAGCCTTACCTGGGATCTCCTGTGCGGGGACATGTGCGAAGCTGAAGCCTTTGGCGACGCAAGCCTCCCTCACCTCGCTGCAGTTCCGCGCTTTGAAATCCGCTCTGGCTGCCACAGACAGCAGGGAGAAAGTGCACACGATGGTACGGAGTCTGAGCATTGTTCACTTGTTTTTGAAGCTCCTTATTTGTTAAATGTTCTCCGCAGCGCAGGATCTCTCCTGCTTTTAGCCGGAGCGAAGAGTCCTCTCCTCTCCCCCCTCCCTCCCCACGCAGCAGTAGATTCCGCAGGTACTTAATGACTCGGGGCACGCGACTCAATTATCACTGCGTGTTGTGCGGCGTCTACCAACGCATCTCCTGGAGGAAAAAAGCGGCTTGACGCTCGCAGCCCAGAGTGATTAAAAAGTCCCCCCGGCGCCGCAGTGAAGGAAGAGCTGCGAGCGCTGAGGTGCCACATGAAATCCGTGGCTGCGCGTCTCCAGACGTGTTCACTCAACTTCAGCTGCTGCGAGAACGGAGCCCACTCCCCCCCCCAACAACCACCACCTCCACCGCCACCACCAGCCCTGGTCCTGGTTGCTGTGTGCGCGTGCGTGTGTGCGTGTGTGTGTGTGTGTTGAAGGGAGCGCTCTTGTGTTCACATCAGATGCGTTTTGGCAAAGGCGAAAAGAGGAGGACACAAACTCCGGACTGGAATCCACCCCCACCCCCCACCACCCCCTAACCCCCGTTTAGTGAGCACAGCCCCAGCCTGCAGGCAGCAGCCAGTGGAAACATAAACTGATCCTGTGTGGTGAAATGTGGAAGTGTAAAATGAAATAGGCTGCGATAAAAACATCATCTGTTTCGTCCCTTGTGGGAACAGTTTAGAGTAATAGCCTCTAAGATAATTCAGTCTCTGTGCTACGTTATTATAACAGTGTTATACAGTGATGTAAGAACAATATTATTCTTAAGTTACTTCCAGTTTCTATGACTGGAAATACTTAACAAAGCCTTTTATTTGGCCTGTATCATGATATTGCTGTATATGTAAACTTGAACATGTAAAACCAAAATAAAACACCAACAAAGATAAAGAGAACATTTTTAGAAAAGGAAAAAAGAGGAAAATAATCCAATCATTTCACATCAATTTACACATTCAAAAAGGACTAAGAAGAAGTGTACACATTTAATTCTACCCCTCTACCACTCATATCAATATGCAAATAATAGCAATGTAATTTTCATTAGTCATTTTTATAATTGCACTAATATTAGTACCAATAACAATAATAACATTAATGTAATACTTATTTATATTGATAATACTAATAATCGCACACACACACACACACACACACATTCATACACTCAGCGACCGAAAAGAATCATCATCATTATCACTAGTATCAAACTGTATTAACTCCAAGAAGTAAAGGGTGTGTGTGATGAAGAACAGAAGCCGGGCTTTGGTGGTATTATTGATTGTAGAACAGCTTGATCCTATGGTAGATCAACAGTGGATTAACATGGCTGCCATCACTGTTGCAAAAAAAAAAGGTGGGGGGGGGGTCCCATTGGTATGGGATACCACATTAATGTTGGAGGTGAGTAGAAGGCACATACCAAAATCCACACCTGCAGGAGGAAACAGTGCTTAAAGAGGAACCTTTAGTCTGATTTTATGAGGTAATGTTGCTATGATTTTGGGAAAGACTTTCATTGCTTTAAATATTTATCTATTTATGTTTAAATAACCTCTTGATGGTTCAAGATGTGTTCAGATACAGGTCAAACAGCTTCTGTATGTGCCTCACACATTAGTGAAACGATGCCAATAATTCTGAACTAAAAAATATAAACATGGCTTCCACTTGATCACTCAAATTTTTACAATTTCTGACATAGTGGTCATTCAGAACCCATATATGAACCCATAGTATGACAAACACTTCAAAAATTAACCTACTTTCATCAATCAGAAAAAAAGAAGGAGAAAAAAGACTTCACCAAATTTATGTATGTTTCTGCTTGAGATGGTTGGTCTGTTTTTTTTTTTTTAATTTGTATGCTGTACTTGCAGACATTAAAAATAAATTGAATGCATTTTCATTAATGTACGAATAGCCTCATACTGCTGAAATTCATTTGAAAACCAACAGTGCTTAGTTATTTTCATGGGCTGTAAAGCGCTGCAGGAAAGGTCTATGCATGCATATGTGTGCTTAGTGTTTTATATGTAATATAATATAAATATTTGCCATTTTCAGGTTTAATGGGGTGTTTTTTTATTTTATTTTTTTATTCCACAGACAAGAGCTCTTTCTACATTTCCAGACACTACCGCACCTAATAGACAGATAAATCTTTATTGGTCCCTGGTGGTTGTTGCAGCAGCTGGAAATGTAGTCCCCTTTTGTACATTATGGGTTTATCTCTTTCCAGCTCGTCGTACAAGTCAACCTCCACCGGATGATGCAAACAGTAGCACCGGACTCAAGGCGAGTGAGAAGGCAGAGGACTGAAGTTTCATTTAAGTAGAGTTTCATTATCTTGGCAAAAGCACAGCGCCATGCTACTTGGAAAAACACAGAAACGTACCACACAGAGTCTGAGCAGTAACAAGTCACAGTTTCTTTGCAACGGACAGCTGATCAGCACCTTGAAGAGTGCCACGCCCTCACCAGGTAACCAAACAACCTCACCTGGCTCCTCCTGTCCTGGTCCAGCAAGCTTCAGTACAGGTATGATGGTTGGCAGGGGTGAAAATCCAATTTTTGATTGATGGGGGGGCAATAAACAGTAAATATTCAGAGAACAATTTGGGGACATGAAAAAAATACTATGTATGTGATCATGAATTAATGAGGTAAAAACTATTTAAATTTCTAATTTGCTGCTTCTATGATAACTTTCAGTACATGATTTTGGACGAATGTTGAACAAGCGGTGTGATAAACTGGCTTCTACATGTTAGTTTGATTTGTTTCTTCTACATAGCTTGCTACTAGCTGACTGTCAAAATTAGCCATTTGCCCCGCCCACTGGAAAACAACATCTGGCCCAAAACACTTTCAGGAATGTGGGGGGGTCATAATTTTTCAACAGTTGAAATGCATAATTTTTCATTTAGCAGCACTAAATTTTTTTGGGGGGGTGACAACTTTATTGAAAGGGGGGTTACATCCTTTGTGTTCCCCCCGGGATTTCCACCTATGGTGGCTGGTGAAGGTGATGTTGTGATGCTGGCTGGGAGTACAGCTGACAGCGTGCTGTGAGGTCACAACAGGAGCCATTTCTAAAGTGGAAGTTAATATTAAGCCCTGGATCCATGTAGCTGCCCCCTCTTTCCAGAGTGCTTGCACCTGCCTTCAGGTTCTCCGACTAGCCCCAGCTCTCTGAGGGGTGGGACAGTTACCACAGTCCTCGGACAGTCACAACATAGTGGGCCATTTTGTAGAGATGGGAGGGGGGAAGCAGGGTTTATCAGAGTGAATGTTTGAGATATACATTGCTGCTACAGGTCTCATTAGGTGCTTTTGAACCACAAAGGCATGTTCACTGTTATAAATACCACACACATTTAGGGCCTTAAATACTTTTTGTTCTCTATATTTTTCTATTATGTTTTGTGTCATTGTCTCACCTGCCTGCAAGACAAAAGGTCACACAAGGACAATAAAATTGAAGTTGCCCTTTTCATCTCAATCTGTGAGAGTCCACATTGACTTTAATAATGAGTTCAAGTTATTGCCATGTGTTTATAAGTATTTGCATAGGTCAGTCACTGAATTATGGAGGAAAAAAGTTGTTTCCTTTGTTTATCAAGAATGGAGAAATATACAGATGGTATTTTTTTCCCCATTAAAGCTCAGAGGGATTCACGTTTTTTGATAGAAATCGAAAATTCATATAAACCGTCACACCGAGATGACCTGATCTCCACCCTCCCTTGGAGCCATGACAACAGAAACAAGACAATTACTGACTATTTGAATGCAAGTCCAAATATTCTGCACCTGACTGGCATCCTAACGGGTTTAGATTTCACGCCTACAGCATCTGAATGTCTCCAGCATCTGCTCACTCCTCATGTGGACAAGAAAGAGCCATGTTTATTCAAGACAATAACCGAGGTGTTAGAGTTGGAGTTATGGAGGAACATTGTGATTCAGTAGAAAGTGGCAATGCAGTGTGACTGCAAACCTCTTTGCTGTTTGATATCCTGGACTATATTCACAAACTGAAAAGTGGACATGTGACATACTCGTCAGATTCTAATGGCATATACTGTATGTGACAGGCATTGAACATGCTTGACTTGAAGGGGCTCTATTTCACCCTTTTTTCCAGTTTAATATTCATTTTATATGGTCTGTTTATGAAAATGAGCATGTCTTTATGGTACAAAAGTACCTAGATAGACATATAGCAGCAAGACAGTCTGTCTTCTAACACACTCAATCTGATAAACTCTGTTTCCCCCTCCCCCCTACCAAATCACTCACCCTGTTATGATTAGTCCAGCAACATGGGAAATGTCACGCCGCCTCGATTGCTTTAAACATATATATATATATATATATATATATATATATATATATATATATATATATATATATATATACAGTAAATGAGTGCTGTCAGTCGAATAAAAAAATTGAATTAATTACAGGATTTTGTAATTAATCTAATTAGTTGCATTTTAATGCCAGTGAGAGCAAACACATGTAGTTTGAAACAATCAGAATTATCGATGCTGATAACGTGACCATGTGTCCATCGGCCAACCAGAAACGCATTTGTTCAGCTCGGCTCGCCTCACGTTGCATAGCAACCAGAGACGCGCTCAGACTTGTCGCTCCGTGCTAAACGGCACAGACAGACACCGAAACAGCGTAGATTACACTGAAACGAACCACTGGGATTGTTGCAGCACTCGGATAATGTAACTAATGTGATTTTAGTACATTGTTTTCTTTATTTAAAATGGGAGTTTGACAGGGAGCTTCTTCTCCTTTTTAACGGAACGCCGTTCCTGTCATACATCTTTTAACGGAATGTAGTTCCGGACAATTCCGGTTCACTTTCACCCCTGAGCTCACCACCATTGATACTATTTTTTAACACGTTAAATTGCGGCGTAATTAATGAATTGAATTGACGCGTTAAAATGACAGCTCTATTCACGTAGACCTCAAGTCTGTCTTAAACCAATATTCATAGATATGTAGAATGAAATAATTAATCATCTCACTGGATATATTCCATAGTTAAAGTATTTTTAGTACAAAAGTCCTTTTTTCTGTTTTCCTGTTAAGCACCAGGATAATGCAGTTTGGAAATTTATACTAAAAAGGCTAAAATGTGTAGATATTTTACTCAAACGCTGTTGGAAGCCATTATAGCCATGTTGATCCCATATTTATCTGTAATTGTGGTGAAAAAACCTGTGTATTGTTCTGTGATGTTGTATTATTCCTGAATCCAAGGTTCAGAAGGCAGTGGTGCCAGGGCAGCTAGTGTCAGTACTGTGTCAGATTATGAATGCTACACTGATTTCAGCTATTTGAACAAAATGGCCATAGCTGTTATTCACACAAGAGGTAATTTATTAAGGAAAAGAATAAAAGGTACTATATTAGAGAAAGTAAGATGTTTTTTAATTATCTTTTAATTATAAAAAGTCAGGGTGTTACTGAAATACTCGCCCATGTTTCAAAACGCTCAATCTACAGAGAAATACATAAACTCCTCTTTACAGAAACTGTGCTTTTAAACAAGCCGTCATTATTTTTGTGAAGTGGTGACATCACAACTACTCAGTCACCGTTCTTCATTCATTAATCAGCCAAAATGAGAGGCTCAATTAATAACTAATAATTAATGGCAGGCACAAAACAACCTTTTTTCTAGAGCTCCAGAGAAAATTTTGAGAGAGGAGATTTAAAATTATATTGAAATGACTTTTGCTTCTTAAAACCACATATATTTATATCTTTACAGGGATACAGAAACTGGTTAGTGTATTTTAAAATTTCTATTTGCCATTCCAGCGTGGTCACACAGATGTCATCCTGAAGTCTCCTATTAAATGTCTTATCTAGAAATACTTTTTAAAGGTCAATACATATTTTTCAATCTAACTCTGAAGCAGTGAAAGTAACAGAACATCACCACACAAACCAACCCACTCCACTCTGTGAGCCAGCAGTCAGTTATCTTATTTTCTAATATTTTATGCTGTGAACTTCTGAACCTGGCAAACCACTCCATCCCTCAGTGGGGTGTGCTGAACATTTATGAACTGGGAAATGAGTGAACATGAAAAGTTTTAGTGTTTGTATTTGTTTCGTTGTTTCTATCAGCCTCCTAAAATAAAAAAAAAAGTCTTCCGTTTGATGTCTATTTTTTTTGTTGCATTTTCTGGCGTTGAACATTAGAAATGTGTCCTTGGAGGAGTCGTGTATATCAGTCTACATCTTTGGCTACCGTGTCTCCATCCACATCGCTCTGAATCATGAAAACAGGCTTTTGCAGGAGTCATGCGGAGCTGTGAGGAGACATAACATCTCCTGAACAGATGCTCAGAGGACAGGGACTGTTAATCCATTCCCAGTGAAACACACTGCTGTGTTTCAACAGAGCAGGAGGAAGGCAGCCCTGCAGAGAGAGAAACAAACAAACATGGGCTTCACCAATGCTGAATTAGTAAACCAAATAGTTTGACAGTTCTTTAGATAAAGGGGTTACGGAGTCACCAAACTCTTGGCTGTGCGTGCCACTCCTGAGACTGCACCTGGGGAGCAGGGTATTTATTCAAGGTGAGGTTCACTCGGGTTCTATTAATCCACTTGTAGAGCTCTTCTTGAATTGCTTTTGCCTGGACCTCCACCTGAGACCACCTCACCCTCAGCATGGGGGGGCTCAGCATGGTCGGAGGCTCACAAAGCCATTGTCTGTTATCAAGGCAAGGCAAGTTTATTTCTATAGCACATTTCAACAAGGTAATTCAAAGTGCTTTACATAAAACATTAAAAGCATCAAAATACAATTTAAAACAGTTGATTAAAATAAAAATGAAGACTTAAAATTTAAATGTTTAAAATTAAAACAAAAAGCAAGACATAAACAGTTGATTAAAATAAAAAAATAAAAATGAAGAATTAAAATTTAACATTTTTTAAATTAAAACAAAAAAACAAGGACAGACTGCAGTTTCAGGTGAAGAATGCCTCAGACACACACAATTTAAACAAATGTTTTTTTTTCTTATTCTGACTCAATTATGTGTCTAAAACACATAAAATACAAATGACATCAAAGAAATTTTGTTAATTATAATACGTTTGGTTTTAGAGAAAAACTGATACCATACTAAGCAGAATCGTTATCACATTTGAAATTTGGGATTTCTAACTATATTTACATGGAACACTTCTAAAATAGATCGCATTACATAATTTTTAAATAATATATTTTGTTTATTTTATTTCTTGCTGGTAATTGCAATAACAAGGTGAATGGACGTATAATATTTTATTACAAAATAATCACATTAAACAACAGACATGTAGCTAATTGCTGTCACCTGAAGTCAAATCAAGTGATTGTAATTAAATCTGCCTTAACTTTGATTGGGGGATTCCTTATTGCATTAATCAAGGTGCAGACTCCTTGTATTATATACATTTATTATATTGTCAGATATGTATGATTGCCCAGGAAGCCACTACAGAGAGGCTAAGACTGCAACATTCTGGATCAGCCACCTGACAATAAAAAATTGCAGTAACCCAGCCTGGAATTAACAAATACATGGAGACGCTTTTATGCATCTTTTAGAGACAGGAGACAAGGGGCAGTGAATGACATATCTTGATCAAAGATGACTCCCAGATGCCATCCAAAATGGCTATATCACTGGATATAGAATTTCTAAAGTGATGCCATCCAAAATAGCTATATCACTGGATATTGACTTTCTGAGGTGTTCAGGCCCAAGCGCAATAACTTCAGTTTGGTTGAGTTTAGTAGTAGAAGGTTTCAGGTCATGTATTATCTTATATTCTTAAGACATGATTGAAGTTTTACTAGTTTGGCTTAGTTTGACTTAATTAACATTTATATAGTTATGTATTATCAACATAAAAGTGGAAATTAATAGAGTATTTCCTTATAATTTTACCTAAAGGAAGCATATAAGGGGTGAAAAGTATTGGTTCAAGCACAGAACCTTGCAGAATTCCATATCTAACTTATGTACGGATAGAAGAAACATTGTAAACATGAATGAATTGGAAACGATCTAAGAGACAGGACTTAAACCAGCCTAATGCAGTTCTTTTCATACTGATAAGATGTTCTAATGTCTGTAGTAGGATCTGATGATCGATGGTGTCAAAGGCAGCACTTAAGGCTTTTTCTAGGATCTTAGAAGGAGAGGGAAGGTTGGCTATAGGTCTGTAGTTGCACAGGTTTTGAGGAGAGGTTTAATTACTGCTATGATAATGATAACTGTACCAAGATGAAACTCATCAAGGACTCAATAAAAACCATGAAATTACCTACAAACCAAAAGAAAATATCACTATCGATTGGGAGAAAGTCACGCCTGTATTTTCCCCTTTTCTAAGCTAAAGTGAACCTTTAGTCCGGTATTAATAAGTTAGGAGACAGTCCTCTAAAGGCATAAAACCAGTGCAGCCCAGCAAACAAAGAGCACAGTAAAGCACTGTAAAGCATGACAGCATTGGGTCTGCCTCCCTTTAGCAAGTTTACTGCTATGAAAGCAAAATCAAACGCTGTTATCATGAATGAAAGGTGTCTCATCTTCATTCATGTGCTGAATGAAAGCGACACCTTGAAGCTGCTATAACTGATGCCCTCGGAAAAGGCATCTAGATTTAACTGAGCTCTGTACATCAGCAGCAATCGGCAGCAATCACTGCACAGTTGCTAAATCAAACAGTTGTGTCGATAATGTAGATTCATGCATCTTTAATAAGTCTTTCATTGCAAGGCTGCGATGAAACTACTCTTTATTGAAGATCTGTTATTGCTGCAGAAGTACACAATTAATTATAGGAAGACATACGTTATCCAGTACAAGAATGATACTCATGTGCTGTAAGGTGGTCAATTTTTCTGACTCACCATGTCAGATTTGTGCCATAATGCCTCACAGGTAGTTATGAAAGTGTGAAAATCAAGGCGGGCGTGATAAAATCTATTTAAAGCGGCATCACTGCTCTCTCTCTCGCTCTCTCTCTCTGCTGTGGCCTGTGCTTTACACAGGCCTCAACAATGAAGCTTTTGTATAAAGTATGGGCACGGTATCGCACATTCGCCGCAAGCCCGAGGTGAGGAAAGATGCTGAATATATTTCCACTGCTTATTCTCCATCACCTCGCAATTGTTTGTAATGCAATGAGAAACAAACACGACTTCAGGGCACGTCTTGGGCTGACTATGAGAAATGAATCCATTATATAATGAAAAAAAAACAATCAACAGTTACAGTATGCAAATACAGCAAACAACAACAACACAAATCCTGTGTTTGCTCCAATGGACTGTGGCACAGCCCCAGTTCATGTACCAAGCGAAAAAATGTTCTGTGATTTGACAAATCTTTTAAAATTGAGACATTTAATCATTATCTTTTCCAGTCTTGCAAAATGCTAATACCAAATTCCTTATTCATTCCTCCCTAGGGGCCTTTTTTTTTAATTAATTAGCATTCTTACCACTGAATGTGCACTCCAATCAGAATGTGGAGGTGAAAAGGAATTCCACCTGACAGAGCTTGCAAACACCACTGAAATAGCCAGGGCAAAGCAATAAAGCTGGGTAGATTAACACATAAAGATACTGTAAGTGTGCTGTCGTTAGCCCTGACCATTTCACTGATTTATCCCTTGTCTGATGGCCTTAGCCACCCCAGTCTAGTCTGGAGTCTTTCATGGGCAGTGATGTTTAAAGACCCTTGTTTGTTCCAAGTACACTTATGACACTTGGTTGCTCATAATTATTCCTTGTGTTGTGTTCACTGTCAACTGACAAAGGTTTTGTCTCTGAAAAGTGTGGTTTATTTGATCAGATTCGCATAAGATTCCATGATTTTGTCCACAAAGAAGATTAAGCATATAAAATAAATTGTGTTAATTTATATACAACTTTTGTTCACTCTAGTTTCTAGTCAAAACTAACTTCTTTAATGTATTGACAAATGACTTGAAATATTGTGAAATTGTAAAGTGTAGTTTTGGGATAATGTTCTTTGTAAACAAATAAGATCTTCCTGGTTACTTCTGAAATGATTATTTCTTATAGTCAAAATAATCCAGAAATTGTTTTTTTAGAACTCAAATTCAAGACGTATAAGTTCAGATCAATGACACATACGGACCATAACAAATAGAAGTTCAAAACTTGTAATGTTCACATGAAGTGTGTATGTTGATAAAAAAAAAAAAAACAGAACAGAACGAAACATGAACATACGCTATCCAGTACAAGAATGATACTCGATTTGTGCCATAATGCCTCACAGGTAGTTATGAAAGTGTGAAAATCAAGGCGGGCACGATAAAATCTAAACACAAACTGAAACATGACACAACATGAGGGTTAAGAACGTTGCTTTGTATTACTGCAGATTTTAAAGATATCAGAATGCATCATGCATCAGTCTGCAGAGGAACATGCACAGTTCCAGGCAACAGGCTTCTCCTGGTTCCATGAAGTAAAATCGTTTGTTGCATTAACCAGCTTTTCAGCTTCCATATCAATACTGTTGATTGTCCAGGGATTAAAAAGTCATTTGTTTTTAAACCAATGACGTGTTACTTGATTTCCGCGTCTGGATCTTCGTGGGATTTCTTCATGCAACTGCTGTCCAGCATGGCAGATTTAATATGCAGTACAATCCTTCAAGCTTTGCCCCTTTCCGCCTCCCAGGGCATCCGATTCAGCATAATGAATCAGTGACAGATACTCTTAGATGAAGCCCATGTCAGTGTCAATGCTATGGCTCTACTGTATAAAATCTTCATAAATGATCCAAAAACATGCCACGCATATGTATACCAGTGTTTCCTTGCTCTAAGTGTCAGATGCATTTTCAAGACCTGCACCGAACTGCTTAAAGCTCAGAGAAAATGAAATAAATGAGACATAATATAAAATTAAAAAATAAATGATGGTAGGGTTGCTCCACTGTCACAAAAGTCATTATAACAACAACAGAATCAAAAGGCTTTTGACAAAGATAAGGAACCCCCAAAATAATTTTGTACCTAGGATATGTAGTATTTTGTTTATGGGTACATTGAGTGGCAACTACAATGCTATTTCCGTCAGATCATGATTGTTAGTGACTCAACTGATAATTATATGCATGAAGACTTTGAAAGAAATTTGGGCTTCAGTGGGTCAGTGGGTTATATTGCAAAATGCTGATTTATATGATGAGATGATTTGTTTTATTTGTGTATTTAGAGCGGTTGATTAATAAAATAGATGTGATAAATTGATGGTATACTAGTTTGGGCATACATTTGCAAAACAAACAAAAAAAACATAGTTTCTCATTACAGCAGATGTAGGAATGGTGTTAAGTCATTCTCCAGTAGTGGACACAGAACGCCTGCAAATGAGTGTGAGATAGGCCTGACAAAGCTCCCTGAGTCCAACGCCTCTTTGGTCTGTTGTGCTGGGCTGAGCAGACCTTAGCACCAGGGGTTGTAAACAACACAGCTGGGACAAACAATCCAAATCCTAACACTACCAGGCTCCTCTCCGGTTTAATCTTTTGCTAGCTCTGCATCTGCCAGAAACCATAATGATTTGGACTATTCCGGGTGCCTGGGAGATGTTCTGAAAATATATCGCAAATCGAATTACCTGCAGGAATCGGTAACACAGATACCTGATGGCTTATAAACACTGATAAGGCAAAGATGGATGTGAAGAGTGAAGGAGTGCTGAGATTTAAACCATGTTACAGAAATGTCCACGTTAGTGCACCAATCACATGTATTTCCTTGTGGGGAGTGCACAGACATGTTTTTTCAAAAAAGAAAAGCCAAGATGAAGCAGTGGATAACAGCATGTGTTTGTGTTCAGGTGTTCACAGGGTTGAGTTTATTTTTCATCACCGAAGTCACTGAGGCAGATTCTAAAACAGAAATTTAGAAAATGCATTTGTGAAGGAATTTCTACGTAGATTTGTTTTTTTATTTTATTCAAAAAGGTTGCTTAAATCAAAAATTTATTTTCAGTAAAAACTTCAATCAAAAAAAACCCTTTCAATCAAAGGAAAAAATTGTTTGTTTGCAAAAAGATGTTTCTGTTCGTATGTTTTGTTTGGAGTACTTTTTAATTGAAGTAATGTTGTTTTGGGTTCGGGTCATATTATGGATAAATTATGGACACGTGTGTTGACAGAACTAACCACCAGGTGGTGATAAGTTATAAGCCCCGCCCCTCTCGTCAACCGGGTTTGTCAAAGACATGTGGCCGTGAGTCTGACGACATGACTACGAAGTCGATCAGCTGTCATTGCCCATGTGAGCATTGAAGTCCCAGAAGGGACACCTTCCAGCACCCCCTCCAAGGGGGGGTATGACAATCAGGACCCCTCCTCTACCTCGTCAGAAGGCAGAGGGATGAACAGGGGCAATTCCAGAGTGGTAGAGAGTCCAACCCCTCTCGAAGAAACTGGTTCTGGAACCCAACTGTGCATCGAGGCAAGAGCGACTATATCTAGTTGGTCCAGCTTCTGTAGCCAGGGATCGAGGTCTATGCCTCCAGCCCCGAGGCCCCTCCCACGGGTGGTGGGCCCATGGGAAAGGGGACCTATGTTACCCTTTCGGGCTTTGTCCAGCCAGGCCCCATTGGTGCAGGCCCCGGTGACCCACGTCCAGGCAAGGTTATATAAGCCTATATATTGAAAAAAGAGAAACAAGTTTTGCAGTTCCTCCTAATAACATTAAAAACAACATTCAGCAACATTATTTTACTGTATTTTTGAAGTCCAAACTGTATGTACTTCAGTATGGTATTAAAATTCAGTTCCTTGGATATATTTACATTTTCAGCAGGGATACTCTCACTGAATCACCAGAGGATGACAGCGACTTTCTTTCCTTTGCAAGAAATGCCATAAAAACACACATCAGCAAGAGAATTGTGTTCATTGTTGTATCCCATGGCACTACACTGTTTGACATACAGTTACTACACTGATTAAAAGAAAGAAAAGTTTCCTTTTCTATATGAATTTCCTGAAATAAATTCCCGGGTGACACATTAGCACTGTTGCCTCACAGCAAGAAGGTCGCAGGTTCAAGACCTCCTTGGTCCTGGGTCTGGGACCTTTCTGTGTGGAGTTTCATGTTCTTCCTGTGTCTGGTGGGTTTTCACCAGGTACTCCAGCTTCCTCCCACAGTCCAAAAACATGCTGAGGTTAATTAGAGACTCTAAATTGTCCATAACTGTGAATGTGTGAGTGAATGGTGTGTGTGCCCCATGATAGGCTGGTGACCATCTGGGGTGTATCCCTGCCTCTCACCTGTAATGCCATGGGATTGGTTCCAGCAAACCCCTGCGACCCTAATGAGGAATAAGTGGGTATAAAAGGTGAATGAATGAATGAATAAAATACTATGTTATGATATTGATGCATGTTGTGACATCAAAGAACGGTTTACGTTGTGTGTGTCTAATTGGGCATTGATGACCCAAGAAAGAATTTTACATTTTACATTTTTACATGGGGCGACATGGTGGTGCAGGGGTTAGCGCTGTTGCCTCACAGCAAGAAGGTCGCAGGTTCAAGACCTCCTTGGTCCTGGGTCTGGGACCTTTCTGTGTGGAGTTTGCATGTTCTCCCCGTGTCTGCGTGGGTTTTCACCAGGTACTCCGGCTTCCTCCCACAGTCCAAAAACATGCTGAGGTTAATTGGAGACTCTAAATTGCCCATAGGTGTGAGTGTGTGAGTGAATGGTGTGTGTGCCCCACGATTGGCTGGCGACCATCTGGGGTGTATCCCTGCCTCTCGCCGTAACGCGCTGGGATAGGCTCCAGCAGACCCCTGCGACCCTAATGAGGAATAAGCAGGTATAGAAAATGACTGACTGACATTTTTACATTAATACTTAGTTAAGAATGTCGCAGGATATTTCATTGATAGATGCACTTGAAAACATTTCCTAGATTCAGGTGAAAAAAATGACATCATCTACACGCCCACCCCTCAAAAAATAAATAAATAAATCAAAAGGGAAAGCTGCGAATGAATCCAGAAGGGCCTTCTGATTCTGATTAAAGTGCATTTCCATCAAGGAAGTGACACACTGAGAATTCAACAGCACCAGTATGCAGGGGTCCAAGCACCTTGGGGACCCCAAGTCTAATTTGCTTCAAACCTAAAAGGCAGATAATAGTCCTGATCTGACAGCCAGCCAATTCCCAGCTTCCCTCATCAAGAATCTATTCAATTTCAAACATCAAGTTGCTTGCAATGAAATCAAAAATGAATGGGATGGAACTTGGATGTGGGAGGAAACCCTCGAGGAATCACACTTGAGGAGTTTGAAACACTATCGGCTTCAAATGTTCTGATCTTAATTAATTAAAATTAAAAGTAAAATGACGATTCAGGCTGTATTTCCTTGTGGTTATAGGAAAACATATTTTATTAAAATTGTGTCATAAAAATGAAATACACTGTAAGGGACCAAGCCATGAGGCACAAGGGCACAGGATAAACTGGCTCAAAAAGGGGTTTTATTAACCAAAAGAAGATAAATGCTCATAGAGTGATAAATCATAACTAGGTTTATAACAAACTAACTAAATATTATTCAACATAACATGAACTCAAACAAAAACAGCTCTCTCCCTAAACACAGATCAGGATCTTATATACTGGCTGCCCAGACCACTCTCCAAGTGAAAGTGATGAACAAACTCACTAAACATAATCATAATTAACAGTTAACAAGAAATGTTAACATAAACATATTTTAACAAAACAAACTCATCTAATCACAAAAGAAAAAAAAAACTTGTAAAACTCTAACCAATTTAAATCCCCCTATGATGTGGCAGCCATTGGTCCAGCCCAATTGGCCTCATCCTCCATTTAAGGATTGTGGTTTTGGGTCTTTTCTGACAGGATGATCCCAGCAGCAGCAGCAGCAGCAGCAGCAGCAGCAGCAGCAGCAGCAGCAGCAGCAGCAGCAGCAGCAGCAGCAGCAGCAGCAGCAGCAGCAGCAGCAGCAGCACTCCGATTAACATGTAACTCAGAAGAGAAGTGCCAATCATAAAAAGCCAACTAAATATGTGTACTAAACATGAATGATTGTATCAAAACTGCTGAATAAATTATGTTTAACGAAACTATGAATGTTGTCATTTGTAATGTGAACTAACACAACTGTAAAGTGTGAAAAGGTTACCGGCATTCAGCTGAGTGTGGCCAAAGATGAGGCCATGACATACACAAAGACGTATTATTGTTAAATAATAATATTAAACTTAATTTGAATAGCATTTTTCATATAGAAATGGAGAAGAGTTGCTTTTATTTTTGCCTTTCTCTACATATACATTGAAATGTGAGATTCACTATAACCAGGCCATACAGGCCATACAAGAGGGGATAAGATCTCCATTTTTAGCAAAATGATTGAAATGCATCCTCCTAGTTAACCTGCCATGGCTCCTCTAGCAGAAGAGCAAGTGCAGGGTCAGACGGGTTTTTTAGTTGTTAGTCTAACCTGCCTCACTCATTGATTCTTATCTGACAGGTTTATATCAAGTTAGAATCCTAACTAATGATTATAGTCTAACTGTACTGTGTATTGATAAACCCATGGTGCTGTCCCTGGTGCTGAACTACTTCTTTTTCTCTCAGTTCTGCCCTGTTGTTAAGTTTTGAATCTCTAATATTCTCTAAACAGGTCTGTATATTCTCTATACAGGTCTGTGGCAAATAATGTTTTGCAAGATGAGAAAGTCAAACATTTTAAAATACAGTTTTTATACTGTTCCTGTTAGTTTCTTGTTATTTAAAAATCCATTTGTATCATTTTTTTCTTTACAAAAATCATTCATCATTGATTTTGTAGGAATTTTTGACCAAAATATCAAATGGTGTAACCGATAAAGAATAATACATTTTAAATATATAATCCACCTAGAATATAAGACTTGTTGATAGTATGCGTTTTTTTGTTTTTTTTTAACCCCTATAGGAAAACAATATGAGACCACTAGATTATTTTTTTCTGAAATCAGCATCTCTACATGTATTCCAGCCGTTCCATTCCAGCGTCTGTTGAATTCCAACACATGAACACCTCATTCTGCTTAAAGAGGAACCAGGAGTGGAATAAAGACACCAAAGAACAATGTGAAAAGAGCATGCAAAGACACATGAAAGCTGTGATTAAAAATGAGGGTTATTGCACCAAATATTGATTTCTGAACTCCTCTTAAGTGTAATGTAATGTTGTTTTAAAATGAATTTTACCTAGTTTCTTTGCTTTGTTTAAGGTCTGAAAACATTGTATCTTTTTTGTTATTTTGACTGTTTGTCATTTTCTGATAATATAATGACAATATTTTTATTTGGAATTTGGAGGAAATGTTGTCAGTAATTTATAGACTCACACAAAAATGTTCCTTTTGCCCAAACACATACCTATATATAGTATAATCAGAAAAACTGATAATTTTGCAGTGGTCTTTTATTTTTTTTCCAGAGCTGTACATATATATGTACTATGAATAGCCTACATACTATATACAGTAAAGTCACTTTCATGAATAAAGTGACAAGTAGCAAGCATAGAGACACACTGCTGCCTGGAGTGTTTCTATAATATTCCTATAAAGTACCATCTCTGTTATGAATGTGACAGAGAGGAACAAAAAACCTCCACACCACACACTGGATTGTTTTATTTTTGTTTCTCTATATTTGATAATGCATATTTTTTCTCTCTCTACGCAGGAAACCAATGTGTGTGTGTGTGTGTGAGGGATATGGGAGCTGAGATCGCCCTTCCTGCCCAGCTGCCAGTTTTTTGGACCCAGCCATTGAAATGATCTCATGGGAGTGTTGCTTAAGGCGGCTCAGAAGGACAGCTGGGAGTGGTCAGACCTTCCTAACCCGGAGCGGAGCAGTGGAGCGTCACTGAGGGAGCCGGTCTGGATCAAGAGCAACAGCACATCATGTGTAAAAGGAAATAATCCCTGGTGGTGGAGTTTTAGCCTGGCCTGACCGAGCATGATTTTTTTTCTAAGTAGTATGACTGTTAATGGCAGGACTCTTTTTAAAGAGAATACTAAATGAATTGATCTGTGGATTGTGCAAAAGCTGATTATAAATTCTAGGGGGAAGCCCAAGGAAGGAAGCTCCAAATGGTGGTACACCAAAGGTGTATGTGTCTCCCACCAGGCCACAGTCCATCCAGAACCGGCCGAATAAAATTTGCAATATGGACCCTTGAGTGCAATCCTGAATGTCAGCTGTCATTGTCTGCCCATGATTAGAAAATAGAAGAAAAGCATTGTTCAGACCTGCTTTGGGTGTTGCTGCTGTGGTCTTTTCACTCTGGAATTACAGCCACCTCTGTAACAAAATATTTCTGTGGAGACATTACTATTACATACTTTTTACTATACATGTCTGGTGTAAGATGGAAGCAGAGTAGGTAATGTGACTGAGATAATTAACCTTCACTGACCACAGCTGCTACAGTCGCATAATTCAAGGTAATGGTTTACCATTTACCTAATAGCAGTTCTATTAAATCAAAATTATGACTTTTTTATATTAGTATTTAGGCTAGGCCTATAGGATAGTCCTCAGGTAACCTCAAACTTCTTGTTGGGCCACACTTCCTGTTAAAAATTAACAAATTAGGTATGAGGTACAAATTAGGTGAAAGTATGTCAAGCATTAAATTTATTTTTGAGAGTTTCTTAACTTTCCTTACTTTTTTAGGAAAGCATATTATAATATTCAGTAACCCTTCATTTTACAAGTCCTTAAGTACATATGAACTATTTTGGAGTTCAGTATAAACTAAGATGAACTACTTTGTTTGATTTCATAAAAGCATTCATTCATGTATTTCATATGTAATTCATATTGGTGTTCATATATGTTTATATATAGTTCATAAAGGTTCATATGTAAGTAATTTACAGTTCATATGTATGTAATTATTTGTTCACATCTAGTTCTGCAAAATAGTTCATATGTAGTTAAACTAATGTTCATTATTTTCTACATTTATGGTTACATTACATACAGTATATACATTACATATAATTAACTATTAACATATAGTTAAGGTGAGGAAACTGCTCTTAGTTTTGGTTTTGGTCTTGGTATTGTGATTAAATCTTTTTTTTTAAAAAGTCAAACTATATATTTCCAATGCACATGTATAGCACATTTAAAAATAACAAGGTTGACCCTAATATGCTTTACGTTCAAACACAATACAAACAACATGATAAAGGTGTTAACACAACAAAAATAAATATTTAAGAGATGCTATGTGACTAAAGTATGTCTTGCTATATAAACACGTTAAATATAAATACCAGGATGTTTATATTCATATGTAACTGCTGCTGTTGAAAATTAGGTTTGAATCCTTTCATAACAAAGGTGAAATCAATGCTGATGCAGTCAAAGACAAAAAAATGATGTAACTCAAGGGCAAGAAGATAATGAAATTAAATAGTAAATGGTACATTAATCAACCTCTATCTATAGCCAAGAAAGTGTATCAGTGTTAGACAGATTTCTGGCAGTTTAGAGTGGCCTGTAATTGAAATAAATAAGTCGTCCGGTAAACCAGCTAATTAAAGAAGTGAATCATTGGATCAGAGCAGGGAGCTAATGAAGAGACCATGTACATCTTGATGAACATGACATGTGGCCATTTTCTGAAAGTGAGCTTGGAAGCCCAGAATCAGCATCTATTAATGTAATGTGCTATGAAGAAAGAGAAATCTTACCTATTATATCATCAACTTTGATGATAACTAGAAGCTGCTGTTAAATTTTGGCAGACTGATAAAGTTGTCTCTAAATTATGGCATAGAGGTGAGGTCACATGTCATCTGGTGCCATAAAATCCAGTTAGGTGGGACGCCTACAGATCTTACAGTCAGCGTCTTCTTCTTCCTCCTCCTGCTCTGTGGTGTTGGTATCTCACCTACAAGCACTATGGCCTAAATCTAAAATGACCTCCAGTTCTTATATTACTGTAATTGCCCTTGTTGCATCCTTCTATCTATATACCGAAGAGTATAGATGGATGATCCCTGGCTTGTTGTTAATTTAAAACATTTTAATAATTTAATCAATTTTCATGAGGTGTTGCAGTCTGATCTCTTTCGGTGGTAGTGCTGATGTGCACATTTACCTCCCTTTAGTATGCTGTCTGGTTTGAGTCTTTTTTTTAAAGGTACAGTATGTAAGATTTCCAATTTCCCTATAGAGATAAATAAAGTTCTATTCATCTAGCCCAGGGACATCAAACTCAATTTTGATCTCAACTGGGCCAGACCAATAAAAATGTAGTTATAAACGGGTGCAGTGTCTGTAGGAAGTATGTATTCCTGTAGAAAAGTGTATGATTAAGTACATTTTTTTTTATTTTTAGCTAAATGAGGGTGTGTTGAACTGTTCCATTTTTCTTAATAGACAAATTATATTGTATTGTAGACAACCTGGGCATGTTATTGGTATGTGTGTAAATAAATAAATGAGTTCAGGTCCATATTCTGTTCTGTTAGGTAATGAGATTTCCTGAGGGCATATGAATGCATCTTGGAATAAGACAGCTATGGCCCACAGTAGCCTGTGTTAGCATGAGAAATAAATTAGCAGCTAAACTGGTTAAGAAATAATCAGATGAAACATAGTCTACTGTTTATCACAGAATACAAAGTTACCAAGGACATTTGTTTTGAAACCATTTAAAATGTGGTGTGTGTGTGTCCATTTGACAAAGGTAGCTGTACCTGAGTTCAATTTCTTTTCCCCATTCATTTCTAATGATCAATCACTTTTGACCGGGAACACCAGGAGTGTACAAAAGTTGAATAAAACACACAAAATTGTATATAAATTAATACAATTTATTTTGTGTGCTAACGTCCTCTTTGTGGAAAAAGTCACGGAATCTTAGGTCAATCTGATCAAATTCACCATGTTTTTCAGAGACAAAAAATGGGTTAAACAATTAATTAACCTTCAGTTTACAAAATAGGAGAGATGACATAAGAAAAAAATGACAATTTCAATTCATATAAAATCTCAGTTATTCCATATTCATTCTGTTTACTGTTGTATTTCAGTTTGAAACATTTACTCACTTTACTTTTTCAGTGGAAAATTAAGTTATCTTGTGTTTTACAAACGATTTAAAAATCAAAACTCTAAATATTATATCCCTAGATCCCTGAAAGATGTTCACTGACTACACATTCTTGTGAAGAAACAGGAATTATGCCATTTTTTTGTCACACTTTGTACAGTTGTCCGGTAGGCCTTATGAAAATCCAGAACAAGACAGAACAGTCTTGGGAGGAAATGCAATATAATATTTATAGGTATGTTTTAATTAGTATATGATTCAATCAAACAGAATTGTTGTTATTACCTTAGATAGAGGCATTTTTTTAATCTACACAGGGAGCAGGCTCCCTCCATGTTGCATCACCATGTTTCTACAGCGGCCAGTTTCACAGTTGGAGTTCTCAGTCGGTTGCGATCTGAAACCTTGCAGCTCGATGCTGCCAGAAGCCACACACTGTGCCTTCAATTTCTAATAACGGATTAAAGCATCAGCTCTAGCCCTGGTGTTATTTGTCCATTCTAAACTTATATTCATTTGCGAACCTTCTCCGGTTTCTCTGGGCCTTTGGCTCAGTTACAGTTAGACTTGCTGAGTCCATGCTCCATTACCAAGATGCTGCTGCTGTGGAGGTTCCAGCTCATTAGTTCAAAGGGTTTATTACTTCTACAGGGGTGATGGGGGTTCAGAAAGAGGCTCTTCTTTCTCAGAAGAATAAATAGCCCCCTAAGAGATCCTAATACCGTTATGGCAGATTCCACCTTTGTGTAATGTACACTACTGCTCCTCTGCTGAACGAGTGACTAGCACTGAGTTAACTGAGTTTAGAACATTTTAAATAATAAAAAGATTCAACATTTTTTTTTACCATGTCTAAGTATTATTTCATGCAATAGGGGGTTATGCGTGCATTCTTGTATCAGTCAGGGAGGACATAATAAACTTTACTGCAGTCTTCACAGTATCTGGCCCAATGCACTGTGATGGCTGTCTTCTCTCTGGTGGTAAGTACTTAGGTCCTTTCAGAATTCACTTTGGCAGCAATGCCAAGTTCTGTGTCAAAACTGTCTGTGAACAGTAAATCTCAACACTTTGAACACTCCCATCAGCAGAAAGAGCGGTTCTTACATCTAGGACAGAGTTCATGCTAGTATTATAGTTCTGTGTGTACCGCAGGAGATCTTCATCCCAAACTGCCTTGCAGCAATTATAAAAGTGGAAGGGGTGGAACGGAGGGCTGTTGCTGAAAAGGAAATATTAGTTTATTTCTGAAAATGGCACATCTTTAGCAGTAGTCAGGGATGTGTGTCATCCAGAGCTAGCCCCAGCTGTCTCATTTGACATTGCCTGCAGGAATATGAGTGTCAAGTGAGATTTTCAGACGTGTGGGGTCAAACCATCAATTCTCCCGACTGAGGAGGGTGACAGATAATTGCTTGCAGCTTTACTTTGTAAACTTTGGAGAGGATGGAGCTGAAATATTATGCAAATTTGGGCTGAATAATTAGGAGACATCGTAATCCAATAGTAGCTCAAAGGGGAATCGCTCTGTGATGACAAATTATATGATTCATTTGTCACGGCGGAACTGTAAATGGGTCTTTTCACTGGCTGTGAGTGAGGTGGGAGGAGGATTACCAGAGCACATGTGTCACTAGCTATATGTATTTACATACTGTACAACAACAGTAACAGGTATAGCATGAGATAAACCACTTATATAATAATTTCTAACACAATCCGATCACTGAAGTGAAGCTAAAACATCATTCTGTTATTAAAACTGTTGCTTAAAGGGAACACATTATGCACATTTCCAGGTCTATATTTTTTATCTGGAACTCTACTGGAATATATTTACATGATTTACACCCCTTATTTATTTCCTTGTCAATGTCAACTTCACAAATAGGCCTATACAGGCCACCTTTCAAACTGAAATCCAGTCACTAATATGTAAGTGAAACATTTCATACAAAGCCATCAAGACATCAAGCTCAAAATTCAATTAATGTATGGAAAAAAACATTTTTGGCTGATTTGTCATCAGCTGTGTTCCTCTGGGACACAAACACAACACAGCACCAAACAGTTGCTGTGCCTGCCCCATTTTGACCCATTAAGCACCAAATAGATGTGACACTGGACCACAACTTATATGATATCACCCATACAATTTGCATGTTTTCTGACTTTGATCATTTTGCTGATTTGCACTACATTTACATAGTTTGCATTCTATATATAGTTTATAATTTATTTGTTACTATTTATATTATTTGTATTTCTATTTCTACTTGCTTATAATGAAATGCCTGGAAAAATCTCACCCTCCACATTCTCCTGCCAGTTGTCAGACCACAGCTGGACGCATATCAGTTTGCATACAGAGCCAGCTGGGGGATGTGGGGGGGGGGATTCCAACATCTGGAATCAACCTTCAATACAATTCAACACCACCAGATGATCAAGAAGCTTAGACCTCAGGAATGGAAGCAAATGTGAACCATAATACAAATGAATTACAGAAATCCATGTTTATTTTTACATTGTAGCCACATTTTTGACTAAATAAAATGAATAATATGGTATAAAATGGAATATTGATTATTCATTATTTCAAGTCAAACATCAAGCCAAAAATGCAGCTTCATTTTGAAAATGAAAATGATTTTCTGCTAATGCATTTTTCAATTTTCAAATTTGACATTTCAATTTAGATTTCGTCTGGAGAATGTTTTAAAATTTCAATCATAAATGTCATTTTCTTTAGTCACAGAATGAGCATTCTTGAAAAAGAAAATGCAATCTGGAATATTGATTATTCATTTTATTTATGTGTCAAAAATTGCAGTTCAAATTTAAAAATGAAAAAGGATTTTGGTTAATGCATTTTAATTTGTATTATGAGTCACATTTACTTCCATAGTCAGGCCGTAAGAATCTCCAAAGTCACGTTACCAACCATCATCACAAATACCATAGCCCCTCAGCGCTCTGTCCTCAGCCCCTTTCTTTTCACCCTCTACACTAATGACAGCCCCTCACCAATCACCACATACTATACTCAGATGACACTATTACTCAGATGACACTGCTATCCTAGATCTACTCAGTGACAATAATTCCATTTGTGATGGAGGCCACACAGTCAGCTGAATGCCGGTAACCCTTACGCACTTATTGATACTTTATATTTATGTGTGTATTTAATTTCATCTTAATTTAGTTTATATTATTACAAATACATACAAATAGAATTCAAAGTTCACACTTTTTTCTGTAAAGTACATATTTATCTTTTCTGAGTTACCGATTAATCAGAGTGTGGGAAGAGAAGACCCAGAAGCACAACCCTTAAATGGAGGATGAGGCCAATTGGGCCGGACCGATGCCTGCCACATCATAGGGGGGATTTGAGGGGTCAAATTAGACTTTTACAATTCTTGTGATTAGAGGAGTTTGTTTTATTTTGGGGTCTTTTGTTGTTAAAATCTGCTTATGTTAACATTTCTGTTTTGCCTTGTAATTATGATTAAGTTGGGTTGTTTATTTGTTTATCCCTTTCATTTGGTCTGGGCAGCCAGGATATAAACTACAGCTCTGTCATTAGTGAGAGAGCTGTTCTGTTTGAGTTCTAGTATATTTAAGTTGACCTCTGTTATAGGCTTAGATATGATTTATCGCTTTGTAAGCATTCTTCTTTCTTTGGGTTAATAAAACCCCTTTTTTAAATTTGTTTGTCCAGTGTCTTTGTGCCTCACTGCTTGGTCCCTTATACCATTACTACCTTTCACCACTCCATTTCTTTTTGGACTGGTTTACCAGTCAGAACAGGTTAGCCACTTTAAATACTTGGACTCACCATAGGCAATAAATTGACATTTGACCAACATACCACTGACATCTACAATGATCCCAGCAAAGGCTTCATACTACTGTTCACCAGCGTCATTCAACCCATCTTCCTGTGCTGTTCCCCCTGTTTCTACAAGTCACTCTGTCCATCTGAGACAAAACCAGTACATCCAAAATCACCAACCATCCCACACCTAACTACACAGAGCTCAACCACCAAGCTATCACACAACTGGCACAATGAAGTGTCAATGAACCCACACTTCACACTGGTCCCATCTGGACACAGATACAGGAGATAGAGACAGGCTCACTTTCACAAGAGCTTTCTCCTATACCATCTCTGCCCTTATCAATAACAAATAATAACCCTTTATAACATTATAATCAATAACTCTGTATGGACTCTAGCCCCCCTGAGTGTGATTTTTTTTTTCATGTCTCTTTCAAGTGTTTGTATTTATATTTTTTGTCTTAACCCTCTAGTGCAGGGGTTCCCAACCTTTTCCAGTTCAGGGTCCACTTGGAAATCTCCTAAATGTCCACGGCCGACCTCTGACCCAATAATCAATACAGAAGCAAGTGAATGCATTTTCAGACCACTTTGTTATTTTAATGTAAAAAATGTAACATTGAGGACTGATTTGAATTAATATGAAAAGGCAGGAAAATCAGAGCAGGGCATTTTTATCATTTTGCTGTGAAAATTCAACATTTAGGCCTAGGACTAATTATGGAATATGCATGAAGCTCACAACTTATTCAACGATATTACTTTTCACTTTAATACTAATGTCAACTTATTCACAGGGAAATCAGAAAATGACATTTTTATCATTTTAATGTGAAAACTTCGACACAACGTGTAGAACCTTGTTTATACTTCTGCTACATAGCTACGGTGCTGACGCAGACCCCTACGCCATAGGCTGACGTCACCCAACAAATCCTGACTACGCGCCGCGTAGATGTGGACTGCAAGGGCTGTGATTGGTTCAGTTCAGCTCCTCCAGAGCTGTGATTAGTCAGTGCAGCCGTAGTGGTCTACAGTCGCCTCCACTAACAGTTTCTCTCTTGCTTTCACTTCAACATTTGCAATAAAATCATTTTCTCTTTGATATCAATGAGCTAAAAACACACACGCTACATCCTGTTTGTCTGAAGGACGATTAGGACCAGGAAAAAAAAGTCCGGTACAAGAAAATAAAGTGAAAAAAAAGTCTGGTACAAAACCGAAAGAAAAACAGATGAAAGAAGAAAAAAGTCCGGTACATACAGTCCAGAATATGTGTTATATAAGGGGAAATGTGTGTTTTGGCTGTTTGTTCTTTAACTGTCTATGACAGATTGTGGAAAAAAAATCCCTTACAATACAATGAATGAATCTAACTTATTGTTTTGTATACCATAATTCATCATGGGCAGCAAAGTAAGAATTTTATTCTACAAGGAGCCTGTTTCTTATCTGCACATGACAATAAAGACTTTGTATCTTGAATCTTTTCATTGTAATGTATCACAAATGGCAGCATCTAAGTGTCAATTCTTCTCTGAACTATTTTAAATGTAACAATGTGAATCACATACAGAGGCCTGTTGTCTGCCCAGCACTTTGTTCTTATGACAGGAAAGCTCTGTTTGACCAAGCAGCAACCTCCAGGGCTGAAAAATGAAGCCAATGTAACTGCCAAGAAAACCCCATGAAAAAATATATGTTCCCTTTAATTATAGTTGACAGTGGACAGTGATTTAGTGACTCATTAATGTCTTCTGTTTCATGCCCCAGAGAGGCCACAATACATAAGATAAGATGCAGTGTTACTAAACCACTTCTTTTTATCCCTTCAATACAATTTATTAGTTAATGAGATGCTGCCAAAAGGCCTGTGTCTTTCACCTCCGGTTCGGTTTCCTGAGAAAAAAAATCAATGTGTCTTTGCAGTTTTCAGTCCCTCCATGTCAAATGTTTGGAATAGTGTCACAGAAAGACAAAGGCGAGTGCAGAGGTTTGGACAGCTGTTACATTATATACATGGTGTGAGTAACAGTCATGGCTGATGGTGTGAAGTCAGTCACTCATTATAGCAGAAAAACAGGAGCACCCATAATCATAGTGTGGGTATATCACATACTGTGGTATAATTTTGAAGACTGTGACACGCTGAAGAAAACCAAAAGTAAAGACAAGAAAAGCAAAAATGCAAAGACATAATTGTGATGTGTTTTATTACATTATTACATGAAGTATTTAGACCTAGTGTTATGTAAAACATTGTATTAATCATGTTTCACATATATCTCACTCATGTACGGAGCACATATTACACTGAATGTGATCACTCTAGTTGTACTGGTTAAGTTCAATGTATTTTACATTAAACCTTAATATTAAAGAAAATAACCTCAATAGTGTTTTAAGAAATAATTGTGTAAAACAGGCAAGAATAACTCTGAAAAATAATAAGGCTCTAAAGAATTAAGGAAATATTGGTGTAAAATTGTAAAAAGCAACCTTACTAAAAGAGGGGTCCTGCAGAGGCAGCAGAAGACTGGTAGGAACATGCCTGAGTGGAGATGTAAAGAGTAGCAATGACATGGAGAAATTTCTAATGGTGTGACTGGTTAATGTATAAGAGATGGTCAGTAGGTGTGATCTAATGTGTGGGATGGACAGGTGTGACTGATGTAGACAGAACTGTATAAATATCAATGTATAAGCTTTCTAAACTTCAGACTGCACTTCCGAGAGTTCTCTCCTTTTTTGCTGACAATAAAAAACATTTTGATAAACTGCTTAAGAGTCTGACTCCTGGACATAATTTTTTCCATGTTTTTACATCAAAAAGAAGTTTTTCCTGATCGATTATGGACTTGAGCAGGAATATCTTCAAACTTTGACCCAGGGATTTGACACAACAATATACAGTCAGACTAATACAGTAAAGTGGATCAGACTCATAGATCCGAATGGCTCATGTTATACTGGGTGACAACCAGTCTTAGCAGTAACGCGTTACAAAAGTAATGAATTACCCTAATGCATTTTTGCTTCTGTAATGCAGTAATGTAAGGCATTACAGAAAAAAGGTAATATTTTACTTGTTAAAAATGTCAGTAGTGAGAATTACAATGTGTTTTTAACCTGGATTGAAGTGGTCATTATTTTATTTTTCCTTATATAAATTCACTGAAATCACTGTAAGATCAGCAACAGTGAAACATCTGCGCAAAATGTTTCACTTCCTTTTCCTTTTGGCTCATCAGACAGAAGATGGACACATTGGATATCACATTCTCCAGATAGACACACACTCATTACTTTACATTTGTGATACCTAATTATCTGAAGAACATTGTAGTCAAATGCACTTTGTACTCCACCTAAATAAACTGTCCACTTCCTGAAATAGCAGCAGTAATTTAACATTTACAGAGGAGCCATAGTAACATGAAGTTAACAGGAAGCAGGTGGAGCATGAGAGTGGAGATAAAACCACTAAACAGACTAAATGAACCTTCTCCTGCTCTGAGATTCTTCAGCATCAAGAGGTTAGGAGACTTGTTGTTGAAGACATGAAAACCACTTTAACAGTGGAATCAGCAGCTGAATGAAAACTAGTCAGCAACATCCTTGTTGTGACCAGCAGCAATAATGACAAAGGTATAGAGATAGATTTAGATTGATGAATCCATATTTACTGTTATTTTGGTGAGAGTAACTTAAAAGTAATGCAATAATGTGTAATGCCTTACATTTTAAATACAGTAATATTGTAATGTAATGATTGAAATGACTATAATAAGTAATAAATAACACATTACAGTTTTGAAGTAACTTGCACAACACTGGTGAGCACCAGTAACTCAGTAAAATGCCAATGTTTCATGTTCATGCTATGATAAAGCATAAGAAGACTTGAATGACTTAGCAGCAGTCTTCTCCTTGTGGTTTGTTGGAAAAATGAAATCAGATTACATTTTAATTCATGTCTTGTAGACATACGGCTACACTGGCACATAATGTTCTATTTTTTTAACATTTAAATTGATATAATTCAAAGAGTGCTTCCTGACTGCAGTAATCATGCATTAATAAAGATGATGTTACCGTAACAAGACAGTGTTTGTAATTGGTTGCCTCTGTTTCATGATAGCATTAGTGTATCAAATGTAAAAGCACATTTACCACAGAGCAATTTACATTTGATTTTAATTAGGATTAGCAGGCTATTCACTCATTGTTCCAGAGAGAAAATACATAGAGGGGGGATTTTTATTTTGGCTCTTCACTTGATCCACCATCTGTCATTCATGAAATTTCTGAAAACATTTGATTGGTCTGGAAACAGCGCTCATTCTGTGTTGTGTTTTACAGTAATCATTGTCTGTCTGTAGAATAGTGTAAAAATGCTGTGTGAAGGCTTTTCATTATACATTTCACTATACAATGAGGTATAGCTGAATTTCACTGTAATGGCTGTAATGTGATTGGTGTGAAAAAATGTATTTATGGGATTATTTCCAAAATGAACCATTAGGAACTTCATTCAACAGAGATATATCATGTCCAAAATGTTCTACAGTAAAGAGCAAAATGGGCTGCAGTGTTTGTCATTAAGGTCCAAAATTACACATATATCCATTTTCTGATCCAGCACCCATATTGGCAGGACTTATTGTTTTAGAGTGCTTTCCAAAAACTGCTGTCTGATCTAGGCTAGTGTTAACTAAAAAATCTACTTTTTAATAAAGTTAGAAAAGATGTCATGCTTTATAACTGAGATTTAGAACCGATTCATGACTGATAACTCACATAAATTTGAGGTGTTCTATTGATTTAAGATTATCAGAAAGTGGTTATAGCACAAGAAGGCTTCACATGAATTGGACCAAAAGCCCAGATGGTGCATTTTGAATTGTTCACACCATATAATACTGATGGAACACACAGATGTTTCACCAGCATTTGCGCTATGAAGTCTTTCTACACCCCAAAGACCCAAGAGATAGTGCCCAATTAAATCACTGTCCAGCCTCTCTCTCTAAATCCATAAAAAACATGATGTTCTTCTATATTGAAAAAAAGAGACCACTACAGGTACAGTATACAAGAGATCTAGCCTGAAAAACATTGTTTCATGTTTTTGACAAAAGACTTCTTAGGAAATACACTATCACAAATACACTAAAACACTGCAGGAGTAAAAACTAGCTACTGCTATCTTTTTCTATAATAGGCCCAAAATTGTCTCAGAAAACTGTCGAGGATTTGACGCTTCGACATCTGCAGCTCTGAAACCTCTGCCAGCATCATCTTATCTGGCCTGCCTACTGGAAATTAGTTGAGCAGATGAAAAAAAGAGGTTTCTAAGCCAACGGGAACTTTGACTCCCTGAGGACAGGGAGTGAGAGACAGGTGACAGTAGGGGTGAGTGAAAAATAGGACACGGATTGGTAGCTGTGAAGTAGGGTGGTTAAAGACATTTTATGTGATTTAGTAGCTGCTGTGATATAACCACAGCAGCGTTTTTTTTCCTTTTTTCTTCTTGCACACATGTGCCTTTTGGGCCCTATTTGAGATTGCAGCTTCCCATAATCATCCCCAAAACTGGCCTATATTTTACAAGGATGAGATGTATGTAACAACGTCCACATTTAGCTTGAAAACCTTGAAGCTCTTCCCAATTCCTTTTTCCCCTCTATTATTACACAATGTGGGTGCCAATTTCTGTCTGATTTCATGTTTTACAGAATTGTCAATAAAATGTTGTGTTCATACAAATTCTAAAAGCAAAACTTGCAAAACTTATTATGTTTATTGTGTTTGTATTAGCAGCCCAGCATCACTAGTAGTATTCTCTGCAGTCTATTGCATGATATATGACTTAGACATGGTAAAAAATATATATTTTGAATGTTTTTATTTACTTGAAATAGCCTAAATAATACATCTGTTTAAAAAAATAAGAAAGAAAGAATAGATAGATAGATAGATAGATGATAGATAGATAGATAGATAGATAGATAGATAGATAGATAGATAGATAGATAGATAGATAGATAGATAGATAGATAGATAGATAGATAGATAGATAGATAGATAGATAGATAGATAGGTATTGCCATATGGCAACATACCTATTTTAGAATTCATTCATTCGTTTATTCATCTTCTATACCCGCTTATTCCTCATTAGGGTCACATGGTCTGCTGGAGCCAATCCCAGCACAGTCGACAGCCTATCATGGGTCACACACACCATTCACTCACACACTCACACCTACAGACAATTTAGAGCCTCCAGTTTACCTCAGCATGTTTTTGGACTGTGGGAGGAAGTTGGAGAACCTGGAGAAAACCCACCAGACACAGAGAGAACATGAAACTCCATACAGAAAGGTCCCAGACCTTGAACCTTGAACTTTGAACCTGCTGTGAGGCAACAGCGCTAACCACTGCCCCACCATGTCACTCCTATTTAAAGTTTACTTACTTACTTACAGATAATGAGTCAAAATTCAGAATAAAAGACAACGTTCGTTGTGAAACAATGATGCTCAGATATCAAATGTCCATGAATAAACAGGATATCCTGGTCATGTGATCTCATACATAGTATGGCTTTCCAAAATAAAAGCCTCCTTTTCACACTTAACTGTAAAAACATAGATTTTACATCACAGCTTTTTAGAAAAATGAAAATAAACAAATTGTTGCCATATGGCAACACTATGTAATAGAATGTTAATGTTGCAAATTGATCACAAGTGTAGATTTTGATGTTATATTTGTACAGTATATTAAGCAGGTAAGAGCTTATTTCTTATACAGTGCTCTCGTATGGATGCTCTTTGAATTCTGCCCATGTCTCGCTTCACAAGCCACACAGTCAGCAAGTGTTCTGGCACAAAAGATTGTGATTAAGCTCCTTGTGAAAACTCCTCATCAACCTGCTCAGAAAATTAATTGTTTTTCATGGCTAATTCAAAAGCACATTAGCATAAATTGACAGGTGCGCCCCATGTGCCATATTGCATGCGTAAAATTGGAGGTTCATTCTCCGGTCGTATAGCGCGATCGTGGAGTCGGAGCCGTGGTTAACTCACAGAGGTCAGCTGAAGGAACACACCCTGTCAGAGAGAATGCCAGCGGTGAATTGCAACCTCAGCAGCATGGCTGACACAGGCTTTTTTTTGTGTCTGTTAGCAGAATTAAACAATCCCCCGAGACATAACATCAACACACACAAGGTCCCCTCTGAATATTCAATTAGCCATATGTAACCCACCGAGGGTTCATAGAGTACTCAAATATATTTAGGACCAGTATCTGAGTCTGGAGGATAGATTGAAAGAGAGAATTATGGACAAAAACAAATTGGAGTTTCTAAACTGGTTGATACTGTGATTAATACATTTAATGCAACAATGAACTGTTTTAAAGAGGTCACATTATGAAAAACACTTGTTCAATGTTTGTGTGTAAATATTCATGTCTTTGGTTTTCCTACTAACACTTCAACTGTGAAGTAAGACAATTCCCTTATTCTGTTGTGGTCTGGCCTCCTCTGTGGTGTTGCTGAAACCTGGATGAACACAAGTCATTCAGAAACAGCTTCTGTTGTGATGTCACTTGTAAATATGAACATCCTTTGGACCCATGTAGCCGTCCCCCTACTTCCAGACTGACCTCAGCTCTAAAGCCTAGTTTATACTTCTGCGTACATAGCTACGTTGTTGACGTGACGAAGACCTTGAGCATTTGTAGTTCTACATAGAAGGAACATGTTGGTCTATGGAGTCCATATAAAATAAAAAAAAAACAGGCAAACAAGAACACACCCAAAAACTTTGTTTTTCTTTTGATCTTTTTTTATTTGCTTTTATTGCTTTTATTGCAAACATTGAAATGGAAGAGACAGAGATGGCCCATTTTACCTGATATCACCCTACTAAAAGATGTGTATTATACAATAAAACACTACAGGAACAGAAAGGAGGGGGGTCCATGGAAGAGAATTTGCAAAGGAAAAAGATGTCCAGAGGAAATAGGGACCAGACACTGAGGCTGAGGTGCGTGGCTGAGAGTGGCAGGCGAGACGTGGAATGACAGGGCACTAGAAAAAAACCTAAAAAAGCACAGGATATGAATCCAAATAAGAGTAGTAGCCCATGATCCAAAAAGTCTTCACCCAAATATGCAAAAATTGAGTCAAAGAACTAGATATTTTAAGCTATGGCTATGTCTTGCAGCAGATAATTATCACCTGTTGGGAATATAATTGATGTTCCCTCTCGGGAAAAAAAAAAATAAAAAAAAACTCTTGAGAAAATTACATGTTTGAGGTCCCCCTAAGTTGTAATGATATCTGGTGAGAGCTGAGCCCTGGGGGTCAATAGTGACTCACCAGCTCCTTTGTCAAGGAACACTCTGAAAACTTTAGGTATTTCCAATCTTAAAATCTGTGAAAAAAACAAGACTGTAACTATAAAGAGTCATGAGATTCCAGTCGTCTGAGGCCGTCATGAATTACTCATTACTCAAATTCTAAATCCCTTTTAACTACACTCATGGAATAATTTTTAGCTTTTCAAACATTAATTATAGTTATTAGACCTTTTAAAGTGTGGAAGTCATAGGTCCTGTGCACCTTCATTCCCCCTTCCTCTTTTCTGAGCCTGTGTGTGTATGTGTGTGTGTGTGTGTGTGTGTGTGTGTGTGTGTGTGTGTGTGTGTGTGTGTGTGTGTGTGTGTGTGTGTGTGTGTGTGTGTGATACAGCAGGGCCCTTGGCCGTTTGGCTCTTGGTGTGAGCCACCAGTGCTGTTCCTGCACAAGGTTGCAGTATTGTTGCAAAATTGGAGCACCCAATGCTATCTGTACCTTTATTCCCATACATTTCATCCTCTGTCTCGTGAGAATGAATCTTTGGGATGTAATAGTATAAGGGCACTTTCACACTACTAGTTCCATTATTTTGTCCACTCCAGACAATAAAATGTTTACTATGTAATATATAGACTCCAGTGTGGTCCATCTTCACACCTGCAAACAAATCTAAATTGAAACTGATTGACATTTCATCATGTTTATCTTTAAACAAACAGGGAATTAAATAATTAGTATCCCCTCCCAAGATCCCATGATTTCAAATAGTTTGTTTGGACCTGAATTTGAGTTTGTTTGTTTGTTATTTAGTAAAATAGAAAATTGGACCAAGACCACTTCAAGACCACAAGGGCGCGACTGATGCCTTCACACCAACGAAAACAAACTGAACTAAGCATCTTTGGTTAGAATGAACCGTTTGGTGCATGAACGTAGCCTAAATATCTCTGTCAGAGTGGAAGTTGTGTAAACTGACCTGAGAAATTTATATTTCTAATGAAATAAAAAAAAAAAAAATAGTACACTATATTTTGGGAAAAACTTAGTTCATTTTTACATTTGTTGATAATTATCTAGTTATGGCTGTTTCATGATGCATTTCCTTACTTATATATTGATGAAAAAAAAGAAATAAAAACAAGCAGCATTTCTATTAATAAATGTGATTTAACAAAGCTAAAGGGAACAAATCTCAAAAGTGTTGTTTATATTACTTAATATGTTTATATTACTTAAATGGAACGAAGTAAACATCTGCTGAATATTTTAACCCACAATTTTGCAATATATTGTATTAAAGGACCAAAATGCAATGGGTCCACCCGACCCAGCAGGATCCTCTTTGTAACAAAACAACAAAGACCCTATAAGGCTTAAAAATGCTCCGTCTCAGGTAATAAAAACACAATCAATTTTCTTTTTGATTAAAAATGTAAACATACTGTCATAGTTTATCATGAAGTAAATAACAGTGGAAACATCAAATATCTTACACATCTCAGCCACTGCAATAAGAACCAGTCGACAGCAAATAACACTGGAAATCAAATAATATAACAGAGACCAATTCCCCACTGCGTAGCATGTCCAAGTACTTAGAGGAGCTAATCAGGTTTCTCTAAAATCAGTATGCTGATAACCATGAGAGTGGCACTTGTACAGAGTCCTCTGGGTTTAAGACTCTTCAGACTAAAATACCTAATTGATATCTGCTAAACTGGGACCATGACAAGTGGCAGGTAAATGTTGCTGGTGGTTATCAGTGGACAGAGTTTGGATTGTGTAATTATTGTCAGGATGTGTTCACAACTTATATGTTGATGAAGGGTTTGATGCTGTCTGCACTGGGGGTGATTAGATGCTGATGAAACCAACCTTCATTCTCATGCATCCTCATTGAACAATTCACACAAAAAACACACCTGGGAACAAATTTGAGCCAATTTCCAATAGACTACGTCGTCCTTGAGAAATCACAGTGTATTGATTCCTTTTTTGTTTCTTGTTTAATCTTGATTTTTACCGGGAGAAAAAAGGGAGGGCACATTTCATCCAAACAACAAATGAACAGAGCGGTTAATTTGTCTGATGTGTCCCACAACATCTCCACTGATCAGGAGGACAAACGAAGGGGCAGTGGCTGCTCACAATAAAAGGGCAGTTATGCATAAGTCTGGGCTGAAAAATACCAGTCGTGTGTTATGGAGGGAAAAAAGGTCTATCTCTGGATGAAAAGTGAGAGAAAGAAAGACAGACAGAGAGAGAGAGAGAGAGAGAGAGAGAGAGAGAGAGAGAGAGAGAGAGAGATATGCCGAACTCTGAATACAGAGTAGGCTGGAATACAATACCATACAATCAAGCAAGCAGAAAGCACAACGCATATGGCAAAGGACACTTTGGTATTCTGTCTCAATTAAACCCTGCCTTTGAATGACTTGAGACAAATGGCATCTGCAGAGGCAAGTGTTTATTTCCCCTGGCTGTAATAGCTCACGAAACAGATATTCTCTTATCACCATCTCATAGCAAATATAATACAATGACCCCAAACAACATATTGAAATATTTAATAACCTGAGAATGCCAACAGATGATTTGATCTGTTGAGTAAAATCCCATTAGCCTTCATCCCTGTTAGATTTCTGCTCTAATAAAAGTGAGACTATTCATTACTGCAATTAGTTTAGTTTTAGTTTAGTTTATTTGTTCTTAACATGCAAAACCAAAATAAATCATTAATAAAGATAAAAAAGGTGAAAAATGAAAATAATACTATCATTTAACATCATTTTTTTCTCATCAACATGAGAAACTGGTGAGTGTTCTGGCTCCTGCTCCCTGTATTTTGTGAATATTTTGTGTTTATACATGTTTTTAAAGTGAATGGTGTTGAAAGTTTTTATTTTTTTTTACAATTTCTTTTAATGGAAATTATTGAAATGTCTACCTTTGTATTGGAATGTATTGGTGTTGATGGTAAAACTTTGCAGTTTCATTGTGCACGCCCAGAAAAGGGGAGGGGGGGGGTGAGGTTTTACTTACTATGACTATATTTATGCAAAGCACTCTCTGCCTAATAAAGGCATACGATTTGTTAGACAGCCGAGTAAATGGGGGTTTCTGGAGCAATCTGTGCTGGCCAAGAAGCAGAAATGCATCTTTGAGTTCATGTCCTGTCTGGCTGCTTCCCATTTATCTTGACTGTCAAGTAAAGAGGACATGATAATGAAAGGTGAACACTCCAGTGAACGGCTCTCACACAGACAATGGCAGCATATACACAATACGATGCAGAATAATGGAAATTCTGGTCAGTGACTTGAGCTTGGCTGGATCGTTGGATTTGTAGGTGTGTGTATCATTTTCTTTGGTATTTTTGTCCTGTAAAAATATACATAATATATTAAACTTGTGTGTGTAGGATTTATCTGTAACACATCTTTTTATGATGGAATTTAGATTAAAAAGCAACACTCAAAATAAACTAATTCAAGCTGCCATCATCTTTGGCACAACTCAAACTGTGGCCTCTTTAAGTTGAAATGGTCATGTCAATTTAGTGTTACCTCATTCAGTCAGTGCCATCTCAATCACAATGCATTGACCACATACCCAGGGATAAGCAACTTATTTAGTATACACATGCTTCCCTCTGCTGGAGAAGGAGTAAATGCACTACACAAATTGGGAATTTAACTTAAAGGGACAATCCAAATGAAAACATCAACCTAGACCAATTAAAAAGTAATTGGACCAAGTAAAAAATAAAAATATATATATATATAATGAAAAATCTGTCATGTATCACAGATGAATAGTTTAATGTTTCATGTTAATCCATTTTGAATCATGCTGAAATATACGAATTTCACCAAGATTAGAGGTTTTACATTTAAACATGTTAGTTTCTATGGAACAATAACGGTCATGTGACCGATCATTATCTAGAGAAAGTAAAACCAAATTTCCACAAAGTTTGATCATACTATGAGGTAAAACTCATTCCTTGATTCCAGAGTTCCTTTAAAACTAATTATGTTAAATCACCTCTGCTGTAAGAAGATTGCACTTATTTCAGTGCATTTCTATCATGTCTTTCAAATGTAGCCATGGACTCTACATAAACTTGAAGCTTTTAAAGGTATTTTATATTCACTACTCACAAAAGGTTGGGGATTTAGTCTTTTTGCATGAGTGTTTTTCCTATTTGGTCTGAATTTTAATGAAATTAGTGAAAGTTCCCTTTGACATTAATAATGAACGAGAATAAAAATGTATTTATATATATATTGTATTATCCAGTCTCTCATAATACCCCTTTATAACTTAAATTCCCTTTATGACTTTGTATAACATTAGAGTAATGTATCAGCTTTAGTCTAAAAGTTATATATGAACAGAAACTGACCTCAGGCTTTCAAGATACATTACGTTCTTGAAATTGAGAAATGAAATGTTAGACATTAACCATATCAACAAAAGAACTACCTCCCAAAGCTTATACAAAAAAGTAGAATGCATTTAGTTTAGAAGTATTTTAGTCACCCACTTACACTTCTGCTCCGACTTTCAAAGAGACCTCAGTGTGCAATTAAATGTTTATTATAAAAATGGAACAGCCATCACATACATACTGTTTATAGACAATATTTTAGTGACATTAAAAGCACATTTCCTGAGACATTGAACAATGTTTCAGATATGTGGTTTAAGGCTGAAGCAGATGAAGTAACCTACATTGTCCAACTTAATCGTTCCAGATAATTGCCCATCAGATTGTGAGGGTGATGTTGAGATGAACAATTCCCCATGTCCTCAACAGGCCGGGACAAGTGCAATACCAAACAGATACAGAGCATTGCCTCCTCTCCCAACCTGTACAGAAAGGGATCACTTCTGATATAGATTGATTTCAGCTCTATGATCAGTTTTGCATGGATTTGCACAGCAGTAGAGTGAAAAGCTGAAAGCAAACCAGCAAAACTAACCAGAGACCCACATGCACAAGCTACTGCTGCTGTTCTCCAAGGAGGGAAACGCATCTAGAAGTACTTTAAGTGCTCACACTGCAGTAGATTTTCATAAAACTACCTGCACTATAAGCACTTTAATACTACTGAAACCTGAATTTACCTTATTAAGGGAGCTGCCACTGAAACCAGAATTGACCACAATGGAGGACAAAATGGTATTAACGACCATTCAGATGGAAATGCGGGCCACCGTCAGCTTTGCATAGATTTGCACAACTTCTTTCTTCTTGCAGCGCAACTATGCAAAACTAAAGGAGACCTGCTGCAAGAAAAACATGTGTACACACACAAATATATCAGAGAGCAGATGAGAGTCCCAGCCCCTTATGCCAGAAGGAGCACTTAGGGCAGTAGGTGCTAGTCTACTTCACTATCTGCACTAGATGCACCTTAGCATAAGCACTAGTGAAAGGCCCTCAAGTGCACAGTTAAGCCTCAATGACTTGACAGAAGAGTAGATTTGCATTTATAACAAAAAAAGTTCAACTTAATGCTTTTGATCGATAAACTGTGGTTACTTACTAAATTAAAACAGAAACCCTCAACAACTCAGTGGTCACACTGATTTCTTGGACTGCTGAAGGCTGAATTGTCATTTTTTCCCACAATGCCAGGATGCATGATGCCTCAGCACTATCAGCCACGTTTGATCTGCTCTTGCAATGCTGGGAAACAGCGGGACGTTGAACCTCAGCAGGATGAAGACGAGGTCCGGCCACGTGTTTAATCGAATTTTAGACTTGCATATAGCAGTCCTGTCTGCGAATGAGCAGGTGCATTTAGTTACACATATCAGAATAGTGCTGAAAGTGCCTTCACTGCAGTAGATATGATAAGACTACCTGCACTGTAAGCACTTTGACACTACTGTGACTTTAATGAGGGACAATTCATTCACGGAATGAATTGTGATGCCTTTAAATCCACAATGAGGAGTTTTTTCCCCCCAGAGGTGATCCGACTGTGCATAGGGCCTGCAAGCAAAAACAAGATGTCAGGAACCTGAAACAATTTTTATTCAATAATTACTTGTTTATCCTACAGTATAAGAAATGTCAGGAGATTAGAAAAATGCTGATAATTTCCTTAAACAATTTGATGCCCTGAAGGTGTCCCCCCCCCCCAAACAAATATGATACAAAACAGGGAAAAGGAGTGTCCTCACATTTAAAAAGCAGAACTGGAGTATGTCACTATTTCAGATCACTTAAGCCTTGTTTTGTTATATCCACCTAAATGACTATACTCCCTGCTCATAGATAGCAGGATCAGAAAAATCATTTACCCACTATTCTGGGTCACAATTAATTGTTGTTGGTAATTATTTTTCTTTTGTTAAAAGAACTGCAATAATTCTGATTCCCACTTCTTAAGCGGGAATATGTTTTGTTTTCCTTTATGACATACTCTGTATTTGGGGGTTGTGCACTGTTGGATGGGACAAAAACAAAACAAGTTACATCTTGCGCTTTGGGAAATGGTGGTCAACACATGTCATTTTCTAGGTAAGAAAAAAAAGATACTAGATGATTTGATGCCTTTAACATTTCACCGTAATCTGAATGGAAGAACTGATAAATTTAGGTGCAACTGTGTACGCAAGCCAGAAGCACAATTTTTCGACTAACTTCAACTAGATATACATTATGCACACATTATCTATATGCCATTTGTATTATTTTTTTTTATTCTCCACTGTTGTTTTATTACTTTACTAAAAGAAAACACCCAAAAATTAGATTTCATACACTTTTCCCTATAACCAAGTATTTCCAATACTTCTATGTTGGTTGTATTTTCTAAGCTTTTATTAACATTTATGCTTTTTATCTATAGCTTGCCAACTTTGGCATAATCTCATAAATGTTCTTAAAATGACAGACACACAGATGTGGCCACATGTCTTTATAACAAAGTTCAATAGGAAACCTGACCCTGAACCAGGACTGCTTGAGGATGGCAACACTTGCGCTCCAGTCACATTGCTGCACCCCTCCCCCACGCGCTAACATGGCGCCCAGAAGTCCGCATTTTGAGCGTTTTATATTAAAAAAAAATCATTTCCCTCTGACTAAAGAATACAAGACGTGCACAACTAAATCGGCGACGCTAAAAAAGACCGTGCACTTTCCTCGCTGGAATCAGGTGCACGTGAAGTACGCGTGTGTGTGTTGGCTCGACGCACCGAGCGCAGGACAGGAGCTGCTGCAAACTTCAAACTCACAATCCAGCACACAACAAGCTAACACTAGTCCGTGTGGGCTCGATCACAACAGTCCGATACAAGCATGTGCAACCCGCGTGTTCCACCGACACGCGTGAAGCTCGTCCACAGATAACGCCACGGACCAAAATGTGGTATTTTAGCGTTAGCGGCTAACTCGGCATCTTAACGGTTGGTATTTTAGCTTTAGCGGCTAACTCGGCAGCGCGCGGCCTGCTGCAGCCCCATGTGCTGCTGCTTTGTTCTGGAGGCGCTTTTAAGTGTTCACCAGAGCGCACAAATTCACCCAAAACTTATCAACACGTGTCCGACAGCAGGGCGTACGTGAGTCTGTAAATTGCGGTTACTACTAGAAGTATGTAAGGCGTATTTTTTCCACGAGCTACGATCCCTTTCCCCGAGCTACACCGACGTGAGGTGCAGCAGCAACACATGCTTTTCAAATCTCCCTCATTCTCCCGAACGATGGAGGAGAGGTTGCCATGCGCCCCTTGTAACGTTGTTTTCAGATGCGGAAACTGCCCGATTAAAACGTGTTTTTCCTTTATCCAGTGTAAAAAGGTGAAAGTGCGTCTCCGGTGTCGCGTTCTGTCCACAGCATTTTCACTTTCCTGACGTTTTTAACCGCATCTCCCGACACAAGGCTAACACAACAGGTTTCTTCCCCAATAACATGCGCGTAAAAAAAGACACTAGCTCGTAAAAAAATCCACCATCTTCACTCACTTGTACAGACTTACCATTTGGTCACTGTTTTGGGGGGAATATCTGCAAAAAATGGAAAAAAGACAGAACATTTTTAAAAAGACTTCACAATTTGAATAACAGCTGGGACGTATAATCCAAAAAACACAACCATGTGCCACTATTATGATCTGCTAGGAGTTTGTGAATCGTAGTAAGATTGCGAAAGTGGCGCGAGTAGAGTCTCGGTTTAACCATGTGGTGAATGAAGGGCGGCTCCCAGCCAGCGTAGCTAAACCCCAACTCCTTCATTAGCATAAATCAACTACTTCCTCTCCAAGTACGGACTCTCAAGTTTCACCCCCTTTTTTCGGTCTGATGATAGGCATGTAGACACAGAGAAATACATCAACCCCACAATTAATCCTCTCGTGGATTAATAAAAAAAAATAAAAAAATGTAATACTTATGCTACTAGTTACACAACTCAACGCCCGTAAACTTTTATAATCTGATTTTGTTAATGTTTCTTGCATTATTATAGATTCAAGAGCTTTATTGTCACTCAGCCCGGATATTATTGGGTTGGGAGTCTCCACAACACTACAGTAGAAACTCAAAATTAGCTGTGTAAAATAAGTAGTAAATAATACAGTAAAAATATAAGGTATAAATATGAAAAGAATGCATATAAATATGTACAACGGGAAATCAAGCAATAAAGAGTATAAACAATAAAATAAAGTAAGCAATTAATAAGTAAGTTATACTAAAATAAGTGCATAGAAATAAAGGGTAAAGAATGTATTTAATTTGAATTTTAAAAATGTCTCATGATCTACTCACTTTATTAAAACATGCACAAATTATTTATCATACTGTGTTTATTTATTTAAATATTTCCACCTCAACCAATCAATGCATGTGGCATACTGTGTATGCTTATACTGGTACATTTGTACCCTCTGTATATAAGGTGTATATAATGTCTATATTGTGTATTTTATTTCCTTTTCTGCCTCTAGATATTTTCTATATATTCTTTTTATAAAACTGTTATCTTCTATGTCATTGCTTCTCTGTATCTGAGCTGTGGTAATGCACAAATTTCCCCAATGTGGGATCAATAAAGTTTCTAACAATCTAATCTACTATAATCTGTTTGGTAAATTATATTCTTTAACATGTTGCCTGGCACTTTATTCTGTTTACCATGCCACACTTACAAATAGGATTTCTCTTTGGGACTTTTTTTCAGATAGCTGCTTGTATTTTGAACAGCAATATAAATGTAATCATTTAATTTCTTATGTTTTATACATCACTTTTAATGATTGAAGACTCACACAGATGCCGGGAGCAATGGAGCATCACTAAAAGCTTGATGTCCCTCAATGATACATTAAGACCTGTATATTATAGCAAGATATCAAGGTATCAGTTGAGGTAATGTCAAATGATAGTGAATTGCTATCTGTTATAAATTAATGGGATGTTTGTGGATATTAAAGCACAAAGTGAAATGATTAATGGAAACCTATAAGAATAATACAAATTGTTTAACTACGAATTCATTTCTGTTCATTATAACATATTAGTGAGTACAATACGTTTAGTTTGTAATAGCACACATATACACATGCAACACTTAAAAGCTCTTTATTGCCATATTTTATAAAATTTTCATTAAATTCACAATTAAACCTATTCTACAATAATAAGGTCAAATTAAATTACAAAGCTAGTGGAGGTTCATTGTTTTTAATTGTATCAGATCTATTTATCATGTAATAATCAATTATACTTTTCCGCTGCTCTACTGGCAGTACTGAACAAATAACCACTGTGTACAGATGATACAATAATACCAATAATAATATACACTGTACAGAGATACAGATAATCTTTCTTAATATTATCAAATAGGTGAAATATTAATTGTGATGCTGATTTCTGTGTCTCTGTGAACTGATTATTTTACCTGATATTATACTTGATTAGTTTTTGTAAACACATTAAAATAGCATATGTTGTTAACTGCTTGGGAAATGCACAATGTTATTCATCTATAAATAAAATACATACAGTAGCCTATGTAGGCTCTACAGGGAGAAAACAGTAGCTGGAAACTAATTAAAGGATTTTTCATATCTTTTCAACAAAGTGAACAATACTTTTAATTCAACACATTATTCAGTCTAAAGTTATAGATAGACAATTCAATGCATTATCAATGATGAAATCTAAAATAAGAGACAAAAATACAATTATTTTAAAATGTACTTTCCATTTCAATCTCAATGATTTACAACAAAACAAACCATAGCTCAATTTTGAAATATTTAATATATTTATAATACTAAAAGACAGTCATTAACCTAATTGTATAAGATCTGGTAATCAGCTGCTGCCAGGTTTAAAACAGTTAGGCCAGCCTCAGCTAATGCTTAGGAAGAAATTCACTGATATTTGATCAACTCACATAGAAAAGAGAGAAAGATGATTATGATTTTTGTGGAGAGGATAAAAAACATTCACCTGCCTGTAAATGCTGACTGATTTATGTTAGTTGCTGAAGTCATTTTCCTGTCTACAGTATTGCAGATATTCCTCAACACGCAAACTATTTACATCAGTGTCAATTATTTGATTACAATGAATACTAAATCACTAGGGATAATTTGTTCTTTCAGGTTTATTGGTTGATCAAACAGAAATATTTATACATGTATGATATGCTAAATTGTGAATTCAACGGCATAAAACAGTTTTACAGTTTTAGTACTTGTAGCCTCTGTTTTGTTCAACCATCATCAAATCTACAATTTATACCTGTGCTTTTCCTAGAGTGACATATCTAAATGTCTTCTGTGACAAATTTAAACCATTTGGGTTAGGAATGAATTGTAGGTTACTGGTAACATATTTGTTTTTGATTGTTGGAACATGCATTTACATACATTTAATTAGTTAAAGAATATGTCTAAGTGATAAGTGATTTCAGAGTAGTAAATCAGTTATTTATTTATTTGTTTAATAGAAAGAATTAATCAGTTTCTTCATCTAAAATGTAGGCTAACTTAGAAATTGCTTAGAAAGTGTAACATAATTCCAAAATGTGTATTAATTTCCGTAAATAATTCTAATGTGCATCAGGATTGGTTCAACTGAAAGGGATTTTTTCAGTTGAAATAGTACTATTTGGTTTAAGAAAGAAACATTAAAGAAATAAGAAACAAATCAGAAAAGAATAACATCAGTAACAAAAATGTACATGTGGTTATTGCTGGTCTTCTATTTTGTTATATTTATTTCTCTAAAACTAATTCTCCAGTTACAGAGTGTAATTCAGTTAATTAATACATATATAATCATATTGGTGTGTAAGTTTTACAAGTATTGTTTCTTCTGTATTGGTATAGGCTATAGGTATTTCATATTTAAGCAATTACAAATATTACAATGTACCCAATTTAATTTCTGTGAAAATATCTTCTTTTTGTTGGAGTGTTCAGGCTCTCGCTATCTCCTTCTTATTTTCATCAGTAAATCATCACGATCAGGGGTTAAACGTTTTTGTAACTGCTGTAACTCCTTTTTTTGCGTTTTAAAACATTTTTTGAGTTTTGTCGTTTTTAAGTTTGACCTTACTCGATTACCGTAGGTCACATGACTGTCCTTCACGGAAGCTCTGCTGATCTGCCTGAACAAATAAAATCAACAACACCTTACGATCAACCACAGTATACGGTTATGGTGAGATTAAACATAGTTTTTTACTTTTTAATTTGTACATTACAGCAGAACTTCTCTTACACCGGTTGTGAGTTGGCCGATGGTCGCATCGTCCCGATTGCAGTGTGTAGGCTTTTATTTTGAAGGTTAAGGTAGTTGTTGAGTTCCGATGCGTTTGTAGCAATGACGCCTCCTCCACTCAGAGCTACACGCTGTTTGACATGTTCAGGTCTATAAACAGGCCTGTAGTGGAGCCGGAAAACTAGAGGTGAGTTGAATGACTTAGTGACAGGATATTAAATCGCGTGTAACGTCGTTTACTGTGGAATTAATCGCACAGGAGCCTAATTTACCCGCTACGTGACACCACTTGTATAGTATAAAATGTGTGTATCCATTGAGTAACGTTAATAAATAACTTAATGAAGTGTCAACACGTTAACATAAAGAAATGTAGCAATGGGCTTATTACAGCATACACTTCTATAAAGATTCAAAAACACCCTGCTTGGAACAATAATGTGTGTCTGTTGTTCCAGAAGGAAAGTTTAATGTCCACATTAATAGGCGTATCCTTAAAATGCCACCGTGTGTAGGTTGAATACTGGATCAGATCACAAATCATGCTCCTAAAATATAAAATAAGAATAAAACAACAATAGACTTTGGGCAAAGCATTATAACGTAGAACATAGAAAATATTACTAATTGGTGAATATTTGCTGAGTTTGTGATGATCATGGTCCAGATTGTTAAACTGTCATAAAATATCACCATGCCATCTGTGTAATCAGAAGTATATCTTAATTCTGTAAAAATATTGCAGATATTTTCTCTTGGCTAGCACACAAGCAGGAAGTGTACATAAAAGAGTGTTTTACAAATAGATGAATATAGTAGCAAGTTGAGTTATATATAACAAATGAATTATATTTTTTTGGTTTAATGTGTGGTTTTTAATAAGGAAAACAAAAAAATGACTCATCTTATACTGTGTTTGATAACTTGTTGATTTCATGTTCAGTAATTTCAGAGTAAATACATTTACAGTATTTAGTGGATGTTGTAGCATGATCTCAGATTTTGTTCAAATCATGACTATATTGTGAATGGGTCCATAAATATTTCCAAAATATTTTTGTTGCCGTCCTAATCCTGTGTCTTCATATTCATTCATCCCTTGATATTAATCAATATTTACAGTGCCAAAAATGCCAAGAAGTCATGTTTGGGCATAAATATCTTGTTTTATAAATTTTGAGGTCTCTACCATCTGAATTTGACAAAGCTGTTGTGAAATGCGCACATCTCTCCCTCTTGTTTTTATATTTAATAAAATATTTAGTCTATCCAACAACCTGGTGAAATATTTCATTTTTTTGTTCCATTATATAGACACATATTTTTGTTCCATTATATCGACAGTGCTGCTGCAGCCACCTTCCTGGATTCAGTTTGATTTGATACAGACTGACCCATGACATTTGGAATCAATTACAGCATTTCTCATATTCAATTCAAAACTATTTTACCCAATACTGCTTGATAAACAAAGTTCACAATGCCTGTTTTCATTATAAAGAAAAAACTTTTTGTGTATTGAATTGCTAAAATATTTTTTAAATCTCAAATTTAAAAAATATTTAAATAATATAAAGTCTCAAAGATGGAACTCTTGTTCACCCTATTTCTTTAGCGTTTATTATCTTTGCCTCTGGTATATCAAACGTATTTTAAAGTAAAATTGATTAACAGATAAAATAAAAAAAGGAATGTATAGAGACTGTTGTAACTTACTGCATGCCACTTATTTAATGTTTTTATTTATTTTATGTCAAAATTCTGTTAAAACCATGCTGTTTTCTTTTTAGTCTGGCAGGTTCATGGCTGCCCTCATGCTGTGCCGGAGGGTGCCCAGGCTACGCTTCCTCAGAGGTTTGAGGAAGGATTTTTCCCACACTCGACATGTGAATATCAAAGCAGAGGATGAGACCAGTGAGCAGGGGGCAAAGAGCGGGGCTTTACAAGACCAGGAGTCCTCTCAGCAAGCAGGCTACAAGCTGCTCTACAGCTCTTCCATATATCAGCACTCTGTGCGGAACTCTGAAAGCTCCTGGAGCCAAACAGATAATGACAAGGATGAACAATGTCTCTCTGCTCTCACACCTTCCCTCTGGCAACAGAGCAATTGCTACAGTGTGAGTTGCTCCGGGCATCTTTCCAGCTCCGGGAACACACTTGACAGCAAAGGCCCTGAACCCAAAACGCCATTACAGCCACCACACTGCAGCAAACCCACATCGCCATATGTCGAAGTGGATCCGCGCGCCTATCTCAAGTGCCGGCCGGAGTATGCCTCAATGACCCTCGACCTCGACCAGCGGCCTCTCCCAATCGAATGGGAACAGGCGCAGCTGATTCTTGAAAGAGCGACTGCCCTCAAAAGCAACATGAAACCGTCCCATGTGTGTCAGTTTCTCACAGAGCTTGGCTGCTTGCGCCCAGATATGATGACGTTTTTGAGCAGAGACCAATGCTTCACCATGCTCCTCCAATATTCTGCAAAAAACATGCGTCGCTTCACTCTCCCTCAGCTTCTGAAGGTAATGCAGTCGCTCGTGTGGCTGGACGTTTCCTCTGACCATGCTGTCTTTGGTCCATTTGAGGATGTGCTGAGCTACCGCTCCAACAAGATGAGTTTACACCAGTTGCTGCTAGCTGCAGACTTGTGGCGCTGTATTGGGAGGTGGGTCCCTAAATTCTTACAGTACCTCTATAAGGCGATCCATTTGCATCTAGCAGAGATGGGAGTCCCTGAGCTAGTCCAGCTGGTGTATATAGTAGGAGAAGGTAGGCACTGTCCACAAGACTTGTTGTATCATGTAGAGCAGCTACTCATGCGACACACGCAGCAACTACATCCTGAGGAGGTTGGAACTGTCTGCCTGGGGCTCTTTAAATCCCAGGCTTCCATTTCTGAGATTGCGGCAACTGGTATTGTCAATAAGGCGCTCTCTTTTGTGGAGGAGATGAGTGACTTTGCCATAGTGAACGTGCTGAAATTCATGCGCTTCAGTCACCTGTATCACAGGGCGTGGCTGGAGGCAATGACAAAGGAAGTGCCTCGTCGGGCTCCTGAGATGGGCATAAAAGGGTTAATGCATGTAGCACTGGCGTGTTCAGTGCTACGTTTCCACAACAATGACATTCTCATGGCTATTGCTGAGAGGGTTCCCTCGCAGCTGCCGCATGGTAGGAGTAAAGACTGCGGGAAACTCTTGTGGAGCTTTGGGACAGTCGGGTTTCTCCCAGAGCAAAGCCCAAGTTTTTATCCGAGCCTCGCAGTGTCCCTCAGACAGAAGAAAGGGGTATTTCAACAGTTCCCTGAGCACCTGCTCAGCGGTCTTCTCGGCCTGGCCTTTGTCTCCCAGTTCCCAGAGGACCTGATTGAATTTGCCTTGAGTCCCGACTTCGTCAGCTACGCGCTGAGATTGAAAAAGCTGGAGCTGAAAAAAGATTTTTTCACTTTGGACGGAGTGGTGGCCCTGGAGCTGCCTCAGTGGACCGGCCCGCGGCTCAGCTGTGAACTGCGGGCGGAGGTGGAAGAGACTCTGTGGACGTTCGCACAGTCGGAAGTGTGTGTGAAACCAGAGGTCCAGGAGGCGGAATCTGCTCTGCAAGATCTGCTTGGAGGAAAGGAGTTTGTACGTACACGAATGATTCTACCCCACACTCGCTCCATTGATCTTGAAGTCCATCTTGACTCCAGTGGACAGCCTATACCTGTGAACCCAACAGCCCATGCAGTCTCAATATCTCCTGAGACCAGGCCACCCAAAGTTCCTCTAAGATTTGGTAGGGGGAGAACAAATCCTGCAGTAACTTTAACTGAGGACCTTTTAGCACAGCTAACAAACAAAAAGACCGATCCTTTAACCTCAGTTCCTGCAGTTAGTACAGCTGCTTTCAAAGTGGAGCCTGATGATGAAGGGAGACTGTTTAACACAGGGCTATATGCCACCAGTGTCCTTGAAGAATTATTTCATAAACCGAGCTCATGCCCTCAGGATTCCGAGGGCACAGTCAAACTTGCTATCCAGGTCTCCAACAGGAACCACTACTGCTACCAGTCACAACAGTTATTGGGCCTTCATGCTATGAAGAGGCGGCAGTTGAAGTTGGCTGGCTATACGGTTGTAGAGCTCAACTTTAAGGAGTGGTTTCCCCTCCTGAGAAAAAGTAGACCTGAAAAACTAGCATACCTGCACTGTAAGATCTACAACAGTCTGTAATGGTCTAAAGACCTTAAAGGTTCTGGACAAATTGTATTTATCACTTGTTCTCTGGACTTTTTGTACATTTTTGTTATAAATACATGGCATTTTAACCACTGGCACTTTAGCCCCAGGTCTATTTTTAAGTATTCCTGCTATAAATGGTAATAAATATGGAATATCTCTACATCCACAATGGTTATCCACTTAAACTTAATTAACCTTTTAATTTATGTTACTGTGACAGATAAACATAATTTAAGACTCAAAACAATCAAATCAGGGAAAAAACTGAAAAATTATCTACAATGCAAAATTCAACTGTTAATAAGATAAAAGTTCAAAGATCAAATATTTTTCCATAAAATCATAGTCACACTGGTGATCATTACAGAACATGAATATATTCTTTAAGATGTTTAAAAGGAGATTATAAAAGACCCAATTAAATTATCGCAGAAACAGCTCAAATCTAAATTAAATATAACAATAGTAATTAGTTGCAGCCCTACTACTGATATTAAACCATTTTCTTATTGTATTGATGTGGATATTGATGATGTATTGATACCGTAACAGTAATATTGTGTACACATAACATTTGTACACATAAAAATACTTTATTGTTGTAACTGAGGTTTTCCTCATGCAACATATGCATAAAATCACTAGACGGGATTAAGGGGTTAGCAGGATAAATTCAGTTGGAACCCTGGATTTTCCGTATTACGAAGGTGGTTTACTGTTTCCCGGAGTAGATCGCCATGGCAATTTATGCTAAACAGCTTTCCAATATCAAAATGTTTAATTGGTCGCCCAATGAGCAATTAATTAATTGGAAAAAGTGTTTGCAATAAAAATAACAACTAAAAAAAATCAATATAAATATGTAATTTGATTGTTCCACCTTTCTTTGTAAATCGGATCTTTTCGCAAACTGAAACATTTTATTCCCAGAGTGACAGCTGACTGTGGATGATTTTTACACTCTGATTCACTGCAGCTCAGAACAGCATGAGACAACTGTGTGATGAAAGCTGGGAAAAAAACTGAAAGCTGCTGTCTTTTATTAGAACGATAATCCAAAATGTTAATTGGCTTGTGATTAGAAATGCAACATTCGGGTCAAATAGACCTCATTAATCATTAACTACTTTCCCTCTCTTTGCCTCAGCAGCAGAAACAGTCTGGTGGTTACTTCTAAGTTTTGCATGTGCAGGACATATTTAGAGAAGATTCTTCATTAGCCAATTAATTGGCATAAAAATATTCTTACTCTTATAAATCTATTTTAAACCTCAGCTCCGTATTTTGCTCCCTCTTAGCCTCAGTCATGACCAGTCTCCCAGTCCCTGCTGTTGAAAGCACAGCATGATGCTGCCCCTGCTGTGTTTCTGCTGTGCGGAGGTTGTGTTCAGGGTGATGTGCAGTGATGCAGATCACATAGTGGAATAGTGTTTTGCTCTAGAGCCAAAAAAATGTTCAACTTTGGTCTCCTCTGACCAGAGAACCTCCTTTCAAATTCGCTGTGTCTCTCCCACACGGCTTGTGAAAAATTCCAAATGGGATTTCTTATCATCTCCTCTTTTCTGTCAGCAGCAGCTTTTCTCCTCCCCACACTTCCATAATGGCTGGATACGTGGAGTATAATACTTGTGAGTGGACAGATCTGAGCTGTGGATCTTGCCATTGGCCTCTCTGCTGCTTCTCTGATTAATGCCCTCCCTGTCTGTTCCATCACTTGAGGTGGATGGTCTTTTCTTGGTGGATTCACTGTTCACTGTCATATTCTTTCCATTTTCTAATGATGCTGTGTGAGACAGGGTAAGATCAGGTAAATTGGGCCACTTTTTTGTTAAATCGCTTGGGACAATAACACAATACCAAATATGCCTTTTCTATGTATTTATGATTAATAATGACTGTTTCTGATCATTATATGTCAGTTATGTGATAAAATACAATATTTTAGGCCCTATAAATCATGAAACATCCACTGGGCCATTCGCCAGTGGGCCAGGTAAATGACAAAGCAACATTTAATGCATTAATGCACTTTTAATGCATTAAACAAATTCATATTGTTGCTATTAAAACAAGAACAGATCAGTTATGTGTTGTACACACACTAACACACCTACGTATACAAGCTAAGCTAGCACTACACAAAGCTAGCAGCCAGTCATATGGAACAAGCTAAGTTACACAAACACAGCAAAAGTAGTGACTACTTTGAGTTTCACTCAACAATCAACATACTGGACATGTTTTAATTGAACTAAATCTCACACGTTTGTTTGTGTCACAGAGGGTTAGGCCCATTTTAGCTGAAACTATGTGGTTCATTTTATCTTAGGGGTTTAAGATAAATTGCACCACCAAGATAAACATCACTTTTCCAAAACATTTGTTAACATATCAAAGCAACAGCATTATTTCTGATGGATGTCATCAAGACTGATATCATGCATAGTTTTTTATATGCATATTTGTTTTTTTTAAATAGATTTATCATTATAATAGTTCAATGTGGCATGCCAGGCTACTTACCATGCACAATTCTGCTTCAGGCTATATGAAGTATTGTCTCACCACCATAGAAACCATAAACTAATCAAATCACCATAGAAACCATAAACTAATCAAATCACCTGTTTCTTGTCAACCACAGTTATGTCAACGGTTTGAAATACTTTGTAGTCATTGGCTCTAATTTCCAGAGGGGCTGGGACCAATCTTAATTGGCCCATTTTACCTGATATCACTCAATTCAAAGTTTGATATATTTTTTCCAATAACCTACCCCTGCTTTATTTAGTCTTTATGATGCTGTTTGTTTAGCAATGTTCTCTAATAAACTCTGATTCCTTCAGGGAACAGGTGTACTTATTATGTTAAACACACAGGTGGACTCTATTTAATTATTTAGATGACTTTGAACTGGAATTGCTTGCACCTGATATTAACTGTTAAGCACATATTTGTTGTCTCACTGCAAATAGGTGATCAACATTTTTCCCTACATCTTTTATTTGTAAATCATTTTGAAATGACAGTAATATGTTCACTCCACTCGGGATTTGATGTGTTGATTCATTACATACAAGCCAAATAAATCAATTTTAATTTGCAGTTGTAACATGGAAATGTTCAGTGGGTGGGGTGAATAATTACATACCAAAGGGGTAGCAGATATAATCCACAGTAGCCTGGAGGGGCAATTTAAATGAAACATCTAATGCAGAACTCTTTTTTTTTTTTTTTTTTTTTTTTTTAATCACAAAGCTCATCTGCTTTAGGACTGTGTTCTTACTGGCTTAGTTGTAGTTTAATAGATTAATTGAGTGTTTTCAGTGCATAAAGTAGGTTTTATAATACTTTTTTTCCCCACTAAGTGCGAGTTCGCTGTCGCTTTATTTTGTGACAGTGTTACATAGCAAATGATGCAACACTGTAAACTCCACTACTGAAACAGTCTGAGCATACCAAGTAGTGGCTGGTCACCGCCCCACTGACTCTGGGAAATGAATCCTTTCACACTGGGATAGAATTGATGTTCCCAGGCTCAGCCATGTTTGACTTCTTCAAGCCGTTATAAGATGACTGTGCTCTGGAGGTCCCATGTGCTTTTCTCATTCTGCCGCTGCAGCAAGATTAGGGCTGTTCACCGATGTCACAGATTGCATTTGGAATGTTTTTTTTTTTTTTTTTTTTGATGTAGAAAGACATGGTCAGACTTCTTATATCGTCACTTCACTGTTGTGTAAAACAACACATAGAAGAGAACAAAATACAACAACAAAAATTTTAAATTCTAAATTAGTTTTAGAATTTAAAACTAATTTAGTTTTAAATTCAAATCCATGTAATAATTTTCCTGCCTTCACATTTTATTTTTGTATAAAGCTTAGATTTTTTTTACATATACAACAAGAAAACAAACATTATTTATGTGATGTATGAATGCAAAGCAGCTCAAATGCCCAAGGTCACATATCAGATCCAACTAAAACATAAAGCAGGAGTCTGCGGTTTCAATTGCCACTCAAGGGTGAAGTAACTGGCAGAATTTAAACTAGATTATTGATTAAAACAAGAAAAAGCTTGTGCACTACATGAAGTTGAAAGGTGCTTGTAAGTAGCAAAAATATAAGATACTTTATGGCTACATACCACAAACACTTGTCTTAAATAAAAAAAACTAATTCAAAAGATTTTAATCATATATATATACAATAGAAAAAAGTAAACATTTGCAAAATATGACAAAGATTAAAGGGCAGACGGTTAAAGCAGTGAATCCAATCTCAATGGTAAATGTATTTATGAAATCACCATTAGATATATAGTCATAAAACATTATCATAAACCATCACCACAACCACTACAACTCTCATCATCATCATCATCATCATCATCATGAAAGACATCACATCGCAGTTAGAGGATCAAACTCTTGAGTCCAAAGCTTCATTTAATCCACAGGGCTCCACGCCGTAGGGAGTAAAAAAAAATCCAAAAGGATTTTGTAGCATTTTGTTGATCATATCTCCCCCTCTGGGTGAAAGAGATGGATATGCTGCTATTCCCTTTTATCAATTAACCAGGTAGGAGCATGTTTGATGATATTGCAAATGGAAATCAATTGCTTGCCTCGATTGTAGGGACTTATTCAATTAAGACATGCAAAAAACATGACTGATAATTTAATTAAAAAAATAATGGTTTTATTTATTAGGTTTCAAATAATAATGATCCAATGTGGAAAAGAAAATGGAAAAAAAAGTTCCACTTGTTCCAATACTGTAGAAAAGAGAAGGCACCAAGGTCTACTATGAGGAGGCACTGTCAAGAGGAGGGAAAAATTATTAGCTGGTAAAAAATAAACCATAAAAATGTAATAACTGGAGCCAATAAGTTTTATTTATTGGGTCTAACATGTGTGAATTATGACTATTTATTTGTTAGAGGTACTTGATCTTATGACTTATCCCCAGCCTTGCTCTACTCCTGAGCAATTTAAAGACCTAATGAACTGCAATCATGTTTGCAAGCACAGCCAGTCACTCTTATGTTCTATCAAATGAAATACACACTCTTTATATGCCTCAGAGCAAATTATATCTATAGTTCATTCTTGATAAGTATTTTCTTTGACATTGACAGTCCCCATAATTGTCCACTAGATGGCTGCTGATTGACAAATTATCCAGTCATGTGACTGAGATTAGATTTTCTTCTTCTGTCTGCAATCTTCTGTCTTCCCCACATCACACATGTTGAAAGCTAATTAGGGATTTGATTTCATTTAGAAAGTTGCTTTAGTAGAAATTCATGCAAAAGGATTAGCATTTGTAGCATGTATATGAGATCATTCTACCACAGATTAACTAAGTGATATTGCTATTTGCAGACATGCCCACTCTATGCTTTTTGCCATATAAGGATTTTTTATTAGTCTATATAAAAATGGTTCATTTGAATATCGATGCATATTGGGTTCTCTAAACAGTCAGTCAGTCATTTTCTATACCTGCTTATTCCTCATTAGGGTCGCAGGGGTCTGCTGGAGCCTATCCCAGCGCGTTACGGCGAGAGGCAGGGATACACCCCAGATGGTCGCCAGCCAATCGTGGGGCACACACACCATTCACTCACACACTCACACCTACGGGCAATTTAGAGTCTCCAATTAACCTCAGCATGTTTTTGCACTGTGGGAGGAAGCCGGAGTACCTGGTGAAAACCCACGCAGACACGGGGAGAACATGCAAACTCCACACAGAAAGGTCCCAGACCCAGGACCAAGGAGGTCTTGAACCTGCGACCTTCTTGCTGTGAGGCAACAGCGCTAACCCCTGCGCCACCGTGTCGCCCCTTCTCTAAACAGACTTAGAATTTTATAAATTGGTCATGACTGGATTTAGTAAACTTGATTGTATTCATGTGTGATGATGTTAGTTCCCATATAGCCAATTCTTTGTAGTGACACCATTTAAAAAAAGACTTGATCTCACTGTACATATTGTGAATAAGTTTTTTAAATGCATTGATTAAAGATGATATTTTTCATGGAAACAGCATTTGCTTCAATGCTGTTATAACTGTAAATTTCTATTGATGTTATTTTTTTCAGTAATGAGTAGAGATGCAGAAGACAGGGAAAATTCTCCCATCATCATGACTCTCATTGTCCATACCAGCTGTTTTCAGACCAGCGGAGCAGCGCTGCTCAGCTGCTACTACACTAATGGTATTTTTTGGTTTCCCTCATAAAACTTAGCAAATACACAATCCAGAAACTCCCAAATGCTTTGGTGGATGAGTTGTGTTACCTTCACATTCACCATGCTTTGAAACAATAACTGGAACATTACGACACATGAAGCAAACACTCAGGACTACTTTCTTCAGTAAGCTACTGGCCAATACCACATGTGTAGCTGCACTAAATGTGCACCTTTGAGATCACTATTAAATAAAAAAGTAAGTAGCTAAATGGTAAGTTAGGTACTAAATATTAAATATTTTAAAAAATCTCCACTTCCTGTGGAAAGTTTCTGGAAATTTACTAGAAATTCCCTTGACAAGTAATCTATCTAATTCCTTTCCTTATTCCTTATTCCTTTTTAACTGGCTGTAGCCAACGACAAAGCAACAAACTTTGTATTCACTCGCTGCAGCGTCTTATTCCAGGACCCCTTCATAGACCCTCAGGAAATCCTATTACATTTTTAAACTTTAAAAAAGTAACACAATAGTTACTTTCCCTGGTAACTAGTTACTTTTATAAATGTAGTAACTCAGTAACTAACTTAGTTACTTTTTGGGACTGGTAACTACATATTACTTTTTCAAAGTAAGATGCCAAACACTAAGTATTCTATTTATCTAAGTATTTATATTTGAGAACACAGCATCTTAAAATTTGGTATGGAGCTGATATTATATGACATAAGAGTAATTGTATTTGCAGACTGTGCTCGACTTCATACGTTAATTGATACAAGTGTATCATTACGTTATCAGTTATAGAAAAAAATAACAAGTCAATTATATAATTACTTATTACATCGTGCACAAAAAATGTATTACTTTATTGGTTTAGACATTATACCATTAAAAATGTAAAAAAATATTACCTTATTGGCAGTCGTAATAGTAATAGTAGTTATTACATTATTGGCTAAGGGAGCAAATTGTATAGCCCACAGTATACACCTTTCACCATATTTGTTTTTGAATTATATTTATTTATTGTATTATTTTTGCCCTTTTAACAGTGACCATTAAGCCACTGGATTCTCCCTTTATAGCTTTTTGTTGATTTAGTGCTCCCATTGCCCAGGCCCCTTAGTCACTATGGAAGGTGATTTAAAGTTGTGGGTATTGTGGGTATTGGTTGACAACAGTGCCAAATTAAGTACTTAAATCAATGGTTACTGGACCGTAGTTTTGGGGTCAGGAGCACTTCATCCTTAATGGATACACACTTTAACTTCAGCAAACAACTGTCCCGGTTCTCTTTATGTCAGTCTGCTCATCTCATTCACTTTCCCTCCCTCACTCCCCTTAAGTCACTTCCTGGTGGAATAGAAGCAGTACTAAGAGAGAAAAAAGGAAATGAGCAGCGTGGAAAGAAAAATTGAATGAACGCTTTATTTATGTGTGGGAGCGCTTGATGGTCCCCCAGGTGGAGCTAGAGAATGCTGCTGTGAAAAGAGTTGTCTCAGTTGCTTTGCTGCCAATTCTCCCTGACCAGGATGAATGAGAGGAGATGAATAGATGGAGGGATGTGGACTTGCCAGCAGAGGGCGCTCTCCACCAAGGAAGCTGCACAACTGACAAGGATCAAATAATTCCTTGATATTTATGTATATGAGTATTTCACTGACATTACGATAAATAATGCATTGCGCAATGTATCACTGTGTTCAGATAAACAGTTTTGTTGGAATTTGTTTGTTGGAAGAGTTTTAACAACAAGGTTATAAAAACTTCACATTCTGAGCTTTCATGAGATTCATGACGCTTTCAATGATATTAATTAATTCATTTGGAGATGCAAAATGACAGGTGAACATGCAAGGGGCAGCAGGTGCATTCCAATAAGGTGGTGAGGAGTCAATGAATATCTGTTCTTCAGACATGTGGTGAAAAAAAAAACTACAAACGAGAATTCACATTTGGGCACTTTCAAGTCAGTGCCAACCCCGGAGCTACAAATTTCACACTTCTGGATGTTGCAGGGAGGATGTGTTTGAAGTCGAGATGATTCAGATTCTCATTTGGATTCAATGCAACTCAGTGGGTTTACCTCTATCACACCCATGTGTCAGTTCTCTTATTTTTCCAGGTTAAAGCTAACAAGAGGAAACATGTTTAGGTAATAGCTCCCTATTACCTAAACATGTTTATTAAAGAGTGTGGAGTAATGGGTAATGATTATTGGCTCAGATTGGATCATTATGAGGCTGTTATATTGTATGCAATCTGCCAGGTGAGGTGCTAAATGGTCCTTCTATGTGTTCATGTCACACTCATGATGAGAAAATTGCTTGCTACTGTATGAGGAATTAACTTCCAAACAGGTTCAGATGGGATTTTGTTTTAAAAACGCAGCCAGTATTTCACCGGTTAATGGAAGACACACCAGCTGAGTGAATGCTCTTTCAGTAATCCTTGTCTTATTTGCATTTCAATTCTCTTTTGCCTTTTTTTCCACAGCCTGGAAGATAATCCAGCAGAGTCTGAATGGGCCCTAAATTTGCATCAACAGAGAAGATACCGTTGTCTGTAGACTCTAATCCCTTAAATTACTGCATTGTATGAAATGGACAAAATACATTATAAACACTGATGCAACTCACCTACCACTTATAACCTGATATTTAACCTGATATAATAGGAATGTGTTTGCCTGGAGGGTGACTGGCAACAAACAATCCCCGAATCACAGTTTTTGCAGCATGTGTCTTTGAGTGTTTCTCTTCTCTCTTCTTAGTGCCACTTTACTTTCTGACCCCTTCAGTGGCGTTCAGATGGTGCCTGGATCTCTTGCTTTTAACATTCCAAACACACACACTCTGATAAACCAACTGCTGTGGGAAGTGTTTGCATTCAGTGGCAGTCTTAGCTGCTGTTGGCAAAAACCTATACCAATTTAACCACGTTAATGATTTATGTTTTGCTTGTCGTACATTAGGGAATAAATCAAACCTTTTCACCTCAGAATATTTTGGCTGATTTTTGGCTTATTAGGGTACCGCTGAAAGAACAGAAACACAGATAAGGGCATGAATAGAGAAATATACAATATGACAAACAGAAACAGGCTGCTGACATACTTTTACATGATTTAACATGACATTTTAACAGCATAGAGCTGGAGATTTATTTGATTTTTTTTTTCTAGAAATCGTCCTTCTAATGTATGATGGTTTTAGAAACATTAGCAACTGGCCCATGAAGGAAATCCAGCATTACCAGAAGGCATGAGGGGAAGGGAGAACATTGAACAAAAACAACAATAATGATAATATGCAGCTTGCCGACGCGAGTTCAGCAGAAATAAACATTTGTGAAGGAGAGATACCAGCGTTTAAGCATATGCTGCTGTAATTAAAACAACCCTTAGACCATATTGTAGGGACTATTTATAGTCAGCTTGCGAAAGATGAAGGTATATTGCTAATTGGCATTGTGTGTGCTCCTCCCCCCACCCCACACTGTGCCCGATAAGTTGAGGATGACACTTGTGCAGCATTTGTGTTGCATAACCGCCACATTGCTGTTCCTCCACACCACATTGTGGTCAATCAAATCATTACGGCTCAAAGCAGGATTGGTTTAAGCTCACTAAACATAGTGAACCTCTACTGTATCTACAGTATACAGCAGAGTCATGGTTATGTAGGGAACAGGCCATTATAAAACTCTGGCAGGTCAGTTATAGTCTGATGGTTTGTCTGTAACAGGCTCTGAAGTCATAATATTGAAGTTTTTTCATTATACAAAAGCCGTTCTGTATATTTGCACACTGTAATTGCCTACCCTTTTCTGCAGGGGATTCATATTGGCCACACACACACACACACACACACACACACACACACACACACACACACACACACACACAGGAAATTATGGATGTACATGATGGATGGATGGACGTGATGCCAAAGACAAAGGCTGGTGTCAAACAACGCTGCTGTGCATCACGCATCAGTGGTTGATGCATGAGCCACAAAATCAACCAGGACTGTGATTTTAAGGATTACAACTTTATACCTGCATTAATCATTTTATCTATATGTGTATTTATTTATTTGGATGATTGGAGGCAGCACAACAAGCTGTAAACACAACATTTGTCCAAATGTCAATGTACAAAGTTGGTTAGGCCAATATGTTAGCAAACAATTACCTGCTTACTCATCCCATGGATGTATTGTAGAACCAGATACTGAATTGAAAAATGGCCTCCATTCATTTTCAGTGAAGGTTGCTCACCTGGCGCATACACCGAAAAAGTTCCTGACTTCCTGGTTTATTTCCACGTTATATGACCCATAGAGACTTATCAGTAGAGTCAGCTCTGTTAAATGCTGTACTGCTGGGGATGTTAAATTGCTGTACAGACTGTAAAATCCTCTGGGATTTGTGATTTTGGGCTCTACAAATAAACTTGACCTGACACAATACAAGAATGCTAAAGATTATTCTGAGGGTTTCAGATTGATTTCCACATGGATATTATATGGGGTTCCATCTCCTTTCAATCACTGGTTGAAAGTAACTAAGTAAATTTACTTTACATTTAAGTACTGAACTCAAATACAATTTTGAGTATTTACATTTAATACTGCTTTACACTAGCGCTCCACTACATTTCAGAGGGAAATAAATACTTTTTTTTATATACTTTTCAATTCACTACCTGGCATGTTTAGAAACTTTTTAGATGCAGATTTGACACATTGGATAATAGCCTATTACACGTTTTTAGAATAGAACACATTGTTAGAGATGAAACCATCGTTTCACCTTTTTTTTCCTATTGATATCTTACAAAAAGCAACATATAGTCAACATCAGATTTCACATGTCACATGTATGAATTATCATCAGTGCCACCAAACAGAGTCTAAACTTCTGACATGGTTTCATTTAAAAAATGTTCACATATTTGTCACAACCAAAAAAGTTGCCATTTGATGATGACCTGCACCTCCCAGCATGCATTGCAGGAGTGCTAAATGCTGTTATGAAACAGCTGCGATCAAACCGAGTTCTCAAGGAGAAACTGGACTCTGATGAAATAATAAATGCGTTCAAGGCCAAGCCACGCCGCCTTGGCCTTTAAACTGAGAGCTGCACAGTGTGCACCAGTAAGCAGCAACATCGCTTTGTCCTTTATTCTGCTGCTAACACAGTAGTTGTGTTCATGATCATGCGTAATATGAATACATCATGGCTCTATGGGAGTGCATGAGTACACGCATGAGTGTGTTATATTTCATCCCATATTTCATCCCATTGGGCAATGTCTGTGTGTGTTGTGTTTTTTTGTTTTAATTGAAAATACAAAGTGGGCTTTTTCTATTACTTTGTTATTGATTTATTTGAGAATGTGTGAATGTCACAAGACAGTAATTAAAAAAATCATACTATGAGCTGATTTAATGCATTTTTGCAATTAAAACACTCATTTAACTTGTGATCGTCATGACTGGACGAGGATTCTGAATCCAAATGCACAACTCAAAGACACATTATTAAAGTAAGTCTTTCAATGATAAAGTACAACACAAATCACTCAAACCAAGGAAAATAAAAGTCACTCTAAACGCAGGAAACAAAATATTCTAAGAACTGACAAATTGAAAATCACTCCTAATGAAAAAACTAAAAAACATTTGCAAAAACCTAACAACAACAAATGAAATACGAAACCTGAAGAAAGGATGGCAAGTGAGAAACATGAACATTGGGCCTGAAACAATCAGGGCCAGAAGAAAATCAGTCAGACAGGAGACACAGGAGGAAGAGACAAATCACCTTAAATGACAGGAAACAGCAACTGGATATGACAGTGATATGTATTAATTCTTAGATTATTAGATTCTTTTCAAACAACAACAATGTTTCCATGATCAGAGTAAAGAAGAGTAAAGAAAATGTGATGAATCTAACAGATCTGTTTATATAATCAAATTGAAGAAAAACCCTCAACTATAATAACTACTTTGATGGTTAAGTTATTTTTGTTCATTGTTTTTGTTCATATTTTTAGTTCTTGTGTTTAATTTAGTTTAACCAGTCATGTTAAATTGCTATACACAACATTTATAAAACACCTTTCATATCCAATGGTCTTAAACAACATAGATACATAGTGTATTCATAGTTTATAACAGAATGTTGAAATACTACCAGAAATGCCACAAAGAGGTGATGCAGCACTTGCAACAGGAACTGGAAAAAAACATCAGACCATGAAAGTTTAATCCTACATGCCTCTGATGTAATCCTAGTCTGTCAGTTCTATATAATGAGCTTCAGTGAATACACGTTTTGGTCTAAAGGTTATATTTATTGTGGGAAATAATTACAGCACACCACAACATTATAATCAATATTTGTCCCACAAAATAGAAAAGACTAATTCACTGTAAAAACTCCGAATATAAATTGTCAACTTGTTTGCTTTTGAGCGGCCATAAATCTTCCTCTTCTTAATGGGAATTCATATTTTAGTCTGTAATTAGACCCTAGTAACCTGAATACACAAATGTAAGGTGATGTGTTAATGGGTTGTGTAATGATTAAGTACTGTATCTGGATTACTTAGGAATGAGGTACTGAGATGTGCAAAAAGGGGAGGAATTACAGACACAGAAATACACTAAACTAACAAACACATTTCTGGAAACACTACTCCCAGTGCTGTTTTGTAAATGCATCCTATCCTTACTACATTATATTATCAAGGGGCATGGTGGGGAAGACGTTTGATGAAAGAGACGGAGAAATTTAAAATCTTTCCAGTGTTCCGACTCCCATTCATAAATAATTGATGCCTTTTACGGTACATTCACATTGCCTTGACATTGCAAAAACATTGTGCTCAGCTGCACGTTATCATAGAACATGCCCATTTTACAACAGAAAAAAAGAAGAAGCCGCAAATACTGATGGAGCACTGTAACATCTGTGGCATTAATTTACAGCATGGCTGGGAATAGCTGCTTTTTCTGAGTCACCTCATGACAAATAATGACTAATTGCAAAATGTGTGTGGTAGGTGCCACGGTGCTGCTTTCAAAAGGGAAAAGGGACATTTAAAAATGGACCATTCACTTATCAATTATACCAAAAAGAGAAAAGAGAAGAAATGACCTGGAACAACAAAGAACGTACAAGGAAATTTTACATCCCAATGCATTTCTAAGATGTCTTGTCTTTCATATTCTTTCATGTTCCCAGAAATAACAAAATTAAATGAATGAACAACATGTTTTCTTTTTTTGGATCACTTCACTGTGTATGCATCACTCTAAACCAGTGCAGGTTTCTATAGCTGTCAAACCCACATGTTTAATGGATTTGACTGTATGGAAAAAAAAACAGTGGTTGACCTAATTTTTTGAGGATTGATGCATTATGGGGCCCTCTGATCAGAAGGGGAGGGGTGGTGGGTTTAATCATTTCTGTCTTTGTGGCTTATGCTTATCAACGTATCCTGCTGCTGATTAGGCTCCATTCCTGCTTTAATCCCGACAACTTAATTATACAGGAGATGTCAGACTTGCCAAGGACGCTCTTCATTCCAAGAGTGGTAGACCCGAGTGTGAATATTTGATGTCCCAATCCCCCTGTGCCGTGGAAATGTGGTCTCCTGGGAGGACATGTACTCATATGTGAACACTAAATGTGATTTATCCGTACATGCGTGATTATAATCTAAAAAAAAGAAAAAGTGTCATTTGAAGTGAACTGCGGTGCATTAGTCAGCCAAACGAGACATGTTCTCCTCAACGTGCTGAGCAAACATTTCAGACCTTACAAGTGCAACATGTTTAAGTTTAATATGCTGCCTGTAACATCTGTAAATAAGATATTACACTGCTGTAATATCTGTAAATAAGAACCTGTAAACAAAAACCTGACAGCGCCATCTGCAATCATCACAGCAGGTGCTGTTGCTGAGCAGAACCTGAACATTGATTAACATAATAAATACACTCCTGTCATAATAATAATGAGACTGGTATGAGAAGGTGGGTATAGGTTGCTATAGCAACCTACTTTTTTTTTTCTTTCTTGCTCCTATGAGTGGATGCTGCTTTGATCTGTTAGCCAGTGGCTAGGTGAGGGGTTTTTTACTGTGTGATAACCACTGAGAGAATTCCCTCCAGATAAAAAGAGCCCATCCTATAAAGATCGCAATCAACACTCTTGATTAAAAGGGAAGAAATCCTGTATTCTATCATCTGATTGCAAGCGTTTATCATCTGCTAGGATATGGAAAAGTCATCTGCCAAGGCCTGAGACATTTTATATTCAGCAACAAAAAAGTTTTCTCATGGCTTTTAAAACACAGAATCACTGAGTTAAATTCTTCTGTTTTTTGAATGAAAAGACTCTATAAATGTCCATGTAAACCTCTTCACAAACTCAGGTACTTTCAAATATGCAGGATATGCAATGAATTATTAACAGACATTGTGAAATCTAAAATAGTGTCTTTGAATAATTCATCTGACATTCTTATGAAGTTTCACATTGTGGGGGGGTTGATTCGTTATCGCACATTAAACATTTTTGCGTTCACTAAATAAGTATTAATTTTTTCAATAATTTGCTGCACTTGTGTTCGGGCACCGACCCGTTTTAGATTTTAAATGCATAAATTGTCAGGTTCCCTTAGTTCAACAAAATCAAACAAAAAACTGTTTTAATTATATATAAAATGCTCTGGTTGAAATTATGACCTTTGTGTTGTTAGGGTCGATTTTGGCCCAGTTATAAAAATAAGATTATACAGCAATAATTAGAGACAAAACTGAAATCATAAGTGCACTGTCACCCAACTGATTTGTTCTGATCTTTGCTAGTGTTTGTATCAAAGTTCTATTGCTAAAAAAATATTTTTCGTTTTTTTTTTATTGAAGTAAATAAATATGGGTTGGAATTGATCCATAACATACATACATACATATTATAATTATAATTACAATTATATATATATATATATATATATATACCCCCCTCTGGAATAGTTAACAACCTTTTATTATATATATGATTCATTGATTGAGGTTCATTTTACTTTTATTTTTCATTTTTAAATTTGAAATCGAGGGGTTTATTGACAAGAACAAGAGACCCACAGCAGAAATATTAAACAACAATATTTTCATGGTTAAGGAAACCTAACAAGGTAATAGATAATGGCTGATAGATAATGGTTTTTATTGCTTTTTACAGCTGATTTAAGACATGGGTCAAAGCCGACCTGTTAACATGAAGGATGGAAACAAACAGCAAACTAACACCAGAGGAAGGTTAAACAGCTCTGAGGAGGTTACTCACACACTCAGCTCACTGAGTTCAGCTGCAGCAGGTGGCTCTGTAAAGAAGAAATCCTGTTTCACGCTTTTCCAGAAGGTTGATCACTTATTTTACACCTGAGTGTATCGCCACAAGAATATTCTGTATTTCCCAGGAGTCTTTCTAAAGTTATGACTACTCATTTTCTTTTTGTGGTAATAAAATAACCCAATGAAAACATACAAACCTGCAACCAGACTGTCTTTTTGGATCATTACTCTTGTTTTCTCTATATTACTTACACACTGTAAAGTAAATGCACAATGTTTTAACTACATCATCTGTGTATTTTACTTTTTTAATTCACCGTGTGATTAGTGTGGTGTGTTGAGTGATCTGTACAGAGTGTGTCTGGCTGCCAGTCACCTGATTTGCTATCACTGATGCTGCATTAGTAGATTTTGCTGTGGTCAAGATTCTTCAGGGATTGTCAGTATTTTTTTCCTGATGTTCTCTGAAACATGTTAGTGCTGGCCTCAGCTAGATGACATTAACTTTAAATCTGGTCTAAGCACAATACTATAATTACATGTGCAATAATCTACTCATCTACCTCATACCATGTGCACTTTTACAAAAACCATGTGTCAATAGCAAAGTTTTCAATTTCTCTGTTTGTTAACAATCTTGAAGGAGCCTTGTTTTGCCATTTTCCAAGCACAATATTATAATTTTCCTGATCTAGTAATAAAAAACATATAGATATTTATATGTTCCTGTGAAGCATCTAAAAGAGAGCAGTGATTTAAGTGGACAGTCGCCCGTGTCTGACATGTAAAACATCTTCAATTTTCCTGAGGAAACATCCCAAACTGATCAATAAAGTCGTATCTCATCTCATCTAATCTAATCTAATCTAATCTAATCTAACCTAATCTAATCTAATAGTATATAATATACTATATAATAGTATATAATATAATCAGTAAGAAAAATTAGCATCTTTTATGGTACAAAAATATCTTGTCCTGTAGCAGCAATACAGTCTGCCTTGTCACACTCTCACTCTGAAAAAAACTGTTCCCCCCTCCCCTCCCCACAGAAACGCCCACTCTGTTGTGATTGGTCTAGCACTGTCGGAAATGTCCCACCCCTCTGAGAATCCATGGGTGGTCTCTGTTAACATCCAGTCCTGCTGTGACATCACGACCTGAGACATTTCTAAATCACTTGTGTTCAGCCTGCTTTCAGCAACACTACAGACACACCAGAGACCTACATATCTACACACAAGCAGTGAACAAATTGTATTTATAATAGGGCTCCTTTATAGTCTTACAGTGAAAAATATACATCAATTAGACATACAAACTTTTCACTTTGGAAATTAGGAATATTGCATATTATGTATAATTATTATTTTTTTCTTTTGAAAGTCTTCTGCCCTCTTGTAATATAACATCAGTAGATATGCAGCTGTATTATCTGACTGTCTATTTGCTAGATATTTTCACTATTATCATATTGTTAACAAATTACATTATTTATATCAGCTGTATGATAAATCTATGGTTTAGGTTAGGTAAGAAGTACATTTCTAATTTTTGGAACATTATCATTTCAAATTATCCTTAATGTATTTGTTTCTTTGTTGCTTTTTTTTTTTTTTTTTTTTTTTTTTTAGAAAATTCTAAACAATCCTTGTCAAAAATTGTTGATGTCTTTTAGTGGTTGATTGGACAAATTTGACGTCGACGACGTTGATGTCTTTTGGGAAACGTGGGAAATGTTGGCAGTCGACCAACAATAGCCTGTCAATTAGCGGTGGACGGCTGAAGCGGCGTGTTACATAAATTCATCGCTCCATCAACGTTGGCTGGGGTCGGGAGGCTCTGGTGGAGGGGCCTTGTGCTCTTTCAGCTCGTTAGGGGTTTTTTTCTGAACGATACTTAACAGGAGGAGGAACTTGAAAGAAGTGTTTTGATGCACACACCAGTACACAGCCTGCAGCAAATAACGCTTCCCAGTGTGGTTAATGAGAAAAGATATGAATGGTCAAATGCAGTTAATGCTGAGGCATTGGGTTACCACTCTTTGAAGTTGAGCTTTTGGAATAGTAATGATATTCCTGACCTATTTGCTTCTATGCTTTATGAAAATTCCTGATGGCCCCTGTTGCCCTGATGCATTTATGGAGGATATGAAGATTCCACTGGCAAAACAACAATATAATTAACATGGGAGTTGTATGCATAAACTCTGTAACATGTATTCTGGCATTAGAAGTGCACTCATAGCTCTTCAGGACGTCTGAGCAATTGTGTAAATGAACATCAGGGCCCAGATCTCATTAAAACTCAGAGCTATGACTTTTCTACAAATGTCCTCGGCTGCGGCGGCAGCTCTCTCTGGGGGATCATGAAGACAGTCGCCCCCACGCACTCACACCTCGCCATCTGTCTGGATCCATTGTAGCTTTTTTGTAGAATCGTATAAGACAGAAACACGGAAAGTGCTTTTAGGGAAACACGGCGCATCCCTCAGACCGTGACATGTGAGCACCTCAAACTGCTTATAAAGTTATAGTCCAAACAGTGTCTGAAGTATTTGTAGACAATGCTGTGTGGGTGCAGGTTTGTGATATGATCAATCCCTATAGGGATTCACATGTCTGTGATGGATTCATATTAGATTAGATACGACTTTATTGATCACTTTGGGATGTTTCCTCAGGAAATTCGAGGATGTTTTTGGACCATAAAAGCTGATAATTGTTATTACTAGATCATGAAAATTATAATATTGTACTTATTGTGTTATTATTTACATAACTCATGGTGGTAAAGAAAAGTGTGACTTGCCTGGGTGACTCCAATCTTTTGAACGGTAGTGTATATATGTATATATATATATATATATATATATATATATATATATATATATATATATACAGTTTATACAGTACATATATACATGCGTGTGTGTGACATATACTATTGTACACATCATTGTCTGTTGTAGTTATGATTGTTGTATAATTATGTAGTATTTCAGGTTTCATGTTTATGGGTTACTCATATGTGAGTTCCAGGACTTTGTAGTAAACCCTGAAGGAAATCTGGAGCTAGTGCAATGCAAACATACTCAGTTTATTATATGTTAGTATTTTCACTCTCATCAGGATCCTGGCCACTGTTAGTTTGAGTGTATTTGAGTTCCTGGCAGGAATCCCTGTGAAACGCGCATTGGAGTCTGGAGGCTATAATACAAACAATTATTCTTGTGACAAGACATCATAAAAGTCAGCTCGAGAATAAAACAAGAGATTAGAAAAAAAAATACCGAGGGAAAAAAAAGGATAACTCAAAGATATTTATATGTTCCTGTGAAGCATCTAAAAGAGAGCAGTGATTTAAGTGGACAGTCGCCCGTGTCTGACATGTTTCTGTGAAGTTAGTGAACCAGACGCTTGTGTGGTTATGAGGGTCACAGAAGGTTGGTCCAGCCTGTGTCTCGTCTACCACAATGTCCTTCAGCGAGATACTGTCCCAGTCCTTATCAGTTTAGTGCGTGTGGCCATGTTTATCTCACACTGCGTTAAGGCAAGAAAATTTAGTGGTTTAGCTATTTCATATGCAATCTCAGAACCCATCTGCTATTGTCTGATGATGGATTAGCCTCTGGGGGCGAGCACCAATAATTCTATGTATCTGGTGGAGCCAGTGGATATATGGTCTAAGACTTTCTATTGTGTATAGTCCAACTAGTTACTTCAGACACAAGAATAGAAATGTACAAGCTAATAAAAGTTCATAAAATAGTTTAAAAAAAAAAGCTGAAATTAATCATCAAAAGACACCCTTAGGTCCTAAGATTCCTTATCTTCACTCGCATGTAAACCTGCTAAAATGTGATTGGTCAATACTACTCAGACTTTAACGGTTCCTGGTCGCAAAATAATTGTTAGTCACCTATATAGAGATTAGATAATACTTACATACATTAATACATTTCCCTAAAAAGGGGTGGTATAATGTTGGATGATAGGATACAGGTGATTTATTATTATTATTAATACATTTTTCAAGGTGTTTTTCAAGGTATTCAAGGATAAAATAATAACAGTCTTTTGCAATGAGACAATCCTCTCACCATATCATTCACAGCATTAAAAATTGTTAACATCGTTAAAAAAGTTACTGCAAAGATTTTGTATTGGTCCATATTTTTCATCTAAGAGTAATTTAATTTTGTCTGTAAAACATGTTATTGAAGGTCTTTAATTTTTTCCATTTACATGCATGTGTATGATATTTTCCCATCATGATAATATTGATCATATCAGTATTTCTTTAGTGATGTTCTTCTTGTATATTGGGATTTGATTCATATCAAAAGGTGTGATATTCTCTATTGTAGAGCTTAATCAATTATGTTCTGCCAAAATTGACTTGTGACTCAGAAGAACTTTTTCCAGCGGTGCATTCAGTTGCATTCAAAAGACGCAAAGATGGTGGACTAGTAGTAGCTACTGGTTAGTAGGGAGCAATACTAACTAGTAGTAGCTTGTTAGTAAGCAATGCATACTAAGGTTTTGGATGCAGCCAAGATATTTTTGGGCCATAAAAGTTGTGATCATAAAATCAGGATCATAAAAATTATAATATCAAACTTGGAAAATGGCAAAATAGGGTCCCTCTGGGGTGGTATAGCTATTAGAAGTTGTCTCTCCCACTATAGAAAGGTCCGATCAACTGCTAGTTGTCAGAACAGACAGAACATTTCAATGTTTCATCTGCAGGCGAGTCGTCTGGATGTCGGGTTGGTGGTTTGAGATGGTCAGGAACAAAAAGAGAGAAATGTGACAGCCAAGCCACATTTTAAAGTTCAGGCTGCCACAGCCGCACACGGACACTCTGAAATACTGTGCTCACACATCACTGCACTTGATGCAATAGCTTCACTGTCCAAATCAGATTTATCTTGGGGTGTGAAATTGTGACACCTCAAAAAAAAAAAAATATATAGAAATAGCACACACTGTGCCTATGAATTACAGCTGTGATGACATATCTTCAATGTAATGTCACTCCAGGCTTTAAATTAAATTTAATAATCATGCCATACACTTTTGTTTATTCTTTCTGCAGAAAAAAAGGAAAAAATAGTCATGGTTTCCTTTTCTGAGTCTACTACTATTGTTCATGCTGCTTATTTCCACTGTGAGGTTTGTGTCTCCTCCCTCTCAACCGAATGAGAAAACACAAACAGGGCCCTGTCAGGTCACATCATTTTCAAAACGGGAGGAAACAATGCTCAAGTGGATCAGGCTGGTGTGCTGCATTTTCCAAATAAATCCCCCATGAGCCGAAACGCACACACAAAAACAACAACAACAGATATTAGATAAGCTCATTTTAAATATTAGGTAGGTCGTCCATTTAGGTTTGTTTGTTGTCACTGTAAACAACAGCGTGCCAGTCTGATAGCAGAGTTAACCCTCTATTGCATAGTGTTGCCATATGGCAACAATCAATTTATCTTAATTGTTAATAAGCTGTGATATAAAATCTGTTTTCACAGTTAGGCATGAAAGTGGGGCTTTTATTTTGGAAGGACATACAATTTATGAGGTCACATGACCAGAATATCTTGTTTGCTAGTCCTTTTTTGCTCATGACATTTGACATGTGAGCATCATTGTATTTTATTTAGAATTTTGGAAATTTTCACCAAATAAAAAATTTAACTATCTGGGTTAATTAAGGTTTAACTGTTACATTTAATTCAGTTTTAATGTTTATTTTCTTAACGATTTGTTGTAACAATATGCAAATATGAAATTATATATATATAAACATTCAAAACATTTTTTACCATGTCTGTGCAATAGAAGGTTAGTGACACTTCAGACCAAAACACAGAGGGATGTGTCCTTGATGGTGCTGAGGAGTGGTGAGTAAAAGATGATTTTAAAAGGGGTCGATATTGGACCTGGACAGAGGTTAATGGGTGACAAGCAAATCTGCAGGGCAGGGAAACATGATATTCGGAGTGGATCATCCTGAATCGGAGGATGGTATTAATTTGTCTGGAAGCTGGCAGGAAATCTCAGGGAATTATGTCATGCATGCAGACGGCAGGCCTGACGATGAGAGCACTCAGGAGCTATGAAAGCTGCTTCTAAAACATCAATTCACTGCATTCACGACACAGTGTTTTTTTTTCCTTTTGCCGAAGCCTGTCTTTTTTTTTTTCATGACGTGATTAATCATCCTCATTTAGCGTGAGTACTATAAATGGGAGGATGAAGGAGGATTTTGTCACTTTCCTCAGGTTGGCAGTCTTAAGCCTGGATAAGCCCTCATAAATGTTCTGTGTTTCACAAATACTGTTGTTGCAAACAAACCTGCAAAGTTTCACACATCCTAAACCCAAATCCTCCTATCCTGGTTTGTGTATACTACTCCCATTCAGCAGCATTTCCACTTCTCTTTGAATCAATCTAAAGCAACCTTTAACACACATTAAAAAACACAAGCCCCCGTCCCTCTATCGTACCACGTTGCCATATGGCAGCAAACCCATTTTATACCTACTACACACATGGTACATTACCAGTTATAGTGGTAAAAGGACTATATCTGTATATTTTGTACCTTTATAGTCTTTAGCTTTACACTAAGTGTTCATTCTCCCATTCACACAGGCATGGTAGTGGCTGACATAAAAGGTGCCACCAGAACTTCAGGAATCTAGCCATTCATACACCAATGGTGCAGCCATTGGGGGCAAATCAGGAATAAGGGTTAGGGTTAGGGTTAGTTCTTGCCCAAGAACACATTGATATGGAGCCCAGAGGAGCCGGGAATCGAACCACCCGTCAGTGGACTACTACTCTACCTCTGAGCCACAGAGAGAACATAGAGAAAATGTTTTTTTGATTTATGTTCTTCACTGAAAATGAACCACGGACAATGAATCTCAAATTGAAAACATGATTATTTGTGTAATAAGTGAAAAACTGAAAATGTGTCCCACAGGCCTGAAGATCTTACCAGGGTAAAGCCTTTTCCACTGACTCTTCACAAGAAGAAATCTTGATAATTTCCTCCAAAAAATATTTGATGACATTTTTCACCTGGAAAAAAAAAAATAAAATAAAAAAAAAAAAATATATATATATATATATATATATATATATATATATATATTATATATATATATATTATATATATTATATATATATATATATATATATTATATATATATATATATATATATATATATATATATATATATATATATATATATATATATATATATATATATATATATATATATATATATATATATATATATATATATACATACACATATATATATGTATATATATATATGTGTGACTTATTACTGATGCATTAAGTTCATTACTACTATTACACTAAAACTGTTTTAAATGTGTATGTTATGTTTTAACATGGGTGACTCCAGATTCCAGACCTCCTTGGTCCTGGGTCTGGGACCTTTCTGTGTGGAGTTTGCATGTTCTCCCCGTGTCTGTGTGGGTTTTTACCGGTTTCTCCAGCTTCCTCGCATCCACAAGCTCCAGCAGACCCCTGCGACTCTAATGAGGAATAAGCGAATATAGAAGATGAGATGTTTTAACATTTTGATAAAACACAATAGCATCATGGCCTAGCATGCTGCATGCATTGTGTGTTTAATTATAGACCGACATTGTTCAAAAGCAGATTAAAACTTCATGGACCCAGACTCCACATCGATGTAGCATAATATAGTTATGTTATGTTTTCAGATTCATCAATTTTACATTTACATATTTGATTATAAATTGTAGTAAGATAATTAGTAATTACATAGGTGTACATTACTGTAGTAATGTACTTTGAGTCCTTGAGTCTCCTACATTGTATTTCATTATGATTGGCATACTTTCAATTTTACAGTTTTAAATCTTATTACAATGGTATTGCAATTTAAACTATTTTTGCATTGTTTTCATTATTTTCCACTCTGGCACAGTGCTGTCGTATGGCCTTAAATCCTCATAATTCCTAAAAAAATTAAAATGTCTCTTGATTATGTTTATTTGACCTATTTTAAGACAAAAACAACCAAACAAACATCCACAACATTTCTTCTTTACCAATTGGTATCAGGGTGTGTACCAGAGAGGGATAGATAAAAAACTTGAGCTGTTATTACTAAAAAGTGATTTCTGTGAATGTTTTTGGAACAATACAAATGCAAAACACAGAAGAGAGAAGATGAGGATATTGGCGTGTTGGTTGGCTGTCCTTGAGGCAAGCATGAACACACTATGAGTCAATAATTTATGCTCTCAGACACACACATTAACACACACACACATAAACATAAACACGGAGTGAGAGAGGGGGAGAAAGCGGGGAAACAGAAGAATAAAAAGCTTCAGGGGAAAACAAACACGACTGGGATCCATACGTATGCTACCAGATGTGAGATTCTATTCTACTCTCCACTATAAAAGAAAGAACCAGAGCTGTATCAAGTGGGTTTGAGTCAGAGATACTTCTGTGTTCGCCGGCCCCATGTATGCAGACAGTAAGGGGGTTTTCTTTGGTGAACGCTTACAGTCATACTCTGTCTTCACACTGCCTGACACGTCTCTTCAAGCTTACATAATGCAGATATGGCCTAATTCCCCTCTTCTCCGGCAAAACGGGGGTCTTCAAGCGGCTCAGTTCACAACACCATCAATCTGACAAACAGATGAGTCAAAGGTAATCCACAGTGGCCATTTGTCTTGTTACAATAGACACAGCTCTTGGTATCTGACGTGTGCAGGGGGAGAGCAAGGGGGATGTGTGTCAAACAAGTCGTACAAAAAAAAACGAAAAAAAAACAGTGTTTACACTTTATAGTGCAACATGCAGCAAAGACTGAGATAAAAATTAGTTTGAGTTCTGTGTCAACGTAGTACCTCCTGATCTAGAATTGCTACCATGTCAGGTAATTGGATGTTCCCATGGATACTGGGGCTGTCATGTCTAAGAATATAGTTTCTCAGCAAGTGTCACTAGCATAAGCATGCATGTGTTTCTCCTGCTCCTATTGCACAGTTACAGTAAGGTGACTTATTCCAGTTTGTGGACACAAAGGCTTGAACACTTTTAATTCAAACCTATACAAGAAGCTTAAATTTGATATGAGCACATTTTGTTACAGCCCCAGGACTGTTCTTCTGCTGCCATTTGTGCTGCTCCCTGAACACTAGGGGCATCAGATAATCATTTCATTTATACATGAGAGAACTGATCATTTAAGTTCTTAGTCAAAAATGTCTTTGGGTGATACTGAGTTAAAACTAACAGGTTATAAAATATCATCCCAATGTTGATTATGTAACCCATCCCTATACTCGTTATTTTCCATTTGCCTAATTGAAACCGTGATAATTGCTTGGTCTGAACATTTGAATTGGAGATTGTAATTTAATGAATGTTCTGAAGAACGCTGATGGGCTTTTGTGCAACATTTAAAAGTCCCTCCCTGTGCAATATGACATTCACTCCCTACACAGCAGTTGAGAGGATGAGTGGAGGGAGACACAGAAAACAAGTTTATATCAAATGAATGCATATTTTTTTATTCATCAGCTAACAGTTAAAGCAAAGAAAAAAACAAAAACAGCACATTGTAGATATGTTACCAGTTGTGCATTTGCAATAAGAGATTTTTTTTTCTTCTTCTGCTTTTGCTTTACAGAGCCTCTGCATGTTTGCATGGAATGCTGATGTTCTATTTACAATCAGAGGATGACATAGAAAATCACAGTTTCATATAAACAAAAAGCAAGAATTGGAATAATATTAAGACTTGACTTCTTCTCCTTTGCAAATGAAACAATTGTTTATATATACACAGAACAGTCACATTTCAATTGAACACATTTTTTGGATTATCAGTCTTACTGCTTTGGGTCATAAAATACAAAAAGCTGGAAAAAAACATATACAGTATATCTGTTATATACAGTAAATACTGTTTCCATTACACAGTTGCCTTTGTAAGATTGTTACAAATGTAAAGAAATATCATAACTGATAATGTAGAGTTGTGTTTTCTTCCAAATGTATCTTATTTGCCCTTATGTGACGTTTCATTTACTCATCTACTTGCATGTGGTTTGGTTGTATGAAATGACCACTCATTTTAAAAAGAATTATCAATTTGTGAACAGTTAACTAAATGTCAGCCACTGTTTACAATAAAAACACATTTTGTGTGTACCTGTACAGTATGTTCTGCAGGTTTACAGTTTTTTCACCACAAAGTTCACAGCAATATACTGATTTTAAACAAAAATCCACACAACATGTTTCAATATAACAAACCTGTGCAGGTTTACCAATCATGCTTTTGCTGTGTAGATATCATCATTTCATGTGTGTTGATGAATTTCCAAAGAGCAGAGACAAGTCAGGTGACAATATGATCACAAAATGACTCTGAACATGTGGAAGGCAGCAAACCAAGACTTCATTCTTGATAAAAAGTGTGACTAATGCTGTAGTGTAACACTGGGTGGCATGCAGATAGGCTCCAGATACACCATGTCCTCTAATTTACTGAGTTAAGATGACAGGTTCAGTGCGGAATACTGCATATGATGTGAATTTCCTGTGTATTTAACTCTCAGGGAAAGTCACATTTCTTGGCTTACACTATTGACCCAGAAATTGGTTAGACTGCATTATGACTGGATGATGTGCTTAGTTTGCCTCAGAGCTTAGAACATTTTTATGCATAAATATGACTCTTTCCATTCAGCTGCTGCATTCATTTGTTGTGCTTTTCAATCTCATCACTAAAGCTCTCGCAGACCTTTTTACACATTTGTTATGATATCCATCCATCTCTTCTAAAAAACAAAAAGAGGAGAAAACATTTAAGCCAAACAGATGAGACAAACTATGTCAAGTAATGGGACAAAGATGCCATTACAAAGCAATACATAGTAATACACTCATTATTCCCCTGATAACACTTGGAATTAAAAATACATTTAGTTTTAGAAAAGCAATAATGTTTCAAAATAAGATACTAAAAGCACCTCTGAATATTCATTTGAATTAAATTTCAAATGGTTGTGATAATATTATTAAATATTATGTTTGGAGGGTTGGTTGGTGAACAATGGGATGAGTGTTGGGTATATTACATAGTACAGATTGTCTAAGTATCTATGCATAGAGCAAAATGTTTTCTAATGTGTTTTCTTTTGTGTATGCAGTCATCAAACCTATCACTATGGCTATATGCACATGTTACTAAAATGTGCATTTCAGAAAGTGACATCATTGTTGACCTACAGAAGTCAATAGTGCATTTGGTTTGTAAAAGGAAGAGAAAGAATAATTAAAAATGCTTAGTTTCAATATTCCCCTTGTTGGTATAAAAATATGCAGAATTTCAGACACAAGTATATGAAGTGGAGGATATCTACTCAAATGTATTGCAACTGGAAGATCATCCTTTTTAGGTGTATGCAGGCATATAATAAAGAAAAGAAGTTGTAAGGGTGCAGTGTAACATGATTTGTGATATACCCTTCTGAGTGTCAAATTTTGCATATATCAAAGAGTTGAATTTCCATGAAGTGCTTTGGTAGTGGAACAGATAAATAAAGCTACTTATCACTTCAATTCATCCATTATCAACAAGTGTGTGTTTTCAAGTGTGTTTTTTATGTAATATGACCAGAAAATGCATTTGTTACACATAGTTTACACATAGGCATATGTAGTGCTTTAGTTAAATCAAATTTTCTTTCAGTTACAATACATTGTAATTCTAATCCAGTTATAGTTTAGTAATACATTTGGTTTCATGGAGGAAGCTATTAGAAAACACATACACCCACACACACACACACACACACACACGCACACACACACACATATATATATATATATATATATATATATATATATATATATGAACACATGTTTATGGTGCTATGCACTTAACAAAAAAGGTGAATTAACTGAAAACATATTTTATATTCTAGTTTCTTCAAAATAAGCCACCCTTTGATCTGATTACTGCACACTCTTGGCATTGGTGTTCATTCATAGTTTTGATGCCTTCAGTGAGAATCTACAATGTAAATAGTCATGAAAATAAAAAAAAAAATTAAAAAAATCATTGAATGAGAAGGTGTGTCCAAACCTTTGGCCTGTACTGGAGATATTTGGAAACATGAGATATTTTCTCCCATCCTCCCAACAAGAGTACACTGATTTATGGCGCCATAATCAGTGATATGTGATACCTCCACATCAGAATTGGCTTTGATCATCTCAATATTTCATATGACCATCCCAGAGCACTGCATCATGTAGGACAATCCCTGCTTATTTATAGTACTGATTTGTCAGCTATGTGATATGATGGACACACCTACACACATGTCAAAGTCATGAGTATAGATGCATTTACTTTTAGAGAATATTCATTCAAGTCCATCCATCCATTTTCTATGCCTTCCTATTCCTCCCTAGGGTCACAGGGGCCTGCTGGAGCCAATCCCAGCATTACTGCAGGCAAGAGGCAGGGATACATCCCAGTCTATCATGGGCAGGCACACACACCATTTATTCACAATTTAAAGTCCCCGATCAACCTGAGCATGTTTTTGGAGTGTGGGAGGATGCTGGGCAAAATCCACACAGACTTGGGAAAAACATGCAAACTCCACACAGAAAAGTCCCAGCTCAAGGATTTGAACCTTACGACCTTCTTACTGTGAGGAAACATGGCTACCCACTGTAGTTGTGTGTTGCCCTATTCAATCAAGTCTCATGGTCATTTTGAGTGAATTTTAAAAAAGGCAGAGCTTGAACTGATTTCCATAATTGAATATGTAACATAAAACCTGGTTTATTTGGGGGTAAGAAAATATCACCTGTATTAACAAGCGCAATGCAGATCAATGAAGATGAAGAATTAAAAATAATGAATTTCTGTTTGCTTGTATGTATTTACACATTGAATATAAACTGTTAAACATCACTGAGATATCATGTTGGGTGATATTTAAAAATTAGCAATGCTTACTACTCCACTGTAAAGCACGAGTTACATAAATGCCGATTGTAGTGCTCAATGCACTGAACTAATAAAGGTAATAAAACAGTAATGCCTGTGTTCTTCTTCTTTTAAAACATGTTCTGATTCCTGATTATTACATTGCACCAATGGGTCCACTCTTATTTCCAGGGGCCAATTCCCTTAAAACTGTGTAAATGTGGTTCGTTTCTCAAGAACCTCAAGGTAATCTGGGTCAATATGGAGCTTTGCTTTCAGTTCCCAGTACTCGCTCCTGTTAGGCTCCACGTAAACAGTACTTGGTGCTGCACAATAGAGTATTGTCTGCTGTATTCTCTCTGGGTGCGTGTACTGATGCCTTGCATCAAAGTCTGAGGTATACTGACTCGATGAATGGGCCGCATGTCTGCATGGTAACGTATTGCTGTAGCGGGTGGTGGTCTTGTCGGGCTCGAGCACATCTCTGTAGTAACACGGATCATCTTGTCGCAAAGTGGACGGCTTGTTGAGAGGCACTGGAGAAGTGGCACTGTATTCTGAGCTGAGTACATTACTGGCTGCCTCTTCGTCCGAGTTACCCAGAAAAGCACCGCTCAACTCGTCAAAGTCTCTAAATCCATCCACAGATTTGCCATCGCTTGGCGTTTGGACAGTAGTTCTGCATGTAGGTTCCGTCGGAGGTGGAATATACTCATACACATGTCCAGCAGATGTTCTGACTTTTGGGATGGATCCCTTTTTGTAAAGTCCATATTCCACATTGAGTGAGCTAATACAGGCATTCATAGAGTTGTTTTGATCATTTTGATTCTTTTGGTGTCTCTTTTTAACTGCCACGAACAATCCTGCGGCCACAAACACTGACAAAATGAACATGAGAAGGAGTGCCAGAATCATCACGGATAAAGGAATGGTGCTGTATCGCATGTCAGGGTCCAAGGATGTTTCTATGGTGATAGTGCTGCCGGGAAAGGACTCTTCTGAGGGCGGGATCATGGACGGCAGTATATCAGAGTTATTAGGGCAGAAATTAGCTGTCTTAATGTATCTCATATCTTCCCCAGCTAGCCTCTTGGGTGAGCCGCAGATGACGTTGTTTACAACTGTGCCTGTGCTAAGCTGCTCCAGCCACATCTTTAACTCCAGTATGCTGCAGGAGCAATCCCAGGGATTCTCAAACAAATCAACTTGTACCAGTGCTGTGAGCTGATCCAGCACCCCGCTGACAGGCACGTATCGCAGGTGGTTGCTGCGAAGATTTAGCCTGGCTAAAGACAGGCCTTTAAAGGTCCCAACCGGCAAAGTTTTCAGGAGGTTATTGTTTAAAAAAAGAAGCTGGAGTTTGGGCACATGCTGAAAGGTGTCGGAAGCGACCTCTTTAATGACATTGTATTCTAAATATAGGAACTGTAGGCTTTCCAGCCCGTCAAAGACATCGGCTGTAAGATGGTCAATCAAATTCCCATTAAGGTATAGTCTTCTCAGATGTGTCAAATCGCTAAAAGCTCTGTCATGTATGCGGGATATTCGATTGTTACCAAGATGAAGCAAGTCTAATCCGGTCGCCTCAGTGAAATCAGATCTGTCCACCACAGGGATGTAATTGCCTGTGAGGTACATCTTTTTGGGATTGTAAGGTTTGGGATTTAAATCTGCGATATGCTCAATCTTTCGTTCCTGGCAGTTCACATTGAGGCCGAGGTCTGATATTTGAAGATTGCAGGTGCAGGCAGTCGGGCAATCTAAAGGCACAGGAGATTTGGTCTGATACGAAATAATCTGGCCGTAATTTTGTGGTTTATTAGATGGGATGCGAGCGGTGGGTCTTGATTTTAGTTTTCCTGACTGGCGAGGCCCCTTCGTGGGTCTCGATGAGGACCGCGCAATCCCTGACGAGGTGAATGAGGCTGCGACTAGGGCCGGCGTGCTCCTATAATATGCGTCAGTGCTCAGGTGCGGCATCTCGTACTCAGCAATGGCTCTCCTCGGGCACAGCTCTTGCTTCGAAACTTCATCGAGGTCTCTCCCGTGGAGCCGAAAAGGGAACTCGCAAACAACGTCGCCCACCAGAGCCGTGTACGAGATGCTCTCGAGCCAGGTTTTCAATGCAATCAGTTCGCAGGAGCAGTTCCACGGGTTCTCCTCCAGCTGCAACTCCACCACGCTGTTCATGTGCTCCAGCAGACCCGAGTACGGAAGCACTTTGAGCTGATTCCCCCTTAAGTCCAAATGAGTCAATGGTACATACTGGAATATGTTCACAGGGAGAGTAGATATAAGGTTGTCATTTAGAATCAGGACCTCCAGATGTCGAAGTCTGCTGAAGGCATTCGGTGCCACATGAATGATAGAATTATAATCAATCTGTAGATACTCCAGACTGTCAAGGCCAAAGAAAAACTCTTCCTTCAAGGCGTCAATCTTGTTATTGTTGAGATGTAATCGTTTTAATCCCTGAAGTCCATTAAAGGCTCCTGCTTCAACCTCAGATATTTCATTATTTCCCAGGTGTAATATTGTAAGTCCTTTGTACTCTATGAAATCATTGGTGGACAGCTTTTTCAAGAGATTCCCTGTAAGCAGCAGATGATACTGGGAGAAGTACACAGGGCTTACGTCTGAGAGACTCACAATCCCTCTGTTTTCACAGCTCACCGTAAGTATCCCCTCTCTCTCCTCGCAGGCACACCGTCTCTGACATATCTCTCCATAGTCGCCAAACATCTCGGCAGTGCACACTGACGTTGCACTTAGCAGAACATATGACATCCAGAGATGCATTTTCCTGCGAATAACGGCCAATGCTGCTGCACAGTTCCCTGCTAAGGTATCCTCAATGTTATCTAGAAATAAGGAGAAAGGGGGAGAGAAAAAGAAACAAAAAACAGACAACACATGGGTGATATGGAAAAAACAGGCAGCCTGTGCAAATGGAAATCAACGTGCAACAAAGCTGCATGAGTCAAAGCTTCATTTGCTTTCACCCAGAGGTAACTTCTGGCTGTGTGAGCTGCTGATTTAAAAATGGCTCAAACAAAGCTGGATAGAAAGAGCAACTCCTCCAAGCTATGAAAAATACACACACACACACACGCACACGCAAAGCAAGGTCAAAGCAAGACATATATTAAGCATATAACAATGGACTGAATCCGAGGGGGAGGGCATTATCGCGTCTTGCTTGTATACATAAAGACGTGGGTGTAAAAGAAATGCAACTTAACAGTTAAATCATTTAAAGCAATGCAAATGAAGGTTATAATCTGCACCACAGACACGAGACGAGTCTGCGTGATCTCAAGCCCAACTCCCGCTAGATATATACGTACCTCACGCATATTGATGGAGATGCCTCAGTAGCTATTTCAGCACGTCTTTTTTTATTTTTAATCCGTTACCCCCCACAAAAAAAACACAGAAAAGAAAGAAAAGAAAATCTCTCTATTCAACGGGAGCGCGTTCGTCGTCTGAGAGGATGATGAAAGAAACGCTGATGAACCATAACTGCCAAAATGCTCCTTTTACCACGCTGTTCGCGAGGAGAGAGAGACGCACTGCTATATAACAAAGTTGCCTGTTCTCTCTCTCTCTCTCTCTCTCTCTCTCTCTCTCTCTCTCTCTCTTTCTCCCTGTCTCTCCCCCAGTGGACGCTCACGCACTTTCACGCACTCTCGCCGGGGTGGTCGGGGGTATGTCAAGTCATTTCATGGACAGAGAATCAGCTCAGTGGAGCGTCATCGTCGAGAAATCCCCCCTCCCCCCTTGAAAAAAAAAAGATGTTGACCTACCTACAGAAAAGATGTCCCAAAAAAATATCAATAATTTATCAGCTCCAGGCTCGCTGATCCTGCAGCTCAGAACGGCTGGTTAAACCGCTTATCACCCATTACTCATCCTGAAAACAAAACCCCACACCAGAAAAACTGCATCATCAGACTCCCATAATCTGTCAATCCCACAGGTAAAGATATGGCTTGACGACTGACATCCTTCCATCACAGGGGGGTTCAGCTCATGTCACCAGGTCAGAGGTCAAACGGGGCTGTGATGTAATGGTCCCAGTCAGTACATTTTGTCAGAATGGAGTGAACCCTCCGATGAACTGTCAACACAGATCTCATATCGACTCATCAAAATCAGCACGAAAGTGCAAATATGGCCTTGATAATCATGTCATCCCCTGCATAATGTACAACACACTACAAATAATTCAGTCTTAACCAGTAGAAATGTCTTTATTTGGTTCAAAGTAGTCCAGTATTGAGCATAAGTATCTTATTACATTAGGAATTTAGTTTATTTTAATTTTTCCTGATTTGGGTCAATTTTGTATATTTTGAGTTCAATAATTATAATAATAATAATATATTGCATATATTTGCCTGTTAGTTTCTTAAATTTAAATAGTAATGAATGAGTCAGACAGAGAATGATTCATTGCTTTCACTGAGCATGTTATCACCTGATCTTAATGAAAACCAAAACAGCTCTGCCACGAGTTCTCACTAGGGTATAATTAGTGTAAATTATTAAATTCTCTCCTTTTTTTATTTACTGGATGTAACATCTGATTCTGAACTCGGGAGTGTGTATGTTGCTGTGCAACATGTCATGCTAGAAAGCAAAAAAAAAAGGCAGGGAACCTGCCCGTGCCCTTCTCAACCTGCCACAGTGGCACTCGTGTATGTGGAAACATGTCAAGTATCGCTGTGTATCACCGTGTCCTCGCGGAGCTGTATCCATCATCCTCCCCATTTGGCTCTTGCTCACATGTGAGGAGAGCAGGCGCATCAGGGACACTGCCTGTGGCTCATATTAAAAGAGTATTCAGCCTGCATGCAATTCATTTGTGTGTGTGTTTATTCTGCCTTCTGAGATTTATGCTGCACATCAGGCTAGACCCTCAGCATTAGCCATCATTACACCAGCATTTCTAAAACAATTTGCATTCATGTGAGTGGCATGATTACACAAAATGGTACAACTGGCTTGCATTTTATTGCAGTGAAATAACTGTCATCACCAAAATCTGAGGGAGGAATTATTTTTTTTGTATATATTTAGTTGAATGCACATTCATATGTTTGCATCTCACTACAGCATGATGTTCATCTCTGTTCATGATGTGATGAAGCACAACATGAGCCTTCCAAGACACCCCTGAATGGAATCACACACACACACTTACATGCACACAAGAGGGAATCAGCATTACAGATGACTGGTAGACAATGATGATGACTAACAATCATGTGATCCAAGGTCAGAAACGCACAAATGGAGTTGGAGCCGTGCCACGGTGGATGATGGGTAGTGCTTCTGATATACTCTGTGTTCCTTACAGATGGTGCATTGCACTTTGTCATCTGTGTCCAGCTGGAGCATAAGAACTCTCAGCATCCCCAGTGAACTGTTCTGTGATTGTCTGGCAGCGACATTACTGTCATGGCTCTCACAAGGCTTTATTGCATCTTAAGTGATGTTGCACAGCAAACAGCCAAACCTTTTTTTTTTTTTTTTTTAATGTAATGTCAGTGCATTATACACTTTGCTTGGTGCTGTAATTATATTCTCTGACTTTTTTAGGTTTTGGCCCCATGAATACTTGCACACAGATGATCTATGCAATGCTGATGCACTTGATAAACTCTTCCCTCTATACACTGCTGTTGGTACCTCTTTCCTTTTTGGATACAAGCTAGCCTAATGTTGTTATCTCCTAATAAGATCCTTGTAAATGGCATTGTAGCATTGCAACACTATATGCAAAAATTGGAAATCAAGATCAAGATAAATTTTATTGTCCCTGAAAGAGTTTGTCATAGACAACAATGCAGCAACAACATCAGGGCAAACACTAAACAACAGTAAAATTGAAGAAAGTGATGTTGCTCAGCAAACAGGTATACTATATATCCTATTACAAAAACAATTATATCTGCCCTGCATCATTTCATCTCTTCTGAAAAAAGCTCTTTGAATGTGGTTTATTGTGACCTAATTTGTTTGTTTTCATAAGTAACATATTATTTTAAAAATTATAAAAAAAGGAAGGGAGGGAAATGGTACATTTATCCACAATCATTGACACTCCTCTTCAATATTTACATTTGAAACCAGACATGTTGATCATCATTACAATTACAATTTCCTTCACTTCACACAAGTATATATTCACTCTTTTAGCTTCTAGTACCTGTAATCTCACCCAGGTTACAGCAGTTAGTGCATGTGTAGGCCTGTGTGGAAGCCTCTGCCACCACTGAAACAACCCTGGACCACGAGGACATTGCGGAGATGCAGATGAGGCTTTAAACTTCAAAGGACATGACCGGGAAATGTCAGGCTGCATGAAGAGGGACACCGCAGGCAGCCTGACACCTTGCAACACGTGATCTCTGAGAAACACGGGGGCCATCAAGGGATCCGCAGTGTTTTGCCAACAAGCTAAAGCGGCGCTGAAAGAAAGCATAGATCTTTTTTTGTCAGGGACAAAGAGGAGCACAGGCACAGGAGAAGCATAAGAGGACGATCAGGGCGATGGCTACAGGAACAAGACCCAAGACAGATTGAACAATGCACAGTTTACAGAGGCATGAAAAACACCTCTGGATACATAAAATCTGAAGACAGTCTGAGAACATGCCTCCCGGGGGTCTTTGCTGGTCTCCATGAAGAGGTGGGGGAGGAAAAGAAGATGGCAACATTATCAGCCATCACTCCACATAGATCCTTTAGTGGCCAGGCCCGCCGGCTCCTTCTATAGCAGGCAGCTGTGTGAATAAATGTACATCGACACATGTTTTTCATGTCCACCGCCACGAGTCTGCGCTGCTCCCTGCAGACCATAATAACACCCAAACTACAGCACGTGACTCCATGTAAGAGCTGTTTTTGAACTAAACATGAGTATCCACGATCATTATTATTCAGCTCTGTCTTTACCTTTGTGTGCACAGGCCCATTTTAGATTTTAAAGGCCTAAAAGAAAAATTTAAATGTATTATTATTTGCATCAAAGTTGGTTTTTTTGTCAGGTACACCTAATTTAACAAAATAAAACAAAAAAAGTGTTTCCACTCCGGTTGAAATTATGACCTTTGTGTTGTTTGGGTCGGTTTTGACCCAGTTATAAAAATAAGACACTAAAGCAATAAATAGACCCAAAAAAAGTCAGCAACTGACAGCCAGCTGACTTTTTCTGATTTTCCTTTAGTGTTTGTATTAAAGTTCTATTCCTGAAAAAAACATTTTTTTAGCTTTTTTATTGAAGTAAATAAATATGGGTTGAAATTGATCCTTAACACCATAGATGTTATTATATATATAATAATATTAAAAAGAAAAAAATAAATAATTTTAATTTATGTGTACCCCTCAGGAATAATCAATTGACACATCAATCTTTTATTTATATATATGATTCTCTTGAGGTTAATTTAGGATTTTTTAAAATTGAAATCGAGCGGTAAACTGACAGAGACACCACCACCAAAAATATTAAAACCAATATTTTCTATTACTATTTTATAGTACTTGATTTGACAGCTAATTTAAGTCATTAGTAAAAACTGACCTGTTAACATAAAGGATGGAAACAGCAAACTAACACAAGAGGAAGGTTAAACATGTTCCCTATGTTACATTTATTCCCAATATTACTGTTTAGTGCAATTTTGTTTTATTCTATATTGGTATATTGCACACAATGCACATTCTTATCATTTACTACTCACCAGTACAACATCACTGCCATAAATTCTACTTTTATGATGTTTGTACATTTTCATTTTCAGTTTTTGAAGTGTTTCCCTCATATTATGTTGGCAACACTTTTCAATATAACACAGTCTAGTGCACCAGATACAACTGATTAATAAACATAAAACAGAATTATCACTTTTCTGCCAATTTCAATAAAAGACATAGTAGTTGTAAAAAAGAAAAAAACAGCATTTATGGCAGAGCCGTTGTATTGGATTGCACTGGACGACACAGGTGTTACTACTATATTTCTCTGCTTTTCCCTTGAGGTGTAACACTTTTTTTCTGTGTATTTCACAGAAACTCCACTTTCATACACTCAATGTCAGAGCTTTATTTTTTGCTATCAAGGCCTCTTCCACATTTTGTCTGTATGGGACCTCTTGGAAATGTTCCAAGGACACCTCTGCAGTGAAAACTGATCATAAAAAGAAACAGAATCAGATCCTGTTTTCTTCTTTTTTTTTTTTTTTTTTTTTTTTGTAGCTGCTATGGCACCACCTGTTGGTGAAGGATAAGAAATACAAAAGGAGAAAGAAGAAAACAAGAGGAGGAGATAAAAGACAAAGGACTGAGGGTGTATACGAGGAATGACATTTTCTTATTACCCTGTCTACCTTTGAGGAAAAAAAAACTGTTTTGCACCCTCGGGGAGGGAGAGATACATCTTACGCTGTCATAAATTATTTTAATCACTACATTTTAATTACCGGTCATTATATATTAGCTTTAATCCATATAATCAGCAAGGACATTTATAACGATGTAGCAGATTGCTATGAAAAGTCAGCCTATATTCTGGTGTTACATCTGCATAAAATTAAAAAAAAAATGGTTGTAAAAAGAAAAAAAAAGGAATGAAGAAAAAATGGATTCCTTTTGCTTTTCTTACCTTTGTAAACAGTCTCTGTGACCTGAAAAAAATAAGAGCCGCCTGTCTGAGGCGAGGTGAATATACCTCTGAGGTCGTATGAGGGTCAACAAGAATAGAAAACAGTTATTACTAGGAGTTTCATTTCAGTGGGAAAGCTACTGGTATCTTGGAGTGTTTCATTTCAATGACACGCCATAAGTGTCCTGGAGTGAAATTACCTGCACTTATACCGCCGATTGCTTTCAGGCTGACCTTCGACCACAAGCCAACAGAAGAGGGTTCTTCACCCTGATAGCTGCAAGATTATAAATTAAGATTCACAATGACACTTTAATTCTCCCCTCAAATGTGTTCGAACACAAAACAAATCCACATTTCTTATTTGTATCCGTTGTTAAAGTTTTTGTTCTGATTCCTGTTCTTTGACTCATTCTTAATCCGAGTCTTATTGTTATTTTAATTGGATGCATTCAGTAATCATCTTTTTAGTTAACCTGAACTAAAGCCAGTGATCTAGAAAATGAAATGCAGTTTCACTTCAAACCTTAAGGGGTCACTGCTGACTCATGAAAGAATCTCACAAAGCTTTCCCCTCCTTTGTTTGCTCTCTCTCTGTTATCACCAGGATAATGGAGACATTTTAACATAACACTAATTTGCACTGATTGTGTCAAAACATAGACATAGACAAATTCATTAATACAATGTGCCCCCCTCCCCCAAGAAAAACACGATTACACGCTTAAAGCAAATGTTCTGATGTTAAATGCCCCAGAAGCACAGTGTTATTTCTGTTTTAGGGTGTATATTCCATTTAGTTCTATCACAGCTTGGTGAAATATCCTCTTACAAAAACAATTCTAACTTCCTTGCATCATTTCATCATGCTCGTTGGTATTTTAGAGACATATTTTATATATATATATATATATATATATATATATATATATATATATATATATATATATATATATATATATATATGTGTGTGTGTGTGTGTGTGTGTGTGTGTGTGTGTTTATTTATGAGCCACCAGTTGAAAACAGCACAAACTGTGTTTGTGGAAATCAAAAGGCTTACTGAGAGTGCAGGCATTTGCTGCCTTCACAACTCCTGCTTGGGGCCGATGAGAGCGAGATAAAGTCGCGACGTGTTCACTAAGGTCAACTGCTGTGTGGCGTCTGTATGTGCCCAGATACCAGAAGAGCTTCCCTGCCCTCTTAATTAAATACGTCCCGCTTATCTCGGCTCCTCACGCTGACAGGGCTCTCCGGCGAACTAGAAGACATCGGTTGTTTGGCTGACAGATCAAACGCTAATGAATAAACACGCGGGCGATATCAACACGTGTGTCTTGAAAGGAGCGGCCAACGCCGCTGTTCTCAGAGGGTTTGCCCGAAGAACGGCTAATCTGATGCAGAGAGATCTGAGGCCTTCATCTTTTGACTTGGATGACTCGAGGCCCTCGGTGATTAGGCCACCTTGGTCGGAGAGGTCATTGTGGAACATAATGACATCTCCGAACTGTAACTGTGCTGGGCCGGGGTCATCAACCTGGTCCTGGAGAGGTACTGTGTGTAAATCCAGGGGGGGACACAGGGGATGTGCTCCCCCTTCCACAAAGTTGCCCCGGTTGATAAAATGTATAAGAAACCAATCCGTGTGTAAATCCATAAAGATTTCAGGGAGATCAGAGTATTTGAGTTTGTTCAGATCATTCAGTTTCCCTAACGTTCAGTACATCAGGTCAGACTGTTTGCCTGTGGTAAGATGGCTGCCAGGCGAGGACGTTCAAGAATGTGCTGTTAGACATTTAGACGTTCTCATGCAGTGTTGGGAAAGTTACTTCAAAACTGTAATGCAGTAATTACTGTAATTTCAAAGTAATTCATTACATCACATTATCATTGTATTTAAAATGTAAGGCATTACACTACTCTTACATTACTAGCTCTATACCTTTGTCCTCATTGCTGCTGGTCACAACAGGGATCTTGCTGACAAAATTTCAAAAATCTGGTGATTGAAAGTGGTTCTAATGTCTTCAACAACATCCTCTGACACAAGTCTCCTAACCTCTTAAGGCTGAAGAATATCTATAAATGTTAAATTACTGCTGCTAGTTCTTTAGATGTGGCACAAAGTGCATTTGACTACAATGTTCTTCAGATCCTGATGTTTCACAAATGTAAAGTAATGTCCATCTGGAGAATGTGTTATCCGATGTTTTCTGCAGGTTCACTCATCTCCATCTTCTGTCTGACGAGCCAAAAGGAAAAAGAAGTGAAACATTTTTGATGTTGCAGTGATTTTAGTGAAATAGTATGAAGAAAAACAAAAAAAATTACTACTTCAATCCAGGTTAAAAACTCATTGTAATGTATGTTACTGATATTTGTACTGAGTAAAACATTACTTTTACTATTACTTTTTTTCTGTAATGCCTTACATTACTGTGTTACAGCAAAAATCAAAATTCACAGTCATTTATGTGACGTGTTACTCCCAACACTGTTCTTATATACAGTATATCTATGGGAACAAAAGCACCTACAGTGGCTGATTATCTTAAAGTTGGAGCGAGGGCTGTGATTTCCAGTCACAAAGTGAAAAATGTCTTTTTGTGGAAACTCAGCCGGTTAAAGTGGCATAATTGTACCCGTGTGTGTACCACAATTTAGACAGCTTTGTCCCCTTGTCTCCGGAGTAGGCTAATTGTTTTTAAAATTAAATTCTGGCCGACACAGAGCTACTTTGGTTGTCAAGTGTTGCTACTCCCCCCCCCACAACAGAAACAGGCTGTTTCTCAGTTCCCCACAGAGACCAGACACACAGTGGATTATAAAAAGTATGGCAGCAGGGCACTCGAGCTTTATTTAGCTGTGTGCCTTTAATTCACAGGGGGATCGGGTGCAATGTTGATTGTTCACAACCACAGCATTAAAAAAACAAAAAAAACAAAACTGAGGCCTCTATGATGTTGCCACGGTAACGCACATTATGCCTTTAATGACAGACTCTGTTCACCTCTTTTGGGTGATCATTCGTAGCCATGATAGTATTCACCTTGCACTGCTCTGATTTGCTGTGTTAAATAATGAGGCTGAACACATCTTGTTCTGAGTGTTTTGTGATGCACATAGAACACACAGGGTTGTTCATTTGTTTACATGTGATAATTAAGTTCACAGCGTCTACGTTTGCATGTGTGTTGGCTCATGTTGTCTAACATTGAACCGCTGTGTGTTTAACCCTCTGTTGCATGAAATATTACCTATACATGGGAAACATGTTTTGAATGTATTTATTGCTTAAAATGGCCTTAATAATAGATTTATTTAAGAAATATAAGAAAAAGTTGTAAACATAGTCTTAGGCTATGGGTCAATGGGACTCCATTAGGTTGTATGCACTAGGATTTTTTTTGCATATTGTTGCTATATGACAACAAATCTATTTTAGCATGTTAGAAAAAAAATTGAAAAAAAAAATTGAAATATGTCACACGGTGAGGTCAAGTTGGGTTTTGTCTTGTAATTTTTGTCTTGTCACTTCCTGTTTTATTTTGAAAAGTAACTCTCCTCTCGTTTCAGGTCACTTGTCCTTCCTCATGTGTCACCGGTCTGATTGTCTTGCCCACCCTGATTGTTTCCACCTGTTCCCTATTACCCGGTGTATATATTGTCTGCATCTCCCCTTGTCTTGTGCCAGAGTGGTTTGTTTGTTCACCCCAGCCATTTTTCCACAGTCCTTGTTTGGCTTGCCTTGCCTTCAAGTGAGTGATTTTTGGTTGTAGATTTCATATTTTAAGGTTATTGTTTTCAGTTCTAGTTTATAGTGTTTTTTGCCTTTTGTCCTCCCTTGTGGAGTGAATTTCTGTTACCTTTTCCCTCTTGTTTCATTATGCCTTTTTAATTATTTTATAGAATTGTGCTGTTATTTTGCACCTAGAATAATTTTTCATAGACTTTAATTTCCTCAGTATTGGAGGATCCTCTAATCTGAGTCCTCATTTGAGTCCGGGCCTGACAAAATACTATTAAATTCAAATTCATTTTTTTTTATTTGGTGAAAATTTTCCCAAATTCTGAATAGAGGCAATCTTCGGTTGTGAGAGAATGATGCTCACATGTCCATGAGCAACCAGGATATCCTGCTCATGTGACCTCATAAACTGTATGCCCTTCAAAAATAAAAGACCCTTTTTCACATCTAGCTGTAAAAACATTTTTTTATATATCACAGCTTTTTTTGGAAAAATGTAGATGAAGTAATGTCATATGGCACCGCTGTGTAATAGAGAGTTAAGGGTCTCGTGCACATTTTTTCCAGACACTATCAACACGTTGCTGTCGCTGTCACTGTCACCACTTTGGTGTCCCTATGTTCCACAGCAGTGATGATCATTCAGCTGACCACCGCCTCTCTCCCCCTTTGCTCCTGTTTGGATTTAGTTAACGGCCTAAAGCAGTGGATGAGACGACATAAACAGCATGAGCATTTCTTTCACGTTCATCAGACCTTTCACCGTCCAAACAGTTATGGAGTTGCTTTCATTTTGGGCTTGTATTTGTATTGCCTCAGGCAGTAACCAAGAGTAATACCTAGTGGCAGGCAGGACTCAGATAGTTGTACATCACTGACGTATTAATGTCTCCACTCAATTAAGGTGAGAGTGCAGGTGTGTGAGATGTATAGCCCTGGTTTCCTGCTGCCAATCATAATCAATATTTCATCTAGATGTGCAAAGGAATAGAACCATATGCCAGTATATTAATTATCCTGAATTCTCCTGTATAACATAACATATGTGCATTGCATACCTAATTGGAATTCAGTGAAGGAGGAGGGTATAATACTTGTCTCTGTGTGTGAGAATCTGTAGGCACCATGGCTTGAGGAAATGTCTCCCAGAAAATAGTGACAAACGTTCATTTTAACACATTATCGTCCCTCTTAAGTCATTTAGAAATACTTACCGAGTGCTCTCTTCCCTAAATTTGCACCTAGTTTGCACTGAGAGGCTTCATTTGTGGTTACCTCCAGGCCTCTACGTGTGCGTGTTTGTGTGGCAAAGGGCGCACTGCTCTATGGAGTCACAGATTATCTTTAGAACTTTAATTTTGGCCTCATTTCATTTCAAAGAGTCTGTTCCAGCTGTGGGCTACCTCATAGGACCCCAAACACTTGAAAGGACCGTGTATTCACATGTTTTGGGGGATTGTTTTTTGGGGGCCTTGGATTTTTTACCAAGACTTCAAAGAGTAACAGAATAATTATTGCACTTAGCACCAGAGGGAGAAGAGAGAGAGACACACAGAGGCAAACAGAGAGAGAGAGAGAGAGAGAGAGAGAGAGAGAGTAATGAGTGTTCAAAATAGACAATAAATGTAATGGACAATAAATCTAATGATGTGCAAATTGAATGGAAATATTCTTCCGCAGGAGCATTCAAATCTGCGATTATTATTATTATCAACACTGACACTGCAATCTTGTCATTTTTTGGTTTGTTTAATGAGAATTGGTTGAGGCTGGAGTTTTTTTTACTGGAAATCCTTTTTTTTTGTCCTCCTTTCCAGCATGGGGTGCTCGGCACAGGTAACACGAGCGAGAGCCTGTAGCAGCAGCATGCTCACGCTGATTAAATTGCAATCGATTTCTGCAAAATGTCAGGAAACGCAAGGGTCTAGTGCCATTTAATGTGCGTCAGATGGAAGCTGAAGGTAAGGACCCTGTGTTATCACTCATATGTCACAGAATGTGGAGAATGACAGGGTGGTGCCAGGGATTTAATTGGCGTTAACACTTGCGGCTGCAGAGCGCATGCTGAGTCTCTGAGGCAGCACCCAGTCAATGCAAGTCAAGAGGCTTTTAGAGAAAGCAGTTATATTTACTTACGGAGATGGATTCCTTTTATTTATATATATATATATATATATATATATATATATATTGCAGTGAAGTTTTTCTGAAATTTCTGTCTCCCACATTATATATATATATATATATATATATATATATATAATGTGGGAGACAGAAATTTCAGAAAAACTTCACTGCAATCTGACACTTTTTCCAGACTGATGGGAGCCATGTGGTTCGAAAGAAATAAAAAAAAAAAAAAAAAAAAAAAATAACTTGGGTACACACAAATCAGGATCAGTCAACACCGGGGCTCGCCTAAGCACAAGAAATCCTTAGCTGATAAAAAACAATTTCGTTGACTAATAAAACAGAACCTATGATCAATATACCCGTGAATTGCTTTTTGTTGGATAAGGCTCTGCCGAAAACTGAATAAATATAATAATGCAAATAGCCTCTCTTGTTCCATTGGTTATCTTATATGGCCTTGCAGCAACAGGGATAGACTTGCATGGTTCTGTATAAAATAACTCAGGCTCATAACAAATGAGCAACAAAAGCACAAATCAATTGAGCCATCATCCTGATTGCCAAAAAACATAAATACTAATTAGCCTGGTAATTGACCAGGAAGGGACGGTCAGCCCCCTGGTCAACAGTTTAAGGTTTCAAAGAAAAAATATTTAAAAAAAGAAAAAAATAAAGGATTATTCTTTTGGATTACCTAAATGGATTTGTGGGGAAGGAGCCATTAATCAAAGGCACCCTCTGGTCAGGAAATAGCGCCATAGAGAAATATCTACAACCTTATTCATTTCAGCATGGAGATTTCTGGCAAAAGCTATAAAGCACAGTGTCATGAATGACTGGCCCCACTCCAAACCCATTAATGATGCGATGATTGGACTCATTCACAGAATAATCCAAATCACTCAAAATGTCATATTAGGTTTGTCAGCTGTGGATTGTTCTGACGGGCCAAGGTCACCCTCTGGTAATGAGGTTTTTGAACTTGCTTGTTGACGTTTTTTTTCAGTGCAATGTTTTTATAGGCCGAAACATATTTTCATAGAGCGTCAAATGATAGATAGGGCTTGCAAACACGCAGACCTCGGATAATTTTGACCTTATAATTTCCGGAGAGCATAAAGTTGTCCAGGAAACAAAAATCTGACTGATACGTTAGTCCATTAAATGTATCAAACTAAATAAATTTGACATATATACTGGCTGCACTTAAACACTCAATTCAAAACATAATATATCTCTTCTCTGGGTGTCATTATTTTTATGGTCACATGTATTTCTTGATGATAGGTGGCTCACTCTGTCTCTGCAAGTGATGCTGTGTTTCATTCATGTAAAAGCGATTTCCGCTGGAAGTTGTCCTCCTTTGTATTGACTGGGGAGCTGCAGGATTCCCACATGAAACATGGCCGATAAATAAAATGGAATTCAGTTACATAGAAGTTGTCTCGAACAACGGATAATTCATCCGCCTTTGTTTTTCTTTCTTCCTCTCCACAAGGGGTAGGGAATGTAAATACCCAGCATGAAGAGCGGGATAATTCATCACAAAACAAAACAAAGCAAAACAAAAAATGCAGATTGCATTTGAATAATAGATTATTTTTGCTCACATACTCTATGTACAGATACATATATGTTTGTGCTTTTCTAACAAAGTCATAATCTGTAGCCTACAGCTGAAAAGTTACTTTTTTAAAGGTCCCATATTACAGGAAGTGATATTTTATTGCATTTTGATCATAAGAAGGTATAGTTTTATTAAATGCACACATCATATATTCAGAAACAGTGCCCTAAGGAAGGTTTCTGTGAAGTTGTGATGGCAAAACTACAATATACAGTCACCATCCTCCCCCCAAACCCCCATTCACAGCCCAAAATCAGCCAATCAGAGAGATTCATTAATATCAGAAAGAAAAACACAAAAAGGCCTTGTTCATGATCATGTTAGAGATAACACTTCAAATAAAACTCAGGAAAAGTAAACTATACAGGACCTTTAAACTATGTTCCAGTTCTGATGAATTTGGTTCTAATGAAAGTCCCATATTGTAGAAAGTATGTGTCCCGTGTTTCATGAAATACACACAGCCCTTATTCAGAACTGTGCCTTAAAATGAGGAGGACTTCTGTGAAGTTGTGATGTCACAGCTACAATATACACAGTCACCACCCACCCCCGCCAACCCCCATTCACAGCTTCAAAGCAGTTCATGGAAGAAGTTCATTGACATCAGTATAAAAAGACACAAAATGACCTTGTTTGGTTGACTGAAGATTTTTGGTGCTTAAACCACAAATATATCACGTTAGAGATAACAACACTTTAAATAAAACTCAGGAAAAGTAAACTATACAGGACCTTTAAACTATGTCCCAGTTGTGATAATGACTTCTGGGTGTTGAATTATTCAAATTCAACATATTTTGTTAGATTGAGTGTTATGAATACTGTTGCAGCTATCTCTCAGTCCTGGCCTGGATAGAGTTGAGGGCAACCTTAATTCTTAGTGACTGTGTGTTATTAAAGCCTCGGGAGAGTATAGCAGTTATTTAATACTGCTATACTCTCATACAACATAACAGCTGTTTAATTCTAGTGTTTCAAAATGTGACGTGAACAGATCGTAGTTGTGCGTACAACAGTAAAGGGTAGGTAGCATAGAATATCAGACAGAATAAAACTCCAGTATCAAATAGTGGCTTTTCAGAAAGGCTGTAAAAGAAACCCTTGTAGGTAAGGACATGTTGTAGGAAGTGAGGCCAGTGGAACAGAGACTTTCTTGGGAATGTGGCAGACTTCCATGCTCCATGCAAAAAATGCCTTAAGATAAAGTTCTTGAAGTGGCTGCCCTTAAGTTTACAGTAAAACTCCCATGTGAGCTTTCTTCAGTGCTCCTTTCTATTTCCTTCAGCCTGAGAGAAACATAAAGGACAGATAGCAATAATATTCCCTGTGTATATCCTTTCTCCAGCAATTACAAAAAATAAAGATAAGGTCAATTCAGGTGTCACTTCCATCAACTGTAACTATATGTGCCATTTTCTTTTATTTAGTTTGATGTTTTTTCATCACTGAATTCATTACAAGAAAAGAAGAGAAGAAAAACAACAATAACATAGCACTTCATAGTATTCAAATCCAACTCTAATCTCCTTTCTCTAGATGACGGAGAAGACAGCTCACATATGACAGAAAAGTCTTTATAACAGATCGGAGAGAGGAAAAAAAAGATGACGAGAACCCATGCAATCACTCCGCCCTCTGGTGCAAGGAGTAAATCCCCAAAGGAAACTTCTCATGAACATTCAATTTGTTCAAGGCTGCTTGCAATGCATTCAGCTTCTCATTTATTGTACCTTTGGTGCATATCCAGCAGAGCACCGTTGTAACATTTTTCGACCCAACTTGAGAAACTTGGAAACAGGTTTGCTGCTTCTGCCAGAGGCTGTCATCTGACAGCCCATCCAGTTTAATTTAATTGAGATGAATCCTGCAATAAATTAATTGTATACTCGTTTAAAGTGAGTCGGGTTTAATCGTTGACATGAGTAGTGTTGTTGAGATAAGCAGGAGCCTTCATAGAGCTGTTAGATTGCAGGATTTAAAACATGCTGAATGGCTACATTTCACATCTCTCACTGAAAGGAGAACAAACAAGGGATAAAGGGAATATATAGGCTCTCTCAGTTCATCTAAGCCAGAGTGAAACTCCACTTTGGCTGCCAATTTTATCCACACGTGCATGGTTTTAAACTTGTATGGGAGTGAGGGAGTAGTAAAAAAAAAATAAATAAAATCCTAGGATTTACTGATGAGGCTTTAGGGCTTAAAGAGACACACTTTAGATGCCATTGAAACATTCTTTATTGACTGAGTATAATAATGTTGAAGGAGTAGTTGTGTAATTACAGAAGCGTAAGTATAATATTCTGAATGATTGTAGTTTTTTCTCAGTTAAATGATACGTCCTTGTTGCAGAATGAGCTTTGTAATGAGAGTGGAGTGGATAGGAAGGATTTGCATCACAGACTAACGTTGAGTCTACACTCATGTGCCAGACAGTTAAATCATGCAGACGAGAGTCGAGGATGCTGTTGCGTTTGGCTTTTATTTCGAGGCTGTGACACTTATTGGTTAAAACATTTTTTGAAGGGTTACTGTGATGAATTTCTGGGGGGGAAGAGCTGGACGGACACAGGAAAAACAAGCCGGATCCCTCTGTAGTTGCAGCTCGTCAATATTGAAACAGTCTTTCAACTCCAACGCAAACAGTTTTGATCCTCACACTCCCGCCAAGCACGGACGCTGCCTAATGACTTGGATTTTTGACATGGATGTCTTTAGTTCCTGTGTTTCCACACAGTGCCCCTACTGACACACATTTGAGATTCAGGTCAACACTGAGACCTTTAATCAGTGCAGATGTACTATGCATGCATTAGGTTTCTGACTTTAATTATGAACTATTATTATCGTTGTGGGATGAACACAGGGGTCAGTGAATCTTTGCAAATTGACCCTATGGTGCTTTTTCTTTTTGCTCTCAGCTTAGAGTAGTGTTCTTTCTGATTTTTTTCTAGTGCTGTGTAAAAAGCATAATAAAAAAAACTGAAGCCCAGAGCAATACATCACTTAATTACATCTTTCATTTCTGTATCTGCATACACCAGAACAACAGTCCATGTAGGATTTTAAGTTGCAGGAAAAAGGATATAAATGAGCAACTATTCATAAGAAGACATTTAACCATTGCCAAGGGCATGCAGGTGTTTACAGGAACTATCTTTATCATTCCGGTTCAGAAGGTGTGGTGACAATGAACAGGATTGAGAAGAGATATAATAGCATTGCACACAATTAGATTCCAATACATGCAAGAGCTGAAAATGGGTGATTTCCCAGGGGCTTTGTACTAATCCACTCAAGCACCATGGCACCTTGTCATGCACTTCTTTAAACAAATGATATTTTTATCCTGGTGTTAAGGTCACACTATTTACATTATTACATGTATTTCTGCCACTTGTCAATAATTATTAGAACTGGCGTTTACTCCTTAAAACATTGCAGACTGTTCCCGGTAACAATTCATCTTGGCAGCGGCTGTTCATAATGAATCCATTACTGCACCATGCTCGTGAGTCAACAGCAACACAGGGCATCCGTGTCAAGTCTATGGGTCTCAGAATTGCATTGTGGTTGATGAATGCATCTAGCAAGACTCCATTATCAAGCAGCTGCTGGTGAAAATGAAAAGACTGCCAGCATTCATCAACACTTGCACATAAATTCAAGTGTGTGTTGCGACTAAATAGGTTACACATAATTATGTGCACTGCAATATTGTGATCTACTGTAATAACAGGAACACTTACACGTTGACTACCTTGGCTGATAAGCCAATAAATGAGCAGCATTAGTGGTGACATGTGTAAGTGGAGAATCATATTAACCTGACTTTTGGGTCAATGTATGAAGTGATACGGACCCATAATAAAAATATATAGACAAACTCATTATGAGGTTAAGAGGCTTGGCTGGCTGAGATATTTACCCGACTTGCACTGCGTTATGGTTAACCTACTTTCGCTCATTCTAAGAGGGAGGGGGGAGTGGGGGGGAGCTGGCAGTGCCTTCTCATACTTTTTTATGCCAAGTGACTGTTCTATCTGTGGGTGAAACACCAAAGGTGGATAAGGATATTCTCTTACATGCTTTATTCATCATGACAGTGCTTCTCATATCACTTGATTTTACAGTACTGAACTACATATGAAATACTTTGTAGCTCAATATGAAGTAATATCTGATCTACTTTATATAAACATTTATATGTGTTCATACGTGGTTCATGCGTTGTTGATATATCAACTATATATGAACTACATATGAATTGCTTATGAACACAGATATGAACACATATGAAGTACATATGAACACATGAATTATATGTGAACCACATGTGAACTACATATGAACACAGTTTGCATATGAAATATATATGAACACTTATAACTACAAAGTAGTTCATATATTAGTTCATGCTGAACTTCAAAATTGTTCACATTGAGTTAAGGACCTGCAAAGTGAAGGGTCACCACCGACCTTTGTACTCCCAGATTCATTGTAACAGTTTTATGAATCAAAGACAAACTGAATTTCAGGTAATATATTCGAGTGATATTTAATCCTCACTTTTTGCCCACATATATGCTCTACATGCTGAATTTAAAGGTTGATCAGACCTCTGTTGCATGAAGTCCCTTCCATATAGTAATAATCGTAAAGTTGTAAATTGACCGACCCTAACAGGTGCAATGAAAAAACAGGAGAGTGTGGGAGATGTGAGTTAAGCGCTCATCTGTACACACCCACATAGGCCTTCAGGAGAGGTTTAATCATTCAAAATAAGTGAAAAACACCTGTGTGGGTGTATAAGGGCCAGTGTCAGTGAAATTGCTGCAGTGGCAGCGAAACTTTAAAATGCAAGAAAAATAAACAACTTCACACGATGCTTTTCACGAAAGTTGGATTTAATTTAATTTATTTCTTTCAAGCACCAAGGAGATGTTTTGCACAGCCATGGCATCACACAACAAGAGGGCTAAAAATATATATCGTGTACAATGTAGATGAAGATCCGCTCTCTGCAAGATGATTTGGATAATGAATTGAAATGGATAAGACTACAGACAGTAGGAAGCATTATCATCTGCAGAGCTAAAATCACAGTAAATGGTAATAATAGCTTTAAAAGCTGCTGGGAAACTTTATTTATATAAGAAGCTTTGTAACATCCGTAAGTTTACCATCACCTTCACAGAGTGAAAAGCTGTTGAATAGTGTGGAGGCCTGCTGTGTCTGAAAAGGCCAAAGATGGTGCACTTATGCCTGCATGACACATAAGAGCCATCATTTTCCTGAGACAGACAGGTTTTGCACTACAGCAAACTGTGTATTGATTCAATAAACTGTCTATCGATTCTAAAAGCCTGGGCATGTTTCTATACTCTGTCTCTTTCTGTCTAGCACTTCTTCTTTTCCTCACTTCCTTACCTTTAAATTTAGCATCTCATTTGTGGAAGGCAGACAAAGCATGTCAAAGGTGACGCCTTTAAGACTCAAGACTTTTGAACACACGACAGAGCGTATTATCTTCTCCGCTTTATGCAGCTTTTGGCCCACTTTGGCACTAAAAAGGCAGGTCAGGGACTATTTTTTGTGAGGAAAGTGTGTCATGACCCAGTAACACATAATAAAACCTATGTGAAGTACTGCCGAATGGCTCCCTTAAGTGACATATTTTCTTGGCGTTGAACATTAATCACGATTGAAGCATTGGCATCCATTTGAATTTGAACAAAATGAAAAGCTCATGTAGTCTGGACTTTCCTGTCAGATGGGTCGCTAAAAAGAATATTTATTCCTGTGGACCTGAATGAGAACTAAATGCCATCAACAGAGTCATGTGCCTTTAAGAGGGGCAAAACAATATATAAAAGACAGCACTTTTACAAAACCCTCCTAGACTGCCCTGTCAAGTCTGTCTACAGGGAGAAAACACTGTGAAAGTGGAATTGCTTCACCATTTGTGAAAGTAGGCATTCATTTCCATGTCACTGTGATCACCACAAATTTAACAACAAGTTAATCAATTTGGTTAACCATTGGCTTTTTGTCGCTGAGGTTATTTTCTTTCCAAATAACAGTGCGGCTTTTCTCTCACCCAGCATTGTATCAGCATTGAATGCTACAACGAAGAGACACTACTGCAGAGTGGAGCAACTCTGTTTCAGCACCAAGTTAAACCATGTCCAATGAAAACATGAGTCGTAGTGCAATTAATCATTTACTCAAAGGTTTTCAATGACATTTGTGGTGAACAAGACTTCTTAGTGGATGGCTACAGCTTGCTTCAGAACATGCTTCACATTGTCTGCTTCACTTTCAGTCCATACAAGAAGTGTATAAACAGGAAATTACAAAATCAGGAAGTGATGTCACCAGTAACTAAACTGTTAAAATAAAAACTCCTTAATAAAATTTTTTTTTAAGCACACATCCCAGATAAATAACAGAAATGCCTTAGAGGCAACACACTCTCCGCCTGGCCTATGTCAGGCCACTATGAACCTGAGGGAGTCCGAAACATCAGTCTTTACATCAGTCCTTAGTCAGAAGTAGGACTATCTCCACAACTGGTCTTAGGAAACTTCTTGCATGACCTTAATCAGTAGTTTTTATTTCACCTTTCTCACATGTCCATCCTTCCCAGGGAAGGTTGCAGTGATTGTGGAAATGGACCAGCAGGTACGGGCAGCCTGTTTATCCTTGAGGAGAAGGATGCTAAGTATTCTTGGCTCCAACAAGTTCAAAACTGGTCTTCAAGAGTTTGAACTTGTCTCCCTTGTTTTGTGTCCTTGTCCGTTCAAGATGAAAGCATTTTGTGAGTTAGGCGACTCTTTTGCTGTAAGAACAGTGAATCTAGGATTCTCCTAGTTACACCAATCATTCGCTCCCATGACCCTACCATGTAAGAAGCAGGTGGAAGTCCAAAGCTCCAGCTGCACCCTTGCTTGCTGAGGTATCTCTGCACAGACTAGTCCATCTCCAACTCTTTGCTAGCTCCAATGAAGTTGGTGTCACAATTGGACTGAAGCTGCTTAGCAGGTCCTCTGAGTGGGAAGAAACACCTGAGAGCACTTATACAGCTGGACGTATCCATAGACTCTGTCAGTTCAATGTGGACGACTCTTGTACTTAAACAACTAAGTATTAGGGCCCACCATTTGCTATCTGCCTGTCCTCCTCTAGTGTGTCTGATTACAATGGACCAAGGCCCAAAAACATCAAGGCCCACATATGTAAAAGGAGGGAAGAGCTTTAGGTGTTTAGGTGGTAGGTGAGCCATAAGTTGGTCTTCCAGTCTCCCCTGCAGCTTTTGGTAATTTATGCATTTGTGGGGAACTGGATTGACTAATCACTTACTATCTAAAATCAACAGTCCAGCTGCTCTTACCATGCCTTCTTTAAGATACCACCCCTGATGTCTCACCTGCTCACGATGATGTTGTAGAAGCAGTAAGGTAATGTGACTGTCTTTGGCTAGGACTATTGGGTTGTTCTCTTCACATGTAAGATGAGAATGTTTCAATCTGCCTCTAAAGCAGATGATATTATCCTCTAGGATTGGAATAAACTCAGGCAATGGGCTGTTTCTGGGCGCCATTTTGTTTGCTCTTTTGCATAGGCTTACCTTGTGTTGCTTTAAAAGAAATATCTTTTGCTTGATCCATTTTGTCTATAGTATGAGGCCAGTGACATCTGTGCCATGGTGAGCACCCACTGCTTTTGTTGTTTTGAAAGTTTGTGAGATCTTGCCACGGATGAGGAATGTCACCGCTCTTAGTGGAGAGATGAAGGTGGAAAGGCGAGTAGTGTAGATACACACCAGCAGCTGGATCTCTCAGTCATTTTCTGGTTCTATTAGCTCAAATGTCTTACTAGTTTATGTTGTCTCTGCAGATGGTGACACAGGAAAGAAGGTCCTGTGAACCAAAAACGCAAGATGGGATGCATGGTCTGCAAAAATACAGAAAACTGTGCAAGAGATCTTACTTTTGGTCCCATGGCCTTCAGGAAACTCAATTGATGCTACTTCCTGTTGAACACGTGACAAAAACATGTAATAGGGTAACAGGACTGAAGCAAACCTGAGGACATGATGAGGACAAATGTGTATTTTAACTAATATAACATGATTTTTTAATAAGAAATGTATTTTATGAATAAATTAATTATCAATCAGTATATTTCAAGGTGAAGTGTAGTCTTAGAAAGTGGGTATGGGATAAAATCCTATTTTTCAGTGTTCTGGGTATTTTTTATTAAGGTTTTACACAATGTATTTTGGGATCCTGGGAACCAGATAAATCTGAGAGCTAATGTTTCATCCACTCCAGTCTCTCTTCTGTCCAGACAGATTTCCACTATTCACAAATATCTGATGCCTATATCTATCTATCTGATAACAAAAACTTGGTACCAGAAACCAGGAACTCGTATTTTGTAATGGAAAACCAAAAACACATGTAAACTTGAGTCAGGGAGTCTGGGAAATACTAGAGGTGTCAGGCGCCTTGAAGTATTTTCATAAATAACCAAGATGGCTACCGGTCAATTGAAACAATTATTGTGATAGTACTAAATAAAATGGATGGTATATTTTCTCTAGAAGAAGAACAAACAACTGCCCCCAAGGTTTTGTTGATAAGAAAGATGTGTTCACCATACTCCTGATAGAATAAGTTGCTCTTGTCTGTCCAATTGTGTCCAAGGGCATCTTGGTTTGCACCTATTGAAAATGCTCATTGTAAATCGCAAACAAACTGTAGTTCCAGACTAATTCAACCAAGCCCTATTCTATTTGTGAAATGGTCTGGCGAAGTCATGTTACCAATTTCACACTGAGCTGATAAAATGCAGTAGAAGGACAAGAGCTCTCCTGCGGACAAAACTCTGAAATAGCCTACACTTTAGATTACAAGGACGTCGATCCAGATGGGACTTAAATTACAAAAAAGACTCGTAAGTTCACAGAAAATCAGTAGGTAATTGCAGCTGTAATCATTACTGGGGTGAAAAATGACCCATAGGTGCTCCGGGTGGGATTAAAATCACTGAATCTCAGGTATTGTTAAAATCATCTCACTTCCCCATAAGAAATAAATCCACTGTGAAACAGGCACATAGCATATTTAAAGATTTTGGGAGTTGGAGAACAAAATGGGTACCACTCTCTTTTTTTATATGCTATGAAGGTAGAGCCTCTAGCTGGTTACTTTAAATTAGCAAGAAGGTTGGAAGCAGATAACCTGGCTCTGAAGTCCACAAATACAGCAGCTCTCTGTAAAACCACAATATATACTTCAGTTATTGTAGGAATTAAATAATACTGATATATTTTAAGTAGCTTTTGAAGGAGCTGGTGAAGGTTGGCTGATTTCCCCTATTTCCAGTAGATGCTAATCTAGCTTCATCTTGTACAGGAGTTACCAATTATTTTAATTACTTTTGTGTGAAACTAATAATTTGCCATTTTGAGGCATATTGAGAGTTAAATGAACAATAGACCCTTTTCATGGCAGTCATATTGACATGAAATAGTAGACACAACACAGGTGTTACCAATAACACTAATTAAGGTTCTGTTCCATCTAGCATAGCAGAGCCTTTCCAGTGAGTCAACATGCATAATAGCAGCTACCTGTACCCGTTAGCTTAATTAGTATCATTAGTGCATCTGTGTTTTCCTACTATTTCATGCCAATGTGGCTGCCATGAAAAAGGCCTATTGTTTCATCTAACTCTCAGCAAGAAAGCAAATACACCTCAAAATGTCAAATAACAGGTAATTCCTTGTTATAGATTAACTATTAGCATCATTTTCTGATTCATGCATCGTCATATCAGAGGAGATTTGTCGCTTGGTATGTGAATTTCAGTGTCGGTCATTAGAAATGAATGCATGCGTGAATGAATTATTGAATAAATTAATTGATGCAAAATGCTTCACATTGTAACACTTTTTTAAAAATGCACCCAGAACACATCATATTTACTTAAACTAATCGGATGCCATTTTAGCTTATTTCTTGTGCTTTAAAATATGCAAATAAACACAGCAACATTTTTAATATTCTTGCCCTAAAGGCACGCATGCTGTGTTCAGTGACGTCTCTCGGCTAAAATGAAAACTACACTCTCAATATTGTTTATGTGTTGCGTTCACTGTTTCCCCACCAACAGTTCTCAGCCATGTGGAAACATCTCCCATAGCATTTGGTGGAGGTGGAAGACAAGCTCTTAATCGGCTGTGTTATTGAATTATTGAATTAAAAGCTTAAGTACTCAGGGTGAGCATGTCAATTTTTCACAACTGAATGGTACACTGCTCATTCCATTTTCATCTCAATAGATCATTTGTGTATGTAAAATGTAGAAGAATGGAGGTATTACATAGATCTGTTTCATTGTCTCTAATTCCCTTTCAGTGCAACTGTAATCATTCTGAGAGACAAGTCACATTCATCCACGTGGCATGGTAGTCCTTAATCTGCATTCAGCTTCTTTTTTTTTCTTTTTGTCAAACTGCTGTACTGTAGTGCGGTGTTATTCAAGAAAATGCTTCCTTCAAAGAAACTGTTGTATAATTGTGATAGAAGTGGCAGTTTAACCTGTTTTATATTTGGCGTTCCAGCATTCAAATTTGAGGAGGTAGTGTCGCAGCAAATGGTTCAACCCTTTTCTACTTGACATTCTTCTCACCTGTTTTCATCCCCCATGTTCTGAAATCCTGGTTACTGATACAGATAAAATGATGTGATGTTTCTGTCTGTATTTCAATGGGATGAGTTTCTGTGACCCACGCAATCTCCCTCTCAAAGAGTATTTCAACTTATGCAGATGAGCTCATCAGAGCTGCCTGCTGAGATGAGACATCTAGGTCTGGAATTGTGTCAATACCGGCACCAAAACAAATGCAAATCAAAATCCAAATTAATGTGTTTTCCCCGAGGAGAAACTGAGTCGTACTTATAGTAAGCGCTCGGTAGATGACAGGATTCTGTTATCCAGAGCTCATGAAAGACGAGGCATACTCAAACAGGGTAGAGCCAGGGTACAAAAGTCAGCAGCTGCAGATGGGAGAAACTATAGCATAAAGAAACAGGCGGCTTTTGTGTGATTGTTTCTACACATGGGAAATAGAAATCATGCCTACTTTTCCTGGATTCCTGAGTTCAGTGATTCATCTTGGTACACATACATCTGTGTTCACGCTTAATCGCTCTATGTACACTATGTCAAGCAGATGTAGTGGATAAGGTGCAGGATTTCTAAATAGTATTACACTGGCAACAGCAACACTTATGTCCTTGTCATCTTCTGGAGAGAATAATCAGCAGGCACACACACAGGAAGCGGGTTATGTTTGGAAAGAAATGAAAAAATGGATGGATCGCAGCAGCAGTATAAGCAGATTTTCCATCTCCACCTTTTGATGTATACCTTAATGCATAGAGGAAGTCAAGTCATCTTCTGTTGGGTGCACTAATACACAGTGCCTGCTTTTATTTGTTTTTTAAAATATAAATAGCCTGTGTAAAATGATTGTGAGTTTCTTTTGAAGTACCTCTCATGAGGATCTAGACTACTGGACTACTGCTGGATAACATGTGCTGGTATACAGTATAGCTAAGAATTGCTAGTGCTTTTTTGTCATCAACATATATTAAGCACCGTGTAGACATAAAAAGCACTTCTTTGACATAAAAACACGACAGCTTTAGAAGTTGTCACTAGTCAAAAATAATTGCCTTCCATGCACACAGTGTATACAAATTTAATAAAATACACAACAAGTACAGTAGCCCACATTCACGTGTAAGCTCAGCTTATTTTCACATAAACTGCAGAGGACAACAATAAAATTACAAATACATTCTTAAAAAACTGTATTTTTTCTTATAGGAACCTTGAATGGTTTTATGAAAAGGGACATTCCCTGTTGCACCACTGTTCATAAGACACTTCACTTTTTGTATTTAACGTCACTGATATGTATTTCAGTTGCCTGTGATTCTCAAAGAGATGTTCTTTATACACTAAATGGAGACAGAAAGCTTCACCGTACAAAAGCAGACAGGACTCAATAGCGTAACAGTAGCAATTTGTTCAACAGCCTCACAAAATTGGAGCTTGAAATGTGTAAAATACAAACATCTAAATTGACAGGTACAGTACACCATGGAAACACTTGAAGTCAAGGTAAGCACTGATTTCTCTGCAAACCTCCAACAGCAGTCAAGGACACATATTTCACCTAAAACACAACAAGTCACAAACTCAAAAAAGAAAAGAAAAGGACACATACAAAGCAGATGGTTTTTGGTTATACGATGCGTGTCTGGACACCTCTGGGGGTCAAAATAAATCACCTCTCGGGTCATTAATCAGTGATATCCTCCTGGTGACACCTCTGGCAGGTGAGAAGGAGTGTGGGGGGGATCCGACCTGTCAGTTACCGGAGTCCTGCGGGTCGAGGCCACACTGCGACCCCCCGCACTCCTGGCTGATGATGGAGCTGTGAATGAGGCTGCTCGACAGGGACTTGGGTCTGAGTTCACAGGTCAGGTAGGGGGCCTCCTCCAGCTCGGTGTGCAGCGGGGAGCACTGGCCGTCCGGAGGGCCGTAGGCACTGCTGTCTGAACCCCCCTCCCGCTCTTCTTTGGACTCTTGGTTGGTAAAGTCCAGGGGCGCACCGCTCTTGGAGGGACTGCTGGACGTGGATGGACTCTCCTGCAGCGGCGGGCTTAGAGCACGCTGAGATTTTAAGTAAGGTTTGACATTGGCCACGAGGATGGTACTGTCCCGCTGCTCCTTCCCGAACGTGCTGAGGGTTTTTCTGCTGCCGCAGCTGATGGTGCCATAAATCTCTGTCTCTACCATGGTGTCCATTCCCACAGGGATGAAAAGGTTGGTGCGATTATCGGCGCTGTCTGCTTGGCTTCCTACCCGTAACTTTGGCATCCAGCATCTGTCAGAATGTCCCAGTGCACGACACTCATCGGTGCAGTGGACTGATTTGTCTTGCTCTGCAAAAAACAGTTAAACATTTGTTATTGGACCCCGCTCGGGTAGGAATAAACAACCCTGTAGAAAGCAGAGATGACATTTTGAGGGATGAGCAGCGATAATAAAACACTCCAAACAAATACTTAACCAGTACTACTCTCACACCGCTATCTTTAAACGCATCTTTTCTCAATATGTTATTTATTATGCATCACTTGGATTTTCCTGAATAAAATGAGAACCAGAAGCCTGTGGTAACATCTTTGAAATAAGTTAGCAGTGTTGTCTGGATTTTCTAAAGTACAGTATTTTTTTGCATTCCATAAAATCTTTGCAACAGAGCCTTAACACAATAATAGACAATAATATTATACCAAAAAAAAAAGGGAAAAAATGCTATTTTCCATCTGCCGGTCAATGTCACCCATGAATGATTCAATTCATGTATTCATGAGTCCTTTTTTCCCTCTGCTATTCCTAACAGCTTGTGTAGGTGTTTCCTGGAAATGATCATCCAGCACTGCAGAGGAAGTGATGTGTTTTTCATTTACATTTACAGCAGCAGTTTGTGTATTTGTGGGGTGGGAAAAAAAAACACAGAAAGGCAACTGTATGGTGTACATTAGTAAGAGGTGGGAAAGGTTGAATGTTGTTAATTAGAGTCCTGTTATGACTCATTATTTAAATTTTTGTGTAATATTTGAGAAATGAATCATGGATGGAAAACCGAGGGTGTTGAATTTTGTATATTCACAAGTTATGAGAAAATCTTGATCTGAAATCAAGGTGAAATTTTGGAAAATTCAATTCATAGCCCAAACACTCATTATTATTTTCTTTTTTTGTAATTACTTTGAGGGACTGCATAATCACAAAAGGCTCATTTGCAATTCTTACGTTTTTCATTCCACTTGAAGCATGTAATAGTTCCTGTCTTTGCCACAAAAATACCTAATTTTCTGTAAATGGGTAAAGAGTTTCTTCTTGAATGGCAAATTATTTGTATGTGAAAACTTAACATTTAAATGAAAATTCTGTAAACTGATATGCTTCTTTTATAATAATCTGCATATCACTTGTTAGGAATTGGCAAAAATAAATAAACAAAACAATGCACCTCCATTTTTTATATGGGTCAGAGATCAAACTTCCATGTGGTGTAAAAAAGTGTACGAATGGACTTTTAAATAACAAGAAACCAACATGAACACACAATGTGCATTTATAGAGACCTGATGAATGCTTCTTAAAACTGTATTTTGAATTTCTCATCTTGCCAAACATTATTTGTCACTGACCCAATTATCATATCAGTTATCAGGATTTCAAACTGAGGGCTGTTCATCTATGTCATTTGATGAAAAGAAAACAGAACCTATCCTTCCTGAGAACACATCAATTATTGATGCAGTTCCCTAATTATTACATGACTGCATTCATTTAAGCAACATTGGTTAATGCTGCAGCACACACCATGCCAGACTCAGGGCTGTGCAACCTGTGGCTTGACTGCCTGTAAACGGGAAAAAAAGTGGAGCAACAATTAAGAATCCATCCATTTCACACACTATAAAATAATAATAATGAACACAGAGGGACTCATAGAATGAGAATTTCCATTGTGTTAAGATGTCTTTTTTCCCCATAGCTATTGCACTCTGCTATCAAAATTAATTTGACAATGATGTATTGAGGTATTTCATATGTAGACGCGTGAAGCAAAATGTCACAATGATCTTTGCAAATTGTTAGCAAATAAAAGATATACAGTACATGGAAATGAAAAAGCAATTTCATTTGTTAAGGTATAAATTGAATCTTCCTGCTACTGTTGACTGCTTTAATTATGTTTTCTTTGGTATGATTTTAAGGGCTTTCAAAACCTCCTTTATGCTGGATGTGCAGACAAATACAAAATAATGATCACAGAATTTAGTTTTGTACATCTCACCCCATCCACTTAACTCATTATGTGACTGAGGCACCTGACTGAAATGTGGCTGTGATGAGGATGAGTTATAAGCTCAACATGAACAAGGCTCTTCTTAGAAGTAGGACGATCTGCTATGTTCAAAGCAACAGTTTATTCCTCACACACCAGAATCAGCCAGTTTACTGGTAGGATGCGCAAACCTGAAGAGGGAGTTCAAAAAAACAATCCCCAAGAGATGTGAAAATTAGCATCATGAGCCATGTGTGATTTTGTATCATATTCCTCCTTTCATTCGTCCTTCATATCATTTTCTCCTCCTATGTGGATGTGACGTGCTGTTGGATGTGATGTGGACACTATCCACCTTCTTTTTTCTGGTTTTAGAATGATCAATTGAAATATAATAGCATTTTATCTTCAAAAAAATGATTCATCAGTTTTAACAAGTGTATATGGTCCAGTGTGTAAGATTTAGCAGCATTTAGTGGCAAAAATAGTATTAGAATTAGAATTCTACAGAAACCCAGAATGGACAAACTGAACACTGGCTGTAAAATCAGTCTTTTACAATTTTTGGTGGTTTTGGAGCCACTGAAATTGATTCGTTCTCCAGTTGGTTACAATCTGTGACCTCATCACTAGAAGCCACCAGAAACTACACACTATACCTTTAAAAATGTGATGATTTGGTATGCAATTTGAAAATGGACTTATTTTGCTATTTCTCTGTATAATATTTGGAATTTCTGTCATCTATTTATAAAAATTTGCATGTTTTATGGCCCAAAACTACCAAAATAGACCTGTAGTAGCAATACAGTCTGCCTTCTCACACACTTCCTCTGACAAAATCCTATTTCCAAAGTGTGTCCAAACTATTGATTGGTAGCCTAATGTGTGAAGTGAGTTTATTTATTCAAACTGGAACATTGGTAACAACAAAATAATATATTTTTTTACCAGCAAGTCCAGCTGGTTTTAAATTGTATCTTTTGTCCACTGCAACATAAATATCTGTTTTGTAAATCACTTGTTCTGTCACAAAATGAAAAATATGAATGTTAAATTCTTTGATTTATGCATGTTTTTATGCATTAATTCCATACAACATCACTCCATTATCCACTAAATGAGCCAGAGTTATTTTATTTATTTATTTTTTTACCATAGCCTGTATAAATAATGCACATTCACCTGCTGGTTCATGGACTGCTTCCTTGAAGCCATGAGTTTGCCAAGTTCCCATATTAGGTGAGTGTGGAGCTGGGGTGGAACTGGGCCTAGTAGAAAACTAGTAGCTAGCCACCTGTCAATCAAAGTGGCCACTATCTTAATTATGCATAACTTCAATCCTTAACACAAGGGGTAAGTTATATAAAATCCACCCCACCCACAAGGAACAAGGAAATTATCTATAGAGACCAAAAACATTGTAAACATGCCATAAAATTAGACATTTTAACTGCAGGTTTTGGCACTTCTGCATTAGCTTAATTTCAGCCCTGGAGGTTTCTGCTTTAATTTTGACACATCAAATCTTGCATAAAGAAATAATGTGGCATTCTATCTTTGATAGTCAGACGGCCACTTTGAGCCTGATAGCATCGTGCTACACAACGCAACAGCCACAGATTCTGAACAGCCCAGTAGGTTTAATAAATATTTAATTCAATCAAATTAAGTTGTTGTTTTTATATTACCTTAGATTGAACTGTTTTTATGGGGAATGGGTCTCCCTCAGTGAAATCTGCCATGCACGGCCATGTTTTTGTAGTAGCCCAGAATGGACAAATGAAACAATAGCTCTAGAGACATTTGTTTCACAAGTTTTTTTGGTAGTTTCGTAGTTGTTTCATTGATCAGTTGGTTGCAATCTGCAACTTCATCAGAAGATGCTGCCAGATACTACACAGTGTACTTTTAACTAAACTCACAGATTACAATTACTGATAGAATAATTTATATTTTGAGGTTATGTTTGTTTCTTATCTTTCTTTCTTCTCATGTTCTTGCAGGATTTTTTTGCAGATGATACATTTCTAGATGACTTTCCTGTGCATTCCTGTGCCTTCTGAAGTTTTCTAGGAAATAAAAGTTATGTTTGCATTCAGCATTTCTTCATGAATGTGAGATGTGTTCTAATATGTATATGTGTTAATATGTGTTTTAATATTTAAAACTGTGCATTTTTTATGTCCATATTTATTCTTCTTTGCTGCTTCATTGGCACATGACAGCTTTTGTTGGTGTGTAGCCACCAATTATTAACCCTCTATTGCATAGTGTTGCCATATGGCAACAATTAGACAACAATTAGAGGCAGGGATACACCCCAGATGGTCGCCAGACTATCATGGGGCACACACACCATTCACTCACACACTCACACCTATGGGCAATTTAGCGTCTCCAATTAACCTCAGCATGTTTTTGGACTGTGGGAGGAAGCTGGAGTACCTGGAGAAAACCCACAAAGACACAGGAAGAACATGAAACTCCACACAGAAAGATCCCAGACCCAGGACCAAGGAGGTCTTGAACCTGTGACCTTCTTGCTGTGAGGCAACAGCGCTAACCCTGTCGCCAAAAAACAGAATGTAACAAGCATGATCATTGTGCCCAGTCACAAACACACCTACACCGTAGCTTGTACAAGTAAAACAAGTATTCTAACAGTCAGTTAGATAGAGCTAGATAGAGCTGCTCAGCTGCAGGATATTAAATGGCATATAAATATACCTGCAAATGTCCCTTCCCTTGTTTTTGGCTTGGTAATTGTTCTTCAAAATCCCTGGTAGCGACACACTGTCCATGACTTGTAGCTACACTGGAAACCTGCCAGCTAATGTTAGCCAAACGACCTCTGACACCCCCCCGCAGCCGGCTGGAACAAGGAAGGAGCATTTCTAATATGCCTATTTATACCCAATTAATTTATCTTCTTTTTAATAATATAAAACTATTACTAATATAGTTTAAAAGAAAACATGTTTGCAATATTTTTGACTGCAAGGAGATCTAATTAAATGTGATTTCAGTTGGACTTTAAAACCTGTTTTAAAATAGTAAATTGTGTTAATGTCCTTATTTAGGCTTTTAATAAGCCATTTATACCTTTGGGTTACAAATAGAACTCACACCATGATGTACATGAGTTTTTCGCTCCCCTTCATATGTGAATTTATATTGTTACATTCTTAGCATTAACCACTCCAGTGCTATCTTTGTCAGTAGTAAGATCAAGAGAAATACACATTTGAGTTCAAACTGCATTCTACATCAAAAGGGGGGACTAAATGATGGTTTTGATTTGGCAAAACCACAACATGGATCCTGCATATTATGAGTGCCATGCTTTGAAGCATTGACACCCCAGATTACAGTTCTGTGCCCCATGCATTTGTCATTTGTGCCCCCCCCCCCCCGTCTTCCAGTGGCACAGATAAAAGTAGTTTTTAGGCAGAGATACATGAGGCGGGAACAATGAGCAAAAACCAGGAGATGCAGAGAGATTCTGAATTCATTTTCATACCTATCACTGCTACAGAGGAGCAAGCAAGATGATGCTGATGCAAAGTGATGTATGTGCTTAGAAGGTTCAGCAGTAACACAGGAAGGTATTTTTGTCATTGCGCTGTTGTGCCTTGCTGTGTATCCAGAAGAGGATCGCATCTGTGTGTTTACATGAAATGTCATTCTAAAGGTTCTTATTCTTCTTTTTTTGTCATAGAGGTTTAAATGCTCACACCTTTATCATCATGCACTACTTTTTCTTATATTGTACAATGTATAAATAAGGTATTAATCACATATTGGAGAAAAAAGCGAATATATCATAGTAAGTAGCTATATAATATGATTAGAAACAAAAACGGAGGAGGGATGGAATGAGCAAGAGAGGATACTTTCATCTTTTCAGCCTGTCTTTGGCTTTCCATTTCCCAAATCATCACTGAATAAAGAGATGTTAAATAATAGCATTAAAGTGATAGGGTCATACAATGGATTTATATAGTCCACTGCATTTATGGAGTCACATAGCAGAATTGTGGCAACATGTCAAAATAGCTATCTTAGGGGCAACTGAATGGGAGAATATACTCTGAGAAAACAAAGAATCTGCCTGCCCATTATAAATAGAATCAGATAAAGCATAGCAACAAACTCTTCTTGCATCTGGTGCCTGGGATTGGGAAAATATTCAGAGGGCATGATAATGATACATGATATTACCTGTATTAAAGCAGCCAGGAGGCTGGTGGGATGGTAAAGGTAAATGCATTAAAACAAGACTACTTAACCCACAAGCTTTTGTGTTGGTGCATGTGGAACAAAACATCTGTGCTGTCTCCAATGTGGATAATAGTGCTATCTTCTCAAAATCTGCAGAAACTATGGCTTTTTTGTTCAATAGATGTAAATGCACATGTGCAGAAGTGAGAGGTGTTTATAGGTTGGAGGTTCATTTATAAAGTATAATGAGTATAATGTCAATCTTCCATCTTATAGTCAGCAGACAGTGACGCTATTTGATGTTCAGCTGACCAACCCCAGACAGAAGTAGTTACTCCAAGCATTGGTTTTGCTCTTTTAACGACATTTCTCACACGCAAACAGGAAAGGCATTAGCACAACCTATTAATATTAAATGCACTGCCCCACTCCTTTTGCATTTACTCTTATCTTACAAATGCAGGACTATAAATTAACTGACATTCCTGTCAAGCAGGCGTCAGCGCCGCACGTGTAAATATTCGGTTTCGCGCGAAGCGAAACATCTCTTTCAATATCTCTCTGTGTGATTGGCCTTAGAACTCAGGGCTGAATCAGATTCAGAAATATGCTGCAAAAAAAAAATTGTGATTGAATTTACACCTCCCACGGAGTCAAATGTGGTCTACCATAATTCCTCATTGCACACACGTGCACACATACACATTTGGAAGTGAGATGGAGAGAGTGACGGAGAGAGAGAGAAAGAGGGAGAGAGAGAGAGAGAGAGAGAGAGAGAGAGAGAGAGAGAGAGAGAGAGAGAGAGAGAGAGAGAGAGAGGTTCACACATCTCTCTGGCAGCCATAAAAGTGTTTCCTTTTCTGCCCTCCTGAGCATGCTGCAAACAAACAGTTCATAGCGATGTAAATGGTGTGGAAAGTACTGCATAGGGACCTGATGACCAGAACCTTCTCTTCCAAGGTTCACACAAGAAAATGAGAGACATCACCACTCCACTCAAATTCCCCATTATCTTTTATCTTACCTGTGAGAGGTTGCTTTCATATTGTGAGGTTTATATCCACAACAGCTAAATATATCGGTCCCTACATGGCCAGGTTGCAACAGGTTGACAATCGACTGTAATTATACCCCTGGCAGTGCGGGCTGTTTCGCTTTATGAAATACAAATTTGAACTTTCCTATTTTTAGTTTGTCTCTCAAAATGTTCCTGCAAAACACAGGTAATAACTGACAAAATATTTCTGAGCAAACGGGGGAGGAAACGCTTGCACCAGACATACCTGTCATTGCAGCGCAGTGAGTGTCTATCACCCTTTCTTGTCTGCGTCGCACTATCCAGAGACACACATGCGGCGAATTGGTTGAAATAATGACGTGATCAAAAGAGACAGAGACGTATCACGCATGCACATGGGTTTGTTTGATGGCTAAATCAGACAGAAGACGTGTTGAACATCACATCTGCAACCGATGGACTCTTTTATCCTTTTAAACTAAGATCTACCTTCTACTTTACCGCCTTCATGTCGTCTCTGCAGCGCAGCTCCGGCTGACTGCGATGCAGATGCTACCCAGCTGCCCCTACAGCGTCTATTAAATCTGGATTTACCTGTTCTGTTTTAAATATTTGCCTGCGTTGGCTTCATCCGTAAAGCTGGCGGACCTCCACTTAGACACTGTGAGCTGTGCGTATATCCCCAGTGCATAAAGTATAAACAATGTCTGGTACAAGAGTCAGTTAGGCATCTTCAAGATGTCAGGAAGAGAGTGTGTCCACTCACCCTGCTCAAAAGGCTGGCCATTAACTGCTGTTGCTTTCATCTTGAGGGCCTCCCTGGCAGACGTGTCGCAGTGTGAGCCTTTATTAGTATCCTGGTCACTATCAGCCTGGTCACTATCACCATGGCCACTGTCTCGCAGGCTCGCTCGTTCTGCATCCTTAAATGTTGAGCTGAAGCAGAACAGGGAAAAGAACATAACTTGCCATTACCTCGGTGTGAGCACTCCGATTTGATAGCCACAGACAGCTGGATTAATACAAAGATGAGAAGGCTGAATGGTAGCGGTCAGGAAACCTTTGGATAGAGCTCTTACCTTTGAACGAACGGCTGCCTGCTGCCAGCGTAACCGGGCTCAGAGGGGAAATTTTCGGTCTGGAAATGAAAGGAAAATAATATTTTTGTACTTGCCATGTCACACACTTATAAGCCAATCCCCACAATACAATGAGTGACATGGGTGATATTCAGATATCTTCATTGCAGCACCTGAAACATGTCACATAAAACGTGATTTCAGCCACAGACCACCTGACAGCCATGGCAGGCATGATCAGAACACATCTCTATTGTGTGTCATTATGCGCCTCTTTGGCAAGGCAAAGGAGTAAAGTATTAGCCACTGTCGTCAGCATCCTTTTTTTCCCCCCTATCTTGAGAATAATGTGTTTGTGTTCATCACACCCACATGCCCTAGTGACTGGTGACAGTGCCAGGCCTTGTCATCTGTGTTATCATCTCCAAATGAGGCTGTCTGTGAGACTGTCCTAGATATTTACATCATTTACAACGGATAATTCTGCTGCGCTACACTGCCGTACAAGCCCTCGCTGTCAAATTAGCATGTTAGCTGGCTCTTTTGTGTTCAACCCTGCCATCTCTGCAAGGCAAGGCCGAACCCTATTAATGGCCCCGCCGTGCCAACTTTGGATGCGGATGGGTGGAACTGGCCCATTTTTCTATGTGGAAAGTCTAAAAATGCGATTGTGAGGGTTATGTTGTGTGCATCTAGCTGTCTGGTGTGCATCGGTTCAGTAATGTGATCAGACAAGCTGCTCAAACACCTGTCCAATCCCACATTTCAGGCAGGGTTTTGTTTTCTTTCTGTAGCAGTGGATCTGGAGGGGTCACGACAGCCTTGACTACCATTGGGGGAGTAAAGGAATCTATACAGTATAAAATGTATTCTGGTACGCTTAATCTTAGATCACTTGAAGGGATTACTTCACTTGTTGATTTATTTTCTCTAAAATTATTATGAGCAATGCATTTCCCATAAAAGGATTTTTTTTTAAGTATAACAATTTGCAGGAGCGCAGCACACCTGCCTGCTGCATGGCAGGCTGCCACACATCTCACAACAATGACAGAGGAGACACACAGCTCCGGCTGTGTGTAACCCACTTCTAGCCAAGAATGATCTTGAAATTGGTTACATGTATTTTTGCCAAGCACAGCTTGCAAGATGTATGATATTCCATCATGTCGGCAAACTCACCAGTGATCACAGGGCGTTTTGGTTCATGGTTGGGTTTTCATTTCTTTGACGTGGTCAACATGTACCTGGCCTGTGCGTTTCTGGCAATTTAGCTCCCAGTCGGATCTGCTATTTGTAGCCCGTTTCTAGTCAAAACTCCCAGGGAGCACAAACCAGGATGTCAACATTGATTTCTAGGTGAAAATCTGTTCTGAATGCCTAAGACCTCTTTTTCGCCCTATTTCAACCAGCTATAATGTGTCACAAAACATAAATTTGTTTAATAATTTTGTATATAATAATTAAATGCTTGAAAAAGAAAAGATTAGTGTGGAGGTTTTTCTCTGAAGTCACATTGCACCGGTAGGCAGAATGCAGTCTACAAAGATGTAATTTGACATTTCATATAATACCATAAATAACTAAATAGACTGTATGTTGCCAACATGAAGCTTCCAGGACATCTGCTCCCATTCCATTGTCCTGGAAACCATTACAACATGAAATAAGAAAATGCACTTACTTCCGTAAGGCACATGAACAAGTACATAGACTGTACAACTTCTCGTCAAGGTGATATTGTATTGACCCTGGTTGATTCCAGGGTCCAGTTGATTTATAACCAACTTGCTTGTCTCTCTTTAGCAGTTGAACAAAAAGCTGAGTGGTTCTTGAAGTTGGGAGTTTGGTCTTTGGTTAGAAATCTACTCAACTTTCATTGACAGCCTGAATTTTGCCTGTTTTTTTTTATCCTAGATGTCAGGTCTAAGTATAGACAGGCATTAGATGTCTTTTAAGTACAAAATTGCTTCCTGGGTGCTTTCTGCATCAAAAGACTCTACGTCTAATTTGAAAAAAAAAGCACCTTGAGGTAGCCTCATGCAAAGTTTTAGTTTGGCTATCTACACCAGCACTAAAGTATATTCCTGAAAACATCTGAGGTGAGAAATTGGCAAAGCAGCCAATAAAAACATCTTGATTCATCTTTGAAAAGCTATGAGTCTTTTGATGAGTAAATTTAACACCATACATGAAAAATTGAAAAAACAGAAATTAAACAATGATGATTGGTGACGGATCACTTGTTAACTGGTCATTTAAGTTGCAAATTGACCTACAATATATGCGCCAAATTATGCAGTGGCTCCCAACCATTACTTTTTTAACTATCCCTCACTTTGCCTTGCCTAAGTCTCTTCAAACAAGGTCTGTTTTAAATTGTGTATTTGCATAAGGGAGTTCTGCATGAGCCAGGCTGTTCAGATGGGGAGTGCTTTCAGTGCATACACACACACAGCAGACACACCTCAAGTGTTCCAGAGCAGAGCAGAGAACACAGCTACAGCTTTGATTTTGAAACCTAATTGTTAGTGATTGTTTTAATAAGTTTTGAATGAGACGTTTCTGGGGTGTGACCATCTCAAAACACATATTCATAATTGTTTAACACAAACTTTAAATATTCCTCTATGATCAAATACATCCATCAGGAAGCACTGACTGCCTGAATCTATCACAGTATCCTCACAGCAGTGGCCCGCTGGTGACAAACCTTTCACTTGCTCTTAAAATAGCTCTGGATTAGTGCTAACTACATTCAAAGTGACCCAGACAAATGGACTCAGCAAGACAATTTTGAAGACTTCCAAAAGTAATTTCAAATATGAGGAATAGGTTACTTAATTTGAGTAATATAACGGAATATTTTGCGAAGTACATTTCAGGACATGAATTCAGTGCTTTGTAGTGGCATACATTTTCAGAAGTAACCCTCCCAAAACTGTTTTACAATCCACATAGTGGATTTTGACACTAAGTTGCCACATCATGCTTTATATGCAGTATTTTGTAGTACCATAGCAGAGGAGGCAAAAATGATAATAATGATGTCTCTTCACAGTGACAGAGTTTTTCTTTTTCACTCGATTACTTTTCTTTTGTCAGATTTGTATAGCAAAGCAGCAGGAGCAGATAAGCGAGAATAAAGGGCAGATAAAGAATACAGTGCAGCATCCTCCTTACCTGTATCACTGACATCCTATTCGCTGGAGTGTCTGCACTAAGCCCAGCGAAGCTGGAGTGGCAGCCTGCCCTGGGGACTGTCAGGCTGTTTGTGGTGGTTTTCAGGTACATGACCTCTGACCTGGGCAGCGTGAGTGGCAGGGGGCTCTGGTAGTCGAAACATATCGGCGAAGTGATGAGCGACGGGCTGCTCACCACGTTCATTCGGCTGGCGGAATCTCTCTCCTCCATCTCGCTCTGCACCAGCATGATGTCACTCTTGTTGATCCTTTTCTTTTTGCCCTTCCCCACCGGAGGATTGGAGTACTCAGCCATGCGGCAGTTATAATTCCCAGTCTCCTTATCTTGATGCTTGGACTTGACAGCGATGGCGGCCATGACTGCTAAAAGCATGACAGAGATAATGCAGAGGGTAACTATGAGGGGCAGGGATACGTCCCAGTGCTGCTGCTCCCCGCTCGCGCTGGAGCCCCCTCCTGCCGCCGCTTCTGTGTTCGCCTTAATGATCAGCTTAGCCACAGCAGATAAGGGGGGCTTGCCATGGTCAGTTACCTTCACCACCAGCTCAACAACTGGGGTGACCTCCTCCCATAGAGCATGGGTAGTGCGGACCTCTCCTCCCACTGGGTCCATTTCAAACAGGTGGTCGTCATTCCCTTCCGTGATCTCGTAGGTCAAGTGGCCACTTTCTCCGTGGTCATGGTCCACCGCTTTCACTGTGGCCACGATATATCCGATGCCTACATTTCTAGGCACAGGGATTTCAGCTGTGTCGTTTTGCAGGAGGGGCAAAATAATTACGGGGAGATTGTCGTTGACATCGAGCACGTTGACTCGGACGGTGGACGTGCTCTCCATGTGAGGAGACCCGCCATCTTTAGCTTGAACTTTGAACTCAAAGGATTTTGTTTGCTCATAATTGAAAGAGCGTGAGGCATATATGGCTCCGTTGGTGGGATTGACAGACACGTAGGTGTACACTGAGACGTCTCCTATATGTGACGGCAGGATGGAGTATGACACTGTTCCATTTCGACCTATATCTGGGTCGTGGGCCAGGACGGAGCCCAGGTACTCCCCAGGGATGTTGTTCTCAGGCACCTGTAGCACATACACCGTCTTCGTGAAGCGTGGCGCGTTGTCGTTCTCGTCCAGGATCTTCACAGTGAACGACTTGGTGTAGTTCAGTGATGGGATCCCGTTGTCCCTCGCCACGATGGTGACGTTGTACTCGTCCTTCATCTCCCTGTCCAACGGCCTGTCTGTAAGCAGCGTGTAAAAGTTGTCATTGTTTTCCTGCAGCCTGAAAGGCACATTTCCCAGCACGCGGCACTGAAGCTGACCGTTTCGGCCAGAATCTTTATCTGTGACTCTGACCAACGCAATAACGGATTCCGGAGGCGCCGCCTCGCTGATAGCTCCCTGCCGGACAGAAACAAAACTTATTATCGGTGAATTGTCATTTTTGTCAAGTACTTTGACAGTGATTTTACAATGGCCTGGTATAGGGTTTGGTCCAAGATCTTTAGCCTGCACATCAAATTCTATGATTGGATTCTCTTCATAGTCAATTTCTCCCAGGACCTTTATGACGCCAGTATTGGAGTCGATGGAGAACAAATCTTGCATTCGCTCAGATGCATATCCAGTAAAGGAGTAGACCACCTGGCCGTTGCTTCCTTCATCTTGATCGGTGGCATTCAAATCTATGAGTACCTTTCCAGGAGGGGAATTTTCTGGAATCTCTATAACATAAGAGGATTTTTCAAAAACGGGGCTATTGTCATTCGAGTCAGTCACTCTGACATTGATTTGCATGGAGCCTGATCTCGGATACTCCCCACCGTCAATCGCTGTGAGGAGCAGGGTGTGATGACTCTGATCCTCCCTATCCAGAGGTCTCTGAACCACCAGCTCTGGATATATAGTCCCATCACCCCTCACTTTCAAATCCAAAGAAAAGGTATTGTAATCATCTCGTGTGACCTGGTAGGTCTTTATCCCATTTTCCCCAGAATCAGAGTCATGTGCAATAGTCAGAGGGAAACGTGTCCCGGCAGCGGCGTTTTCTGAGATATCAATATTAACATGATCTGAAGGGAAACTGGGCGAGTTGTCGTTTATGTCCTGTATGTCAATCTTAATCATGCATATCTCTTTGTCGTTGGCAAACACCTCCATGGAGAGCTGGCACTTTGGGTTGCGCCTGCATAACGTCTCCCTGTCAATCCTTTGTTCAGTGAAGATTAGTCCACTCTCCGGGTCAACGTCCACCAAATGTGGCGCAGAATTCTCCAGCACTCTGAAGTTCGATTTTTTCCCCCTCTCCATGGTCCCATATCCGGCGTCTTTTGCTATATTACCTATAACGGTGCCGGGTCCTTGCTCCTCCGGAACGGAATAATTGAGGTTTTTCAATGTCAGGGCTTTAACCCACAACAGAAAGAAAATGGGTACAGAGAGACGCATCCCTTCAACTGAAATATGCGGTAGTGACAGACAAGAAAAAAATCCTCCTTGACTTTCAACCTGTTGATTACGGCAAACCTAGAGGACTAAATCCAAACCGAGCATGTGGTTGACGCAGATCTCGCACTAATTGGGTATTAAATCGATCTGTGGAGCGTTATCTCCTTTTAATCGGTTGCCTATTTTAACCTCTTTCACATTTGCCCATTCGGCTACGATGATGATGATGAACTCTTTCTGTAAACAAAGATGCCCGCCCGGCGACACCTAACGCGTGAATCAAAGATCAAATCCAACATAGTGTGTGTAATCCCCCCCCAACCCCCCAAAAAAACGTTTTGTTTTTTCCTCATGGAGAGATGGTGTGTGTGTGTATGTGCGCGCGTGTGTGTGTGTGTATGGGGGGGACTTAATGAATAATCGATGAGTAAAGTATTAATATTCACCACGCCATCCAAGGTTAAAAGCGTTTGAATCTCTGCGGTGAAGGTTATAGACCGCACATCTTACCACCAAATAAAAAAGCGCATTGCCCTCAATATGCGACATCTACACCTAGGCTACAGCGGATCTACTGACATGCCCGTTTCAGAAAAAATAAATGCAGCATTGCCCCCGATGTTGCCATTCACAATGCATTTACTTTTTTCTCTTCCTGTGCGGCACACTGTTGCATATGGGCTTCTGCTCGCGTAGCACACGCAGCCTTGCCCATGCCACAAAAAGTGGGATAAAAAAGCGAGATATATAAAAAAAAGCGCCCCGCGAACACTCCTGTGCCAACCTTTGTTTTTTGGTGTGATTGTCAGTCAAAGAGCACGGATAGCACGGCTGCGACTTTTTTTTTTACCCGATCGTCCTGTAATAATCAGTCCGGCAGTAATCCCATAATCCAGTCCGATTGGACCCGGTGCGCTCTCGCATCCTTTCGTTCGAAACAATTCACAGCGCTGTTTCCCCCCTCTCCTCCTGTTCCTGCAAGCGAACAAAAAGAAGCAAAAGGGAGGAAGAAAAAGGAACGCAACAACAAAAAAAGGTGCTGGGAGATTTCAGAATCAAAATTAATCGCTTTTTTCTCCTCCTCTCTCCGTTTTCTCTCTCTCTCTTTCCTCCTGCGCTCAGTTCTCTCTCCGCGTCAACTGTTGAAACCCGCTCCCCTTCGCAGTGAGATCTGACCGGAATCCTTTCGACGCCTTTACAGCGGACTCCGGTGCTTTTCTGGGCACGTTTAACATACTTTCTGATCGTATTCAGCCAAATGAGTGAACAGTGACAGATCTTTTTGCTTTCAGAGAGAGAGAGAGGGTGTGTATGGAGGAAGGGGGGGGGGGGTTCCTCCAATAGAGGTCTGGCCAAGATCGCATGAAGATGGGCTGTTCTAGTGCTACGTGATTCATTTACTGATGTGCGTGCAGCAGCAGCGGCAGCAGCGGCAGAGGCAGCAGAGGCGGCAGAGGCGGCAGAGGCGGCAGCAGCATCCGAGGAGGGGAAACGTGCTCGCGGGTGCTGCTCGTAATACATGTGGATATGTAATAAAGGATTATGAATACATCGATAGAATTGTGCTGTTGCTTTTTTTTTCCTTTTTGGGGGAGGTGGGGGTGAGGGTGGGGGCAGCGCAGGAGCAGTGTAAAGGTGACTCGACAAGTGGTCATTCCACAGAGAGGAATTGGATCAGACGGAGCAACATGGCTTTTAAAAAGACTGTTGAATTAAAGCTGACAGGATCATTTTAGAGCAGCAGCTATGTTCTCACAGTCCGGCTTTTTGAGATAGCCGGAACACTACAGATCCTTATCACTAATCCAAAACAGTACCTACCTTTATTGTTGCTTGTTAGTTTTGAGCAGCGACCGGGCATGGAATATGACAGACCATGGGTGTTTTTTTTGGGGGGGGGATTATCTCTCTGTAAAGGACACAGAAATTGCTAATGCTTCTGAAAAAAAATGAAAAAACACACAAACACAAGGCTTATTTCACAGCTCAAATATCACTTCTGTTGGCATAACCTGCCTTCCTGCAGCTATCACAACTTGATAGTCTATCCGCATCAATCTCATATCTCATATCAGAAATAATAAAAAAAAATGGGACTGACATTTAGTTCACTCAGCATCTCAACAATATGATATTTGCATTTTTTATTCTCACTTGACCACAATCTCACGTCTGGTGGTCCCGTGACGGATGCTGCAAAAAGGTACCACAGGAAGCATTATTCCAAGAGGAAGCTGTGTCAACACCATAGGCCGAGATCAGTTCATTTAATCCAATGTTGCTCAGGATCTAAATCAACCTTGAGTTGTCCCTGTAGTTCATTTCCATTGTCTGAAACATGGCTGCTTTCCTCCTCTGGGGAGCATCAACTTTGCTTGGCCAGGGTGCAGCCTGCATAAATTGGCCATTTCTGCAGGTAAGAGATAAGGACAACAAAGGGGAAACTAATTATCATTCAGTGTATGTTAAAACGTCAGGAAAGGGATATTGACAACCACGCCTGCATTGTCACAGTCATACTATTTAATATGATCTGAACTCTGAGTCAGAGGCTGATTCTCATCCATAATAAATAGCCTCAACATGTGTCTCTTGAATGCCTTAATTTTTGCAAATTGCAACTTTGTCACAGGTAACTTTCTCTAATGAGACTCACCCTTTGAATGAACCACACAATTTATGCTGTGTTGGAATAAAAAAAATCACACGGATGCATCTGTTATTTCATGACAAATTGATTTTTATTTAAAAGCGTATCCATCATTCTTTTATTTTGAGTGTAAAAAATCCTACTTCGTTGTAATTCACACAGAGTTCGAAATGGCATATGCTTATTTGAGCAAGGATATAGTGCAATATCTTGGCGTCTCCTTTCATGTGATTCACTTAACTAACTTCTACAATAAGCGTGATTGGAGGTGAGATTAAGTTGTTTATCATTCTGTTTCTTTTTTGCGCCCCGTCGTCGGTTTGCAGCACACCTCAGGCGGCGCACTAGAATACTGATGGGGTGAATGGGGGAGGCAGGGAGGGGTGAGTGGTAGGGGGGGTGATGAGCAACACAAGTCACAATGTTTGCCGCAGAGTAAACAAATGCACGAGAGGGCGAGTTCTGTTCTTAGAGACATGTCTTCCACAGGGCATTGTGCAAACATGGAACTTGGACACATAATAATATGTGCAGAAAGTTTCTTTTAACCCTCTAACTTAGTATTGTCATATGGCAACAATTTATTTATCTTCATTTTTTCTAAAAAGCTATGATATAAAGTTTAGATCTTTTACAGTAAGGTGTGAAAAGCAGGCTTTTATTTTTGAAAGACATGCAATTTATGAGGTTACATGATCATGTTTGCTCATGGACATTTAACATGTGAGCATCATTGTCTCACAATGGTTGTCTTTTATTCAGAATTTGGGCAACTTTTCACCAAATAAAAAATTTAACTTGAATTTAATTCATTTTTTTTATATATGTTTTCTAATATGTTAAAATAGATTTGTTGCCATATGGCAACAATATGCAAATATGATAAATTCCTAGTGTATACAACCTAATGGAGTCCTATTGACTTACATAGCATGAAACTATCCTGAGACTATGTTTACAACTTTTCCTTATATTTCTTAAATATATCTATTATTTAAGCCATTTTAATTAACACATCTATTCAAAACATGTCTACCATGTCTAAGTAATATTTCATTCAATAGAGGGTTAACAACCAAACAAGATCTTAGGAATGTTATCTTAATCAGCTGCAGAGGATTACTTAAAAAAGGGTGAGCATATGTAACAAAGCACTTTTCCTTCATCATTAAAGCACACCAGAAGAAGTACTTACTGCTCCTCCTCCTCCTTCCTTATAGCCTGCTGTTGCTTTATGTCTTCTACCTTGTGACAACGCTGCACAGTTTTCTTAAAAGGTCAACTCAGGCAGTTGACAAGTATTTTTCACCAAACCTATCCTGGTATCTTGCAGTGCAGACAGTTTTTTGGGATTTCCGTATGCTGATGTTTCTGAAAAAAAATCTGCCTTCCAAAACCGCCTGTTGCCAGCCAAATACATGCCGGAGGTAAAATGAATTTTATTTTTTTTGCTGCTCAGAGGATTGAATAAAACAAAGAGGATGTCTTTTTTCAAATGTTTTCCATTTGAACAAGCACATGTTGTCCACGCTTTTCATGGGCAAATCGGTCTAGGAGGAAATAGTTAATTTGAAACCTGTCCACGGAATTCACCCAGAGCAACAGGGCATTGTTTTTTAAATGCATTTTTGCACACGTCAAACCAAAAAATGAAAACCTCAGCAGATAAAAACTCATTTGATTCAGTATCAGTAGGTGTTCTTGACAGTGTGTTTGCAGAATTCAGGTCATGAATCAACATAATTTTACTACTAGTATAGAGTTATTCATGTCATCTGTCCTCCTGCTGTTTTCAGTTTACCTGTCCTGGCATATATAACATGTATTCCTGTAGGCTACATAGGATTGATATAGATCCAGGAGCTGAGACATGATTCTGCTACTTTCATGGAATTCAAAGGAATTTTGTGTTCTTTATAGCATCCAACGTTGTTTTGGTTGGTGGCCAGGGAAGATGGATTTAAGAAATTTTGGACCTAATCTGCATTTTTGTTGCTTGGGGGGGCAGCAATAGTGTGACTGTCTGTTGAGAATTTGCCTTTTTAAAGGGTTTATGCAAATATGCACCTAAAAAAACTCAAATTACCTGCTCATCAATCAGTCTGGAAAACAAGCGTGTAATGCGCCGCTCTGATCCAAGCACAAAACACATTAGGATTTGTAAAATGAGCGGGTACTTTCTGGGACATAATTCACATTCTGTCCACATCAAAACATGAGACCGGAATCATGAATATAATTATGAGGAACGAGGAGACAAACGCTGTAACCTGCTATGCATTAGCGGACAATTCCTTGAGTCGCACCAACAACAGCAGAACAGGTGAAAGATGGTGACACAGTGATGTTAAGGGTTCATGGTTACAGGGAGGTTTTTCTGTATTTGTGATATGGTCAAAGCTGCATTTAAATGGGCTAAACAAACTGTTAAATAAAGAACGCTGGGCTGCAGGCTGCTGCTTTTTCTCTGTTCACATAAATTATAACCTGTGTCACATGTAGGTCATTTTGGGGGTTGCTATAGCACTCCCAAAATTGAATCACAGAATCACAGCACCACTATTTTTTTTTTTAACAATGTGTCCTTTTTTAACAAGCTAGAAAAGAGTCAAAAACATTGTATTGTATCGTATGTGTATATAATGCATTTGGATTATATAATGCAGACAAGAAGGAAAAAAGGCAGAGACAAACATTGAAAAAGTCAATTTCTGTTAATGTGTTTACAATTTTTGCATTGCAAAATGATATTTCAAGATAAAAGACCAAAAAATAAGTCCAAGGTCCATTTTTCTGGTGTTTTTCTTTTTTTGGTGTTTCCGGTCCTCCTTATGACCATGAGTTGTAAAATGAATAGAAAATATAGTCAAGACATTGAAGAGATTAGAAATAATGATTTGTATTTGAAATATTTTTTCCTTCAAACTTCGCTTTCATCAAAGGAAGGTCAGTTTTCTAGCTTCTCGAACCATCTAAACTGTTTTCAGCCATGCTAACATGATTAAACAAGGATTTTCTAATCATCCATTAACCTTCTGACAGAATGAGCAAGCACATTGTAGCATTCATGGTTATGGTTTTAAAACTCATCATTAGTCTGATCAACAAACCTTTCTACTTCATTAGTTCATTTAGTGCAAATATTTTCCTGATTTACTTTAACACAATCCAGTTGCTGCTCTATGTGGGAATAAAATGCAATAAAAATGTAAAAAAAAAAAATAGTGAAACTAATCTTGCCTGGTTGGTCTGATCTGGTCTCTGGGTGCTCAGCACCCCCTAAACCTCTGATCCTAAAATCATCGCTACTAACTAGATCTTTAAGTTAACACAATGCTTAATCTATAGCAGTCAACTATTAATTTCAGCCTCTTGATAAATCTTCAAGCGAGGCATTCGCAATATTATAATATTGACTAAACACATAAATATTTCAGCAACTCCTCACTATTTATCATTTAATTGAGGAGGTTTTATTAAGGAATCTGATTTGTATTACAAATGATTCATGTAATTGTAAATGGCCTGAGCTGGAAAGACTACAATATTGCCACCGTAAGGAAGAATCACCCTCCTGAAATAACATTGATTATTCACCTCACTAATGACCTAATGTCCTAACTTGTTAGACTTCAGCTATCTGCAGCCTACCGCCTCGCTTCAGAGGCCCCAGAAACAATTTGCCGCTCAGATTTCAGCCCGAGCCTCGCAACACATATTCACAAATAATCACAGTCTTTGCTGATCACGGGAACCTCATAGCAATGCTTTATTATGATTCAGGCTTTAAAAGGTGGTATTAAAGTGGAAGGTGTTTTCTCTTCCAAGCCCATTTAGAGGTTGGAATATCTCGCCAGGGTCTTTCAGGGTTTTAATGAATCAGCAGTCACCACGTAGCATTCAGTCAGAGCTCTGGTACACAAGAAAAAGAAGGACCCCCCACCTTATTGTGGGGGATTATGAATATCATCTACTACAGTAGGGAAATGTCATTTTGTTTCAATCAATTCATACTGAAACATGTAACTTGCAGACGGTCCCTAACACGGACCACAGCGGGGGCCATCAGCTAACGTTATCATAAAAAAAAAAAACTTTTTTGGTGGGGGGGTTTAGTTATGTATTTGACATTATTTTTCTTCAATTGAACATCAGTGGCGATTTCTTTAAGACTACAAGGGAAGCTGAACTTCCCCTGCGCTGTCAAAAAATAAATGGCCAAATGTGTGCAGCTGTATTAACATTTTATTGACTATAAATCTGTTAGAACATGTTCATCTTGAAGACGAGTTCTTCAGAATCAGCTACTTATCATAAATAAATAAATGACATGTCCGTACATTCCCATACCGCTTCCTGTCTCTGGTCAATGTATTTCCCCATAGACGAAACTCGGCGCCCATTGGATAAATGCTGAAAATTAGAGCCCGCCCGGACGCTGAGCGTCTCTGGGAGTCAATGGAGTGTGGGCGGGTCCTGGACGCTGAGCGTCCGCATGCTGATTGGATGAAAATCAGAATGTAGTGGTGATGCATGGTGATTGGAGGAAAAGCAGAATGTAGTTTGACAGGTTTCAAAACTATATAAGGCAGACACCACCCCAGATTCCAAAGTCATTTCATGGAGATGTTAACCGATTGCGTCTCTCTGCCTGCGCAATTGAATCGAAGCGATCCACGTATAATTCACGAGTTACTGTTTTGCCTGCACGCTCTCACTCGCGTTGCATATTTATAAAAAAACACTCGCATAGTATAAAATCCGGGATATTTTACCCGACTCGCGGGCATCACAGAGCCACTCTCAAGAACTTCCGGGAGACTTGTCTGCATGACGTCACCTCAGCTGCATGATTTCAGTCCCATCGCGGATTTTCCATGTGAAGTCAAATGACAAACAGACTATTTGTTGGCCTTTCCAGAGTGAAATAATTCACTATTACACTGTAAATAAATCACACTCACGTATTTCATTGTTCTATAAATATTAAAGTTTCCTTGTTCTTCTTGTTCTAGTTTTAATTACCTTTTTGTTCGATAGTGCAATCATACTTGGCTAGGTCCAAGTGACCAGCTAGCATCATGATGGCTAACAATGCTAACATTGGGCCAAGTCTCCCAGAAGTTCCAGTAAACATCTCGATAAACGACAAACATCTCCTTGAAATGACTTTTTGGAACTTGGGATGTCTGTAAATAACATGTTTATGATGTACGACAAATATGAGCTTCCCCTGTTGGAAAGATCACAAATCGCCACTGATATACTGATATATATATATATAATATATATAATATATATATATATATATATATATATATATATATATATATATATATATATATATATATATATATATATGAAGCAACTTGAAGCAAATTGTATTTTATTTTCAAATAAAAAAAACACAACTTCAATCAAAGCAAACATTTTCAATCCAGAAAAATGTGTTTCATTTTTAACTCTCGTTTTTATTTTTTTTTTGCATTATTTTTTAGTGTTTTCTTTTAATTGAAAATATATGTTTTGATTGAAACAACTTTTTTTTGTTTTAATAATAAAGAAACAAATTGACCTCCATACAGCTCAAACAAACATGACCTATTGTGTTAATTATTGAGCTCTATTGATGAGATGTGTTAATTATTTTGATGGAAATTCTGGCTGTAACAACTGGTCATTTTATTCTCTGACTGAATTGTACAGCCAAACCAAAGCAAAAAAAAATAAATTAGGCTCAAATTAAATCAGATTTTCACTAAGACTAAAAAAAAAAAGAACAAAAAAGACTAAAATGTGACTTTAATTCAATATAATACTTTAAATCTGTTAGGCAATTAGAAATCCTTGACAAAAATCAACACTGGAGAGAGTTAGGTGAGCTGCAACCATGAGTCTCAATGTTCAACTAAGCCAATTTCCTCCTGGCTCACTGAAAGCTTCATATTTACACAATAGCGATATCAAATGTTCTCATCTAAGTCAGTAAAAAAGGGCATCTCTCCCCCCCACACCCCACAAAAACATGCATAATTAAGTATTTATACAATGTCATTACGCAAGTAAAACTTTTCTAAGATACAAATGTTTCAAGGGGGCGACACAGTGGCGCAGGGGTTGGCGCTGTTGCCTCACAGCAAGAAGGTTGCAGGTTCTGGGACCTTTCTGTGTGGAGTTTGCATGTTCTCCCCGTGTCTGCGTGGTTTTTCACCAGGTACTCCGGCTTCCTCCCACAGTCCAAAAACATGCTGAGGTTAATTGGAGACTCTAAATTGCCCATAGGTGTGAGTGTGTGAGTGAATGGTGTGTGTGCCCCACGATTGGCTGGCGACCATCTGGGGTGTATCCCTGCCTCTCGCCGTAACGCGCTGGGATTGGCTCCAGCAGTGATGACCATGTGACCCTAATGAGGAATAAGCAGGTATAGAAAATGACTGACTGACTGACAAATGTTTCAATGAATTCTCTGCTGATTTGACCAATTTTTGATTTGTGTCAAGAAGGATCCAAATATAAAGATAAATATAACAAGTATGGCACTTTTATTTTATTTTTATTTTTTTCACTGAGCTGAATCTAGTGCACAGTCTCCAGAAGGTTGTGCCAAATGTCTCATCTCACTCTTAGCTCAAGTGTCCCACATACAGTGTGAGAGAATTGCTCGTTACTCTGCTCTTAGGACTGGCAGAGGAGCAGCAGGTTAGGGGAAAAAAAAAAAAAAAAAACACCTCCCAGGAGAAATGATTCAAGGTATTGGAGAGCCAGAGAGGCGGATAAAGTGAATGCAATTTCAAAGGGGAAATAATGGAGGTCATGGTGTTTGATGTTCCTATGATGGTTACCAAAAAAAAAAGAAAAATAAAAAACAACTTTGTGTTGATGATGGAATCACAACCACTTCTGTGGTAATGAATGTGTGATAATGAAGATATGTTTTGTTGATTTTTTTTTTTTTTTTGCATTTTTAATAACAACGTTAACATCAGACCTAGCCATCCATTGCTCCAGACAAAATGAAACGCCTGTTATCTGCAGCTGCGCCGGGTGATATCAGCTGACTGAAGCAATAACATTTAAAATGTGACGGATGTTTTTTTTTTTTTTTTTGCATGTGTGTGTGTGCTGTTCTTTCTCTTGTGTTTTTCTGTTGTGATGAGTGAACACAAGGTCAAAATGGAGTTTATCCTCTGATATCACCTGTCAGTCCAGACAAGAGAAATGCTCACTCAAGGTGACATTACTTTGGTGTCTGTACTCAGCATGCCACAACATCTTTCATTTCCTGTGAGCTCAAATTTACAACTTATCCTTTGACAGGTGGAGTAAACATCTCTAATATGACCCAGTCTGTGCTCTTCTCAGGTAAACAAAAAAAAAACTGCCTGCAGCTTCTGCAATCCTTGACAGTCCCAAAGAAAACAGAAAACAAAGCATGTCGCTTCTCCGTACATCCTGAATATTATGAGTTGAAAATGTCAATTTCAGTCTATTAAAGAGGCGAATGAGTGTAGAACTGTAGCGTGCATTCATTATAAGGCTTGATGTTGATAATGACTGCATTTATGAATTCTGTGTTGGATTACTGCAAGGTGAGAGCCATGGAACAAACAGAGCTTACATAATTAGACGAGAACAGCATGATTTAGGAAAGCTCATGACATTTCCTTATTCTTTCTGCAGTGGCACTTTATCTCAGGCCGGGAGAAGGTATTTAGTATGCAGCGGATCAATCACCATCCTCAAAAGTCATTTAAATTAGCTTCTTGAGTAGATATCTATCCAGAAAAGTGGCCGACAGAGGCAAAGAGACTATCAGAAAATTTAAAAAAAAAAATCCTTTTTTTTCCCCCCTGTATTAAAATTGAAATGGAATCAAATTGGGCAGAGTTTTGGTTATGCAAACATTCCAAGATGTTCCCTGACAGATTGTTCTTTTAGGTTTCTGGATTTTTTTTTTTATTTTCAGAAATTCAAACAATGAGAACCAGACTGTTCTCTTACACACACACACACACACACACAATCTTTTCATTGACAACTGGACCGGAGCAGCGATTGTGTCCTATAAAGCGTGCAAGGGATACGCTAGTCATCAAAAAGCATGACAGCCAAATTCATTTTCAGTGAAACACTGTCCAACTTATTAATACTTAATGAGGACAGAGGGTAAAAACTCCTGCACCGAGGCCGTGGCTGAGTCTACAAATTAAAAGAGGAGTCCAAAATGAATGTTTGATTCTACCTAAATAAAAATGGCAATGGGCACAAGCTGCATGCATGCCTAATTGCTAACTGCTTGTTAAAAAAGAAAAAAAATGTGGTGGCTGCAAGTGTTCCAGTATTTATATGTTTCATAGAGATTTTCATCATTTCCAGGCTTGCTGTAACTCATGCAACAGCGACACCATGTTATTGGTTCTCAGTCATGTTAATGTTGTGGAAGGAGGGAAGCCAGCATGCCACCTAGTGGGACGTGAATAACCCATATATCTCACATCCAATTAGTATTTGGCTGTACTGTAAAGTGACAGGAAACTAATTCATAAATACTGTGTAGCGACATGAAAGAGGAGGGAAGCCATCCACAGAAGAAAAATAGACTGTCAGTCCTGTACAGATAGGGAAACATCAACAGAGCCTTTCCAATTACTTCAAGGTTAACTGTGAACCACTAATAACTTCAGGGAACTGGAGAAACAAAACATTGTTAGCTAATTACACAAGCAAGTCATTTAGACTGATTGATGCAACATATTATCCCGTGCTCCCTTTCTCTCCCTCCACTGTCTCTCTCTCTATTCCTCTCTCACTACCCCTAATTTTCTCTTCCTATAGGCTGAGAGAAGCATAAAATGCCTGTGTTTTTTTTCCCTTTTGGCAGCTGTCGCCATGACGGGTCCACACCAACACAAAAGAGACGCTCTCGCTGCTCAGCAGTAAAACCGCAATCAACTGGTGAACAACTGGCACAGATTTATCATCATCAGCTCGGGGACTGAAGCTCTGTATGTGTGAGCTGACACTGAGCAGAAAGAGAACTGGAGGCACAGCCATCGCTGTTTAACACAGAGGTCAACATGTTGCTGACCTGGGACGCAGCAGCAGGGGCAAAATCCCATTTTCATTGATGGGGGGGGGACAATAAACAGTAAAGTTTTAGAGAATAATTTCTGAAGGGGACAACATAAAATACTATACTACCATACTACTAGAATAATCTGGCCCTATCTTCTTCTTCTGTTCCAGCTTGTCTTGCAGGTGCAACAATGGTATTAAAAAATAATAATAGTAGTTAGAGCAATGTTCCGTATTTATTTATATTTATGTACAAGGCAAAGGAGATCATGACTCAATGAGAGAAAACCTATGAAAATCTTTGATGAACCCACATCTCCCTCTCTCCTGTTTGCTCCTCCCTTCCTCGATAACTTACATCGTTAGAGTTTGTTAATGATCATTAGGTCTGATCTTAACCAGCAGACTGTTGAAAAAAGTTTGGACAAATTTTTAACAAATGGTGTGATAAATGACTTACTGGCTTCTACATGTTAGTATGATTGGTTTATTCTAAGTAGCTTGCGACTAGCTGCCTGTTTGCATGAAGCTTTAGGCCCATTGCAAAACATAATCTCAACTATGAAACATGTCGCAGTGCTTGTGTTGTGCATTTATTTAACATTTCTTCAATATTGAAAATTATTTATTTATGTTTCCAAAGATTTTTTGGGAGGACAACTTTGTGGAAGAGGGGGTCATGTCCATGATTTACACCGATGTGTGCCAAAGACACCAAAGAACAATAAACCCATTTAAGCCCAATTTCTTTTTTTTTTTTTTTTTTTTTTAAGTTTTCATGTATATCATCATATCAGCTGAGTCACTAACAATCATGTCATGTATCTATTTTTTCTTACTTGGTACCAGACAGTTTAGCTCTACTATCAACAAGTTTTATATTCTAAGTGGATAATATATTTATAATTCATCATTCCTTTTCATTACACCAATTGGTATTTTGTGTCAAAAATTGGACTAAATCATGATTTTTGTAAACACACAATGCAAGACTTGATGAAAGCTTCTTAAAATTGTGTTTAATATTTTTTTTTACTTCCTCATCTTGCCAAACATTATTTGTCACTGACCCTTAAATAATGGTTATTTATGGTTTGTTAATTATGGTTTGTTCTTGGCAGGAACTTGATGACATCATATGACAGGAAGCGCTTGGAATCCTATTTTTTCTTAAAACTGTTGTCTAAGTTATTTACTATCATGTCACTGAACAATAAACTGTAGGAGTAATGTTTACGTTTTATAATATTTTGATTAGTTTGAGTCATACTTAGTGTTTAAATGGGTTAATACACTGATAATTGTTATTAATATAAACCATACTAGATGAAGCATTGAGGAATTAGCGTATATAGATGCCATACAACAACAAGAGGCTTAAAGGGAGATCATTTATTTATCATTTTTGTGTTGTTGCTCGCTGTCACTGATGTAATATTCAGTATACTGTGTTCAGTCAAGCATGAGGGGGGATATTTGCTATTTACAGTATGGAGTAATAACAGCTCATCCTGAATACAAACCCGGCTGGGATTTAAGATTCTGTTGTACAATATTGTAAATGTGCTCAAAACATAACATGAATTAATAATCCCCAGTGCCTCATGTATCATGAATATGATTTACAGTAACAAGCACAAAACATATGTTTACTATTATCATTGTGTTTTACATAATGTATGTGGATGAGTTTCTTGGTTCTTGTTTTTTAGATGAAGGCAGTTTAAGTCATTTCAAAGGAGCATTCAGCTCATTTGCCCTTGAAAGTGCATCTGTCCTCTGCTTGTTCACTGGACTTGAATGTATCATCCAGTCAATGACACATGCAGCATGGGTCTGGATCTATGAACAACCGGTAGCCTTTAATAAAAAAAAAATAGTTATATAAAAGCAGGAGAATTGCAGTGGAAGTTGTCATAGAACGCGACAAGCAGCAATGAACATAACGTGAAAAGGCAGCACATGGCAACACAAGCTTGCTGTTCTCATTTCCATTAAAAGCTGACCTTCTGATGGCATAGTGAAGGCTTTTTTTTAATCTGCTACAGTATAGCAGAGGACAATAATGAATCATAATGGAAATGAATGAATGCTATTTAATTTGTTAAATAATATTGTTCACATCAGCACATTATGTAAAGCTGTGGCTCACAAGTGTAAATCATATTTGTGAAGCCTGTAATTTATTACTATTATAATTATTATTTTTTTAGGGTTGCACAGCATGATGTTTCCCCCTAGTGGTATAAGCATTAAAATAGACCATGAAGACATTGCTAGTGTTTAGTGCAGCCATACAATATATAACTATAGATGAATCCCTCTGTAATATAAATAAAGAACACATAAGGAATCTGAATTTGTCCAAGTTATATTTTGAAATAAAACAAAAACAAATTAAGATTCACAATTTAAAGGGGCATATCTGCACAACTTATATACTGTTATACACACGTAACCGGTCTTCCTTTACATCACCTAGAATGAAACATAAAAAAAATAAAAATAATAGATATTAAACAATTAGTAAAATCCTAGTATAGCAATGATGCAGAACCAGTGATGATTGACTGATCTTGAGAGTTGTGCATCCTATAATGTGTGTATCATTTCCTTTGAAATTAGGTTAAATGTCCATTTGTATAGTCAGTCAGTCAGTCAGTCATTTTCTATACCTGCTTATTCCTCATTAGGGTCGCAGGGGTCTGCTGGAGCCTATCCCAGCGTGTTACGGCGAGAGGCAGGGATACACCCCAGATGGTCGCCAGCCAATTGTGGGGCACACACACCATTCACTCACACACTCACACCTATGGGCAATTTAGAGTTGCCAATTAACCTGAGCATGTTTTTGGACTGTGGGAGGAAGCCGGAGTACCCGGTGAAAACCCACGCAGACACGGGGAGAACATGCAAACTCCACACAGAAAGGTCCCAGACCCCGGACCAAGGAGGTCTTGAACCTGCGACCTTCTTGCTGTGAGGCAACAGCGCTAACCCCTGCGCCACCGTGTCGCCCCCATTTGTATAGTTATTTAAAAAAAAAACATGATTTTGAAAATCAAAATGCCAAATGGTGTAACCACAAAAGAGTGATCATTTTTGAAATATTTAATCCACCTAGAATATAAAACCTGTTGATAATGTATTTTTATTTTTAACCTTTTTAAGAGAGTTAAACTATCTGGTCCCAAGTTTTTAGGGTTACAGGTATGTCACTGACCTGTTACTGCAACTTATTACTTCCTTTTTGCCATTATCTGCATTTGAAGACAATAGAATGAAAGAGATATGAAATATATTAACACCAGTAAACACCAGTAAATACACCAAGAATTAATGAACTTCAAGTCTCACCAAAAAAAAAAAAAATCTTGCATTTCATCTTCTATAACCGTCCTGAACACCTTCAAATACAACACTGCACTTTTCAACATGCACCAGTCACATGTTTTAATTCATTTTTGAAATCCATTGATTAATTTTAATCCTGTTCTTAATGTAAAACGCGTCTTGATGGGAATCTGTGGATGCATTTGTGAGCCCTGTCAAAGAAGAATTTCTGGCACCATTAGGGACAGGCAATAATGGCTGATTTTATTTTATTTTATTTTTTTTTAAATAACACAGTAGCAACTGTACACATTAGAAACAATTAGAATACGTAATGTTAATTCAGACAGACTATGTGAATGCTGTTAGATTAGCAGAGAAACTGTCTGACACATCTGAGGGTAGTGTTGTGATCCAAACCCTGGACCCAGGCTCCCACTTGAACAGCTTGAACAGTACTATCACAGGCACAAGCATATGGCTGCATTTGGCATAGGGAGGAAACAATATTCGTAGCTCAGATTAGAACATGAACAGTCCATGTTTTTGTTTCTTTGAATGATTTGTGTAAGTAAAAAGCAGAAGAAACATCTCTGATGTCTCAGATAGGATATGTGTTTGTTTGTTTTATTGATAAAGGAATAGTTTTACATTTTTGGCATGTATTTGCTTTCGCACTTAAAAGTTTGATGAGAAGATCTGACAGCTGACTGCTAACCCTCTATTGCATAGTGTTGCCATATGGCAACAATTACTTCATCTTCATTTTTCTAAAAAGCTGTGATATAAAATCTATTTTTTCACAGATAGGAGTGAAAATGGAGCTTTTATCTTTGAAGGACAATATACAGTTTATGTGGTCACATGACCAGAATATCTTGTTTGCAAGTTTGTATCTAGTTTTACTCATGGACATTTGATATGTGAGCATCACTGTTTCACCACCAATGGTTTTCTTTTATTCAGAATTTGGCAACATTTTCACCAAATAAAGAATTTAACTTGAATTTAATTGAATTTTGATGTTATAAGTGTTAGTCCCATCGACTTACATATCATGAAAGTGTCCTGAGACTATGATTACAACTTTTTATATTTTTAAATATATTTATTATTTGCCCATTTTAAGTAATAAAAACATTCAAAACATTTTTTACCATGTGTGAGTCATGCCATAGAGGGTTAAATGTGAAACTACATTGTCTCCCATTCAAACTCTTATGCACACACTTTACCTTTCTTAATGTATAAAAAGTTGTTGCCCTTTTTTATGTTTCTTATTATTTGTTTTATTTATCTATTTGTTATGAATGTAAAAAATGGCATGGAAAAATAAAGAATTTCCAAAAACAACAACAAAACAAACCCTGAAGCCAATGAGCAAGAAGAAACCTCTGGGGCTGAAAAAAAATGAATCCAACATGCAAGTGCCAAACACTGAATGATTAATTACAACCGCAGTCTGTCAGTTATCAAACAGAACTCCAAATGTAAGCTGCTGTTTGTTAGTCTCAGTGTTATGATACGAGCTCCTGTTGAGGTGACAAAAGTCCTTGGATAATACCCACGGCATTAGACAGTAATTACCAAGGGATGATTACGCCCCCGTGATGAATATAATTTAGCATAATTTTGTAGAATTTGTTGCTGTGACAACTTCTAGACAAACTGCAAAGTGCTGAATAAATGGTGTTTTTTTTTTTTTGGCATCACAGTAGAACACATCATAGCATCCGAAAGTCAATATCCACACCCAGCAGCAGAGATGACGATGAGATGTGAGTAAAAAAAAAGTATTGCATTGTGGGAAGGGCCCAAAGCACCAAATAACATCGATTCAGAAAGGCTCCATCTTTACACTGGGTACACATAGGTAATTATTTCTTAAAGCTGAGACGGTAAGACCCCAACAACATAATCACAGCCGTACCGCAGCCAGGCATTTGTAAAAAATAAATAAATAAATATAATAAACATCAACAGGTGCAGGGAGGCTAGAAATGACGTGTGTGCGGAATCTGACTCATTTGTCAGTGGACTACGGATGAAGCTGAAACCTGACTCGCTTTCTATTACCTTGGGGAGATATTAAATGCAGGGCTGTGAGTGCCGCTGTAGGAAATAAAGTCCATCTAAATATGAATGAAGGCGCGGTGTCTGCCAGAGGCGGCTTTTCAAACAGACTTTTCAGCCAAACCCACGTGGATGAATATACCTCGTGGCACAAACTGTCAGGTCAATGCACAACTGTTTGACCTACGAGGAGAATATAAAGCACTGATGAAGGGAACTATATTGTATTGATTGATAAATGCATTTTCCCTCTGTGCACGATTGGCTATCTGTCAGACCAGTGTACATCACTGGGAGCACAAATATGACCTTCTTTCTTATTGCTTTTTGCCTTTTGTATACGCATGGACAATTGCGATTCTTTGACCAAACAATGGTCACCTTGTATATTAAAAATATTAGAAGGTATTAAAAATGAGTGATCAGGATGACTTTAATATGGAATATTGTTCTTTATTCATGAGGCTTATTGTGGTACCCTGTCAGAGCTGTGTTTAGTGCTTTATGGTTACCTAATACACTCTATCCTGGCTTTTATCACTGCCATCAAAAACCACAAAAGTAGGTATTTTGCCTGTTCAAATGAACACTGCTTTAAGCAGCCTTTTTTCCTGCAGATGAACAGAAAAAAGAAAGAAATGATGGCTCAATCCGCCTTCAGTTTTCACTCCTAGCGACTCCTTGGCAGCAGTTGTGGAAACTATTCATTGTCTCTTCAGGGCTGGCGTTTACTGCAGCCATTAAGTCACCCATAACTATCCTTTACTCTTGTCTCAATTACCTGCTGGGCCCCATTTCTGAAGCAAGCCAAAAGACACAGATGATGGAAATCGACAGGTATTGAACGTTGTTTGAAATGCATCTTTTTTTTTCGCCTTTCAGTGGCATCAGCTCTTGAGAGCAAACATTCAAGTGCTGATGAGAAGCAAAATTGTGGCGGGCCTCTGCATTTGATGTTGTTGATGAAAACCCACGCACTTCAGCCCCTTGGACAGGATTAAGACAGATATTTAATTGATTTTTATCTTGCATCATTTAGTTACCGACTTTCTAGTTTGTTGCAAATGTGTCTCCTGATTTAACACAATCCTGCTGCTGCTCTATTTGGGAAGATGTTAATAAAAGCATGAGCTTTGAGATTGAAGATTTTGAAAATGATTTGTATGATGCAGCTTTTATATGCATTTTGCATAGTTTGGAAACTAAAGCCAATTATGACGAAGGATTTCAAACTGTTTCCATAACTGTGCTTGACAAGTAACAAGTGATTTAATTAGTTTATGGTACTTAAAATCTAGACTGAACTAGAAATGTACATCCAACTAAACTATTATAAGGATGATAAATAGTAATAAAGAAATAATAAATAAAATAATAAAACAGTTGGCACAACACGTTTCAAGATTTAGATTTTGCCACATAATTCCAATATATATATATATATATATATATATATATATTTATAGCGTCTATAAAAGTTTGACATAATCAGTATTGAGGCTGATGTTTGCTAGGGCTGTTTATGGTTTTAAAACTCATCATTGTCTGATCAATAAATCTGATGGGACCAGAGACAGCTTGTACTTTCCTTACATGTTCATGAATTAAGCTTAATAATGTTTTTGCAAATAGGACAGTAAATCCTGGCGAGTGAGAGCCATATCCAACCACAGAGAGTATTCAGATGAGTTATATGATAAAATAGCATTTCACCATTCACCATATACAACAGGAGCCGAGCATGTGCCCATGGCAACAGATGACAGTCTAGTACTTGCTGTTCCGTGTTGTGTGCCATACAGTGATGTCAATTATTAAGAAGAGCAGAAACAGGTGGGACAGCACCGCGGGCATCGTTTTTACCTGAATAATAGTTCACACTTTATTTTCCACTTGAGTACTAGTCTCTCATTGGCATGCAAGAAACTCCACCGTGTCTTCAAAGCCAGTCTTCCAGGTTTACCGAGCGGCTTGAGATTTTACATCTGATCATCGCAGACTGGAGTTTTGATCATGTTCTGAAGATTCAGACCCTGACAAGAGTTCTGCATGCATCCGCGCTACTGCTGGGGCTTCTTGTGGTGAAGGGGGGAAAAAAGTATTTGATCTTCAGAAGAATGTTGTTTTTTTCAATTAAAATTGATTAATCGTCTCTTCTCATTATAATAAGTCATTGTGTTCTGACAATATGCACATGATCCGTTATTTCAATCATTTATTGTGACCAGTGAATGACCAATGTGCATCACAGGATACAGCAGGTGAAACTCAAAATAATAAGACATCAACAGTATACACATATTTCATGAAAATTCTGTTTAGAAAACAACAAAAATATATACAGCTGTTTGTCATATAATAAGTTTTTACATATATACAACTTCTTAGTACATCTATTATACAGAATAGGCCTGGGTGATATATAAAAAAAATGTTTCTATACGTAAATAAAGTGTGATGTAGCAGGAACATACACTGATATCTAATATTTAATATCAGCCAATAATGATGATTATTGATCATTTTAATTAACATTAAACATATATTGTAATTGTCTATTTTTTATAATGACCAGGAGGAAAAAAGGGGAATGTGACCACTTTATATTAAACTTGATTTGTGTTTTTTTTTGTTAAACAACTGACTGTGTGATTCAATGATAATATTGAGCCAAGGAGGAAGCAGCATTGGTCTGTTTTTTTTATACAAACCTGGATTGAAATTATCAATATTATATTGAACTCTGGTGTGGATATTGACGATATATACATTTATATTGTTTTATTTCCCAGGCCTAATACAGGATCTAAAACATTGTTGCGACCTCTAAAGCTGTTGCTACTGTTACAATATTGGGACTCTGCCTGTGGATTGTAGCAGCTCCAGTGCTGGCGTCACGCTGCAGCCGCGGGAGGTAAGAGGGGAGGGTTCCGGTCCTGGAGAAGGTCTGTGTGCTGCCCTTTGGTTCGGGATGATTGGTGCCATAACTAGAATCCTTCCAGGAGTGGGGATATCCGTGGGGATGGCTGAAAACCGGTACTGGGGAGAAGCTTATGGTGTAAGCGTTGTCTCTGGGGTTCCTGAAGCTTTGTGCTGGTATCGCACAGTAGGTGCCTTGGCAATCCTCAGATAAGCTGTTAGTGGTGCTGGATGAACCTGAAACCAAAGTTGAAATAAACACAAATGAAGGAAAGTGTACATTATCACCATAACCCAACCAAGTTACACCAGCACAGCACCAAATTCTGGGCCCTGTGCACTCTTAACCCATTTAAGCCCAGGTTTTCATGCAATTATATCATTTGAGTCACTAACTATTATGATATGTATCCATTTTCCGCTTTGAGGAAAACAGCATTTTGGCGACTGGCGACTATATTTGCCACTTGCACAAAAATGCCCATAAACAAAATAGCAAAATATTTATCCCAGGTAATAAAATATTTTGGGGGGTTATTCTAGAGACACTTAAGTAGATCAAAGGGTCAGTGACAAAACTACCATGTGGTGTAACCCTAAAAACTTGGTACCAGATAGTTTAACGCTCTAAGTTTAACACATACTATCAACAAGTTTTATGTTCTAGGTGGATTATATATTTAAAATTGATCATTCTTTGTAGGTTAGACCATATGATATTTTGTGGTAAAAAAAATACACAAAATCATGATTTTTGTAAAAAAAAAAAAAAAAAAAAAAAAAAAGACACAAATGGACTAAATATAATAATAAATAAATTGTTTTAAATAACCAACATAAACACACAATGTACAAACTTCGGACTTTCTCATCTTGCCAAACATTATTTGTCACTGACCCAGATACATATTAAGGTTGAAAATCATAATAAATTAATTAAAATGACTCTTTCTAGAAGGGGTTTTATTTTTTCTTTTCTTAAAACCTTTGTTGTTTACTATCATGTTACTGAAAAATCTGTATGAGTAACATTTAGATTTGTTTGAGTAGAGTTTGAGTAGAAAATGTAACTCATAATTCAGCACTTATAGTTGGCAGTGGCTTCAAATAGGTAAACGTCCGTGGGCCGGCCTGAGCTTCAAAAAATTAAATAAACAAGCATAAATAAAGTTTTAAACCACAACCAGATCAGATTATATTGATGACTGCTTCTTTCATGAAAAGTATATGGCCTATATTCAATCTGGGCTCACTGGCTACACTTGTTTCCATCCACTGTCTAAGGGTGGAGGCCATTTTTACCCCAGAATGTCCAATACAATGCTCATGCTCTCTCCTGATGTTATCAATATATTTGACACCATATTAAATTATGACACCAATTAAACTGGGGGGGGGCATGTTTGTTGTTTGTTCAGTGTGTGATGTGTCAAATCTTTACAACTTTTAAAGGTTGAAAGCTTACTTTTTCGCCTGGGATGGAAGGTGCTGAAGTTCTTCTTGCCGGCATCGCCACTGATGTCTGAGTCACTGTCGTTGAAGTCACTGTCCCCTTTGCCGCTGTCCTTCACGCTCAACTGGTCGCTGTTGCCAATCCCGCTGTAAATACAAATCAACAGATACAGTATGAGCCACCACTGCAACATATTAGCTTAATTATTGATGCATTTTTTCTCCGTTTTTTTCTATCTCAATCCTGTCCGCATAATCCAGAGGAGTCAAACATGTGGCCCCAGGGCCAGAACTGGCCCAATAAAGGGTCCGATTATCCCACTAGATGACTGTACAAAGTGAGGCAAAAAACATGGACTAGGTCTTGTATCTTCACAGAAATATGAAGTCAGTGAGCATCTCTCAGGGCTTGAAAGGATAAAATATTTACAGTTCTGATTTGTAAATGGTTTGTAAAGCAGGAGATAACTTCACCTGCTGCTTAAAGACTCAATATCAGGTGAGTAAATGTTTTGAATTGAAATGCATCAGTAGGCTGAGTGAATATGGAATAAATGAGACATCACATTGTTGAAATTGCACTTTTGTTCTCTTAAATCATTTCTCCTGTTTCATAAAGTTATAGTAAATTCATTGTGTAAATATTTAAATGTATTTCTTTACATAAAAAGAAGGGGAGAAGTTTGTAGATGTTATTTATGGATACATTTGTACTGGTCTGGCCCACTTGAGAACAAATTGCACTGTATGGGGCCCATAAACTAAACTGAGTTTGACGCTCCTGTCTAACCTCATCGCACAAGTGATCGAACACACATTCAGATGGATTCCGACTTGGTGAACAAAGCACATCCTGAGAAAAAGAAGTGAAATTCAGACATCTTACCTCACTTGCAGACAGTATTTGTCTCCCTGCCACAGGGATGATGGCTGGAAGCGTTTGGGGGGCATGAATATCTAAAGAAGAATAAACAATAAACACAACAGAGAGCTTAGTCTACAGTTTCTGGCACAAAGATCAAGGTGGCAGCAGCATGTTGGAAAAGCATATGATATTAAAAAAAAAAAAAAGCTGATCTGTCGTTTACTCACCTTTGCCTCTGAGTGAGTGCTCTGCTCTTCATACAGGCTGGAATCGTCTAAAGAAGACGACGTCCTCTGGTGGAAGAAGCCTCTCTGACCCGTGTAGATGTTTGGTTCCGTTGAGCCGAGCCTGGGTGGCGGCCTGCTGTCAAACAGGCTGTGGGGCGGCTGGCTCTTGGCGCCGCGGTTTCTTCCCCTACGGCTGAGTTTACACGTGACGATTACAGCGACGATGGCGACCAGCAGCAATGCACAACCCCCACTCAGCATCACTATGGCGACCAGTGACCCGTCCAGGCCTCCTTCATCACTCGACTCCAACACAATGACCAGTTGGTTTTCCAAGGGCTCGGAGTCCGTCACGATGAACCTGATGGTGGCGCTGGCAGACAGCGGCGACCTCCCGTTGTCGCTGGCCGAGATTTGGATTTCGAGGACGTCACCGACTACAGCCATCAACCGCTGCCTCAGAGCGATCTCCCCGGTGTCTCGGTTCATTGCAAAAAGTCTCTGGTCACCCTGCAGGATCCGGTAGGACAGCTCGCCGTTGGCCGCCTCGTCCTCATCCTCGGCCAGGACACGGAGGGCCAAGTAGCCGGCCGGGGCGTTGAAGGGAAGAGGAACATCACCTGAGTTGTTGAGGAGGACGGGGAAGGTGAACCGCGGGCGGTTGTCGTTCTGGTCCACCACTCTGATCCGGATCGTGGACGTGCTGGAGAGCGGTGGCAAGCCCCTGTCCTCCGCCTGGATGACCACGTCCAACTGCTGAAGGGTCTCGTAGTCAAAAGACCTCAGGGTGTACAAAGACCCAGACTGAACGTCCACGGAAACATAAGTAGACACCAGGGATCCTCCCGGCACCTCAGAATCCACCAGTCTGTAGGAAACTTTGGCGTTTTTCCCTACATCTGGATCCCTGGCGACGACAGTGGTCACATAAGAACCCGGAATGTTCCCTTCAATCACTGACACTTCGTAAATGGCTTTACTGAAGAGGGGGGGGTTGTCGTTCTCATCTGTGACCCGGATGGTGTACTGGGTGAAGGTTTTAAAAGGGGGTCTCCCTAAGTCTTCTGCCACCACAGTCAGGTTATACTCTGGGATCTTCTCTCTGTCTAAGGTGGTGGTGGTGATGATCATGAACGTGTCTCCATAGGCCTGCTGGAGGGTGAAATGCTCGTGCCCGAGCAGGCTGACGCGCACGTACCCGTTGGAGTCGGAGTCTCTGTCCGTGGTGCTGATCAGAGCTACGAAGCTCTCTGCAGCCGCGGCCTCCGTGATGTAGGCGACCCCGTCGCTGCTGGAGGTCATCGGCTTGATGTTGATTTCAGGCGCGTTGTCGTTAACGTCAACGACGTCGATGTGGATTTTGCAGCCGGAAGGGACGGAGTTCTCCCCCAAGTCCGAGGCTATGACGTTAAGTTCGTATGATTTCTTCTTCTCGAAATCCACGCGCGCCTTCAGAGTCACGTCTCCGGTGTGCGGGTCGACGTGGAAAACCGCGGAGGGCCCGGCGAGCGCGTACACCACCTCGCCGTTCTTGCCACTGTCTGGGTCGAAGGCGCGCACCCGGAGCACCCGGTGACCCACCGGTGCGTCTTCGTTCAGCTCAACTTTCAGAGAATCGTGTTCAAACGTGGGGCTGTTGTCGTTAAAGTCCAAAACTTTTACGTGAACTGTCGTCGACCCGGACTTCGCGGGCTCTCCGCCGTCCGCCGCGGTGACCCGGATAGTGTAGGAGTCCTCCGCCTCCCGGTCCAGATGCTTCATCAGGACCAGCTCTGCGAACCTGGCCCCGTCCTCCCCCTGGCGCAGCTCGATGGCGAAGTGACTGGATGGAGACATGGTGTAGGACTGGATGTAGTTGTCCCCCACATCCGGGTCCAGCGCGACCTGCAGGGGGAACCTGGAGCCCAACGGGACGTTCTCCACTATCTCCAGCCGCGTCTCGTTACGCGCGAAGACGGGCGCGTGGTCGTTGATGTCCCTCACCTCGATCTCCACGTGCACGAGCTGGAACTTCTCCCTGGAGAAGGCCACGACGTCCAAAGTGATGACGCAGCGCTGGGAGCCGGGACAAAGCTGCTCCCGGTCGATCCTCTCCGCGACGCGCAGGAGTCCGTCGGTTTCTCTCATTTCGATCACGGACGAGTTGTTTTCCTGCATGAAGCGAAACGATGTGTTGGGATCATCGGCCGGATCGATCTTTAAATCCTGAGATAAGTTCCCGATCTCCGTGCCCGGCGTGTCCTCCTCGTAGGTGAAATACTTTGTGGTCGTACACAGGGCCGTTTGCGCAAATAAAACGAGCGTTACGCACAGTCCAAAACTTGACATCTTGCAGAGTCCCATGTTGAAAGCCTGTTAAAGTGCAGTACAGAGAAGCTCTGCGACCTGTGCTGTGGTCAGATCACAACTGAGTTGAGTTTGCTGACTCATTATAAGCCCCTGTCTATGCAAATAGCCTGAGCAGCCGACCAATGGCCTGTCAGAACGCTGCGCCAAAAGGAAAGCGTTTGTCTCCTGTTGTTCACTGTTGTTTTGGTTGCAAATGGTTAAACCGTGCAAATTGGAGGATTTTAATAGCAATATAACTGAATAAATCCGCACGTGTCAATTAATTAGCAAATTAACCACTCAGGTGTATTTAATTATTACATTTCAGAAAGTTAAAGTCAGTTTAGTATTTTCACATCTTACAGCAGCAGTGTGTATTCAGGGTCACTTATCACATGTCTATGAATTGTTAACATTGTCACTAAATAGTGATGTTTCCCTCTACACATCTCACACGGTTTCCTTTAAAAAAATCATTCAAATGATCAAATATTTCATCAAAAATCAAAGATTAGAGAAAAAATCCAAAAAGGTAAAACAGAGTTGTGAATCAGAATTTCTTTCCTCTCCCATAAATCATCTCGCGACCTCTCACATTTATCTGATCACCTTTTAAATGGGCCCAACCTTGGATAGTACTGGATCTAGCTCCGCCTCCAGCAGCAATAATAATAATAATAATAATAATCATATATCAGACATAGTGACCAAATCACTACTTTTACTGCAACACTTTATTACATCAAGCTCATAATACTTTACAGAATAGGGTGATTTTTCCCCTTTGCTCTGATGATAATGAATCTTATCATAGTAAATATAAACATAGAAAAAATGTATCACACGTTTTAAAAATAACAAATATAATTATGCAGATGAGCTAAAAACTCAACCTGCTGAATTATTTTTTCACAAATTCTGTTATTCTGTTATAACTGTTTTTATATTTTATTTTGATAACAAGGACATTTATCAGACTTTTGTGAAGGGATTTGTCAAAATGTTGTTTTGTTAAATTATGTCAAAAGCAACATATATGTGCATATTATGTTTGTATTTTACACAAAATTAACAAGGGCGACACGGTGGCGCAGGGGTTAGTGCTGTTGCCTCACAGCAAGAAGGTCGCAGGTTCAAGACCTCCTTGGTCCGGGGTCTGGGACCTTTCTGTGTGGAGTTTGCATGTTCTCCCTGTGTCTGTGTGTTCTCCTAGTGTCTGCGTGGGTTTTCACCGGGTACTCCGGCTTCCTCCCACAGTCCAAAAACATGCTCAGGTTAATTGGATACTCTAAATTGCCCATAGGTGTGAGTGTGTGAGTGAATGGTGTGTGTGCCCCACGATTGGTTGGCGACCATCTGGGGTGTATCCCTGCCTCTCGCCGTAACGTGCTGGGATAGGCTCCAGCAGACCCCTGCGACCCTAATGAGGAATAAGCAGGTATAGAAAATGACTGACTGACTGACAAAATTAACAATTAAATGGCACATGAGATCCAAAATATTCTAGGCATTCAGAAAAGCCTTCATAAAAGTCTAGATAGATTAGAAATGATTAGAATCCTAACCTCTTTTAAAGGTTAAGATTAGAAAAATGAATGGTCATAGTTTTGAGAAAATGGCCTTTAAAGATTCAAATATACCAGCTGTAGTTGATGATCACAGGCTAAAGTAATGAAACAAAGGTATTTGTACCAATAGTTTGCAGTTTTTTGTACATGTTTGATGTAAAAACATCTGAAAAGTGGGAGTTTTAAGCAAAAATTCAAATTCTGGAGCTGTCTGGCCTTAACAAATGAATCACTCAGAGGGATTTATTTAATTATTTAATTACATTACAGGAAGTTGAAATCTATTTGTTAAAAGCTTGAAGGATTCATTGGATGGGTTTGTCTGCCACAGTGTTGGAAAGTGACTAAGTGTTAAGTACTGTACCTAAGTACAATATGAGGTACTTGTGCTTCAGTATTTACAGTTGATGCAACTCTACACTTCCACTCTGCTACAGTTATCTCACAGTTTGACTTACTTTTCAGGTACAGATTTGACACAATGGATCATATAACAAACTTTTAATATACAACATATTGTCATTAATGAAACCAGTGGGTTCAACCTTCAATTTAATTTCATTTTAACTTTATTCTCTCCACCTTAGCGGAAATGTTTGTTTAGTTTCTTCAAACAGTGCAAACAGACAGGACATTACATACAAACCAGCAGATACCACACCATACAACTCAAATCGGTGTAAATGGCTCAGGAAAACAGCAACAGCCATTAAAATAAGTTGTGAATGTTATAATGTGTCTTTAAAGCTAACCACAACAATGATCAAAATGAATAAATAAATAGTGTTTATTCTTTTCACAACTTACAGCAGCAGTGTGTATTCAGGGTGACATTTCACATGTCTATGAGTTGTTAACATTGTCACTAAATAGTGATGTTTCCCTTTAAGATTCTCACATGGTTTCCTTTTTAAAAGTGTTCATGATAATCCAATATTTCACTAAAAATCAAAGATTTGAGAGAAAAAAGAAAAGTTAAAACAGATTTGTAAATGAGAACTGCTTCATCATCATCATCTCATGATCCCTCACATTTATCTGATGACCCTTTGGAGGGGCCCAACCATTAGGTTGGGAACTATGGGCTAAAATAGCTAACTGTATATAAAGTGGTTAAAGTAGTTCCACCTCCAGCTTCTATAATACTGATGTTTCAGTATTAATAAGTTAATGATGTCATATGTAATAATAATTACACCAACCTCATGATAGTTTCTGTTGTTGTATTAGTAGTTAAGTACTAAATTAAAGAACCCAAGTACTTTTTCCAGCACTGGCTGATGTGGAAAAAGTTTAAAATACACAAAAACAGAGTTCAGTGAACTAGTGTTCATAATTGTGTTCATAATATAAATACTTACATTACACACACATACACATGAACTTCATATGTATCTCATATGTGTTCAGATGTAGTTAACCTATAAATATAATAATAGGTATATACAGCTCTGGAAAAAAATAAGAGACCACTGCAAAATTATCATTTTTCTGATTTTACTACTTATAGGTATGTGTTTGGGCAAAAGGAACATTTTTGTTTGAGTCTATAAACTACTGACAACATTTCCTGCAAATTCCAAATAAAAATATCATCATTTAGAGCATTTATTTGCAGAAAATGGCAAAAGGTCAAAATAACAATAGAGATGCTGATTTCAGAAAAAAATGCGGCCTCACGCGAGTGATCTCTATTTTGTGATCTATTACAGTGATCTATTTTTTCCAGAGCTATAAACTTAGATCAGTGACAAATAATGTTTTGCAAAATGAGAACATCAAAAACCTTTTAAAATACAGTTTTAAGAAGCATTCATCAGGTCTCTAAATGTACATTTTGTGTTGATGCTGGTTTCTTCTTATTATTTAAGTCAATTTGTATTCATTTCATTCATCATTTCATGATTTTGTGTGATTTTTTGATGCAAAATGTCAAATGATAAATTTTGAATATATAATCCACCTAGAATATAAAACTTGTTGATAGCATGTGTTTTTATTTTTAAAAAACGTTTTAAGAGAGTTAAACTATCTGGTACCAGGTTTTTAGGGTTACAACCACATCACATTTTTGTCACTGGCCCACTTATAAATATAATAATAAGTGTTTATATCTAGTTCATATGTAGTTAATATTTATATATGGGTGGTCAAACAAGTTTACAAGTGTAAAATAGTATTTTTCTACACAGATATGAACTGTATATGAACTGTATATGCAAACAGATGAATTACTTTGTAGATTGTATATCTAATGTGTGTGGGGACTACAAAATAGTTCATATGTAGTTAAGGACCCATAAAATAAAGGGTTAACAAGTTTATAAAGCAAACTAATGATTTGTAGTAATCAAAAACAAGATATTTCATGAATACCTGGAATATTAAATTGTAAAGTACATTTATTTCAAAGGTATAGTAGAGAAAAAACTCAGCCATGTATGAAATAACTTAGCAAATGAGGTCAGTTTGACCCCCTGTCATGCATTACAATGTGCTTATAGTGTAAGTGATGGGGGACAAAACATCTCCAGTCTTTATTTTGTGTAAAAAAAAGAATCCATCCCAGCATTCATCTGAACCTAATGTGATGCTTCAGCAGGCTGTGTTAATCAAAGCAAAGCAGAGGCCGTCCATTTTCTGCACAGAATTCCCCTGATACGGCGCGTTACTGTCCCTGCACCACAGCTCGGTAGGAACCGCTGCCCGGGGAAACGCCAACATGGAATTTACACTCGCACTACTGAACGCTCATATTGGCTTCAGATAAACTCTGGAATACATTTTTTTTTGCATGGAACAGGGACTGTGTGATTCATCACTTACACTGTAAGTGTATAAGGGATGTTCAAGCAAAACCTGTTTTCATGTTCCTTTGGGCACCTGACAACTCTTTTTTTGTTAAAGATATGAGCCTATAGAAGTAACTGCTTAGATGTTTTAACATCAAAATGTTGATGCTATTGATTATTTCATGTAAAAGTATAAACAATGCCAGTTTTTAGGTCACTGGAGGGTCATTATCAATAAGTTAACATGTAAACAGCATTATAATGGATTAGTTGGCCGAGGTGGAGCTAATATTAACTTGTGTGTAGAGCTATAATGCCAGATATTTTAAAAGCTTATCTTTTTGCATGTGCATAAGTTACTCGAGCTGGCAGATAAATGTAGTAGAGTGAAAGGTACATTCTTTCCTATTGAAAAATATACTCAAGCAAAGAATGATACAAATCATAGTTAAGCCATTTTCTAATGAGTTTCCACCAAAATAATGAAAAACACATTGGAGAATTTATTTAGCTGTTTCTTATATGTATTAAATTCACACATGCGCATCAAAACCTTCAATTTGCAATTCTTTTTCTTCTCCCTCAGCCATATCTTTCCATGTAAACACTGCCCATAAATCACCCACACATAGGAAGAGCAGAAATCTCCTTTCCTCTTCTTTTTTTATCTCTCTTATCAGACCAAACAGCAGAGGTGGGATTTCAGCGTAATGCAATTAAGAATCCCCCTACGAAGCCAGACAGGTGTCATTTGATTACAGCGACGTGTCTGACACCCACAATGTCAATTATACATGGAATATCATTTTAGCTCTGTTTTAAAGAAAAACATGCAATCTGGACCGTTTGTATTGTTTTTTTTTTTTTTGTTTTTTTTTACACGTTTTCAAGAAAATTTTGTTTCAAAATCAGAAAAAGATATATGTATATAAAGAAGTCAGGAAAATAAACTATAATAAACTCTTCTACCTCCACACACTCACACAGACACAGACTAGCACACATGGCTCCCAAAGTGCTAACAAAAGAGCATGAGTCAGCCAGACCTTTGTCAACCATATGGGTGATTAGCTTTTGCTGATTAAAAGGCGTCTATGGCCCTTCAAAGGGCTCTTGACACCTCACCAAAACTTGGGTTAAATCTGTCGGAGCCCCCCCAAGAGGAAGGTGTTAAAAAGCACCCAATAAAAAGAGCATTCTGTCAGAGACACTTGTGATGCAGTCAGGTGATAAGGAACTCTGTGCTGCTGCAACTCAAATCCTTATATACAAACCCACTGCTGCTGATATGCTAAAAATGAAAACTGGTTTTCTTTTTGGATAATCACATCATCTGTGATGCCTGCTGATAATAATCCTCTATTGCATGAAATATTACTTACACATATTAACAAATGTTTTGATTACTAAAATGGCCTAAATATTATATATATATAAGAAATATAAGAAAAAGTTGTAAACATAGTCTCAGAATAGTTTTATATGCTGTCAAATTCTATTAGGTTGTCAGCACTAGGGATTTGACATATTTGCATTTTGTTGCCATATTTCAGCTTTTTATTTGGTGAAAATTTTCCCAATTTCAGAATAAAAAACAAACTTTGGTCATGAGACATTGATGCTCTCATGTCAAATGTCCATGAGCAAAAGACTGGCTAACAGAATATCCTGGTCATGTGACCTCATAAATTGCATGTCCTTCAAAATAAAGGCCTCTTTTCACAGCTAACTGTAAAAACATAGATTTTATATCACAGCTTTTTAGAAAAATGAAGATAAAGTAATTATTGCCATATGTCAACACTGTGAAATAGAGGGTTAACAAAAACAACATATATGAGAGGAGGACAATTTATAAGCTATTGATGATAGAAGCACATAAAATTGCTGGAGTGGATTTTTTGTTCTTGAATCGATAATATCAAGAACCAACCAATCAATCATGTTTTTTCTGTTTTTGTTTTTTGTTTTTTTGTTGTGGTTGTATGCCTGGTACCTGTACTATGCCACTAATGATTATATCAGGTGGCATTTTGGAAGTGAAAAAAGCTTTGGATCATTGCTGAATGAATAATATCCCAGAGTGTAACATGTCACCAAACAAACAAATAGAAAAACAAGAAATGATCTGTGTCTTTCTTGGTTATTTTTATTTGTCTCTCTGTCTCCGTCTATTTTCACCCTTTATTAAAAACAAGCTCACGCTGAACATGTTATGAATGCTGAGCCAGATGGGGATCAAACATAAGATACTTTTCTGCCATTACCAGACATACAAAGCCTCCAGCACAATAGTCTCATGCTGGCTGGGTGTTTGAAATCCAGGGTTTTATGGCTATGAGGAGTCGGTAGGTAATACAGTATTATTAGCCAAATTAGTTGTTTGCCACTAAGAGGATTATGCTTTAATCTTATCAAATGCCTCACGCACTTACCACTCCGCGCTCACAAAAGGTAACAACTACGGCAGCTGTAGATATAAACATTTCAGTCTAAAAATAAAGCACAGAACATGATGAGAGCAGCTGGGCAGGTAAGTTCATCTGCTCCTTGCTGATTTTCTTTCTGCAAGTTTAGTCATGTCGGGGATAACTGCATTGACTTAAGACATGTCTAGAAAAATATTTTTTTTCTCATCAACACATCACAAGGTCACAGAGGTCAAACCACTAGCAAAGGCCTAGCTAACACACACGATTTATACTTGTTTGCCACTTAAAGACAGGTGATTAAAGCAGATCGTGGTTTGATTAAGACACGTGTGTGGTGTGTGGGTGTGTGAGTGTGTGTGTGTGGACAAGAGCGTTACAGCAGATAAATGGGTCCAGCCATCTGTTCCCTCGCTGAGGTGATTTTAATTAATAGTAAGAATATCGTTGGTCGTGCCTTGGCAGTCGACAGTCGCAGCGATTGCAGCGACGGTCAGAAATCAGTTGCATGTCACTGGGCCTCATTTGAAGGCTGCATCTTCATTAGCTCAAAGCCAAGCAGGTAGGAAGGCAGGGAAAGCATTTGGTGACACAGAGAGCAGTAATCCTGGCATATGCCACAGGGAAACAAATGTCTCCAAAGCCCACCTTCTGGAAAACAGCCACCCTGTCACCTGCTAGAATATCGTTATTTATATTTATTTATTCACACATATCACATATAAGAAATCCTTGATGATACAGAAAATGCAAATAAATAGTTTTATGGGTCAGTGACAAAATTGTCATGTGGTATAACATTAAAAACTTGGTATCGGATCAGAATTCTCTTAAAAAGGTTTTTAAAAATTCCACAAAGTGATTTTTGTAAAAAATGATACAAATGCACTAAATAACAAGAAACCAACCAAATTAATTAATCTGTTAGTTGTTTTTACAAGCCTGCTGTATTGTATGTTATGTCATGCATGTATCAAATGAAATGACTGAAAGATTCTTATGGAATCATAAAAATGCAATATTGGCCATACAAAATTTCCAATAGCAAAGAAAAAGCAGAACTCTTTTGTTTCTGTTCCGGCTTATCTGAAACTCATCATAACATCTCTTGAGTAACTGTCCGTGCTTCCATTTATATGTAAATGATTTTGATCCAAAATAACAATATCTGTGCATTTTGATTGAAATTTGACCATAACGCTCTAATGTTGGATCTCCGGCACGTTTAAATACCTGCAAATATTCTGGTAACCTGACACATTGATACATTTATATGCACGTCCTGCTGCTGAAAATGTAAATGTGGCTTTTCTTTGTATCGATACAACCTTGAAGAGAGATAGAATTGTATTCATGACACACAGTATGCATTTATTCAAATTATCATCATTATTTATTCAATTTACATAGGCACACATGTTTTTTATCTTTTCTTTTTTTGCATGGGCTGGTAACCCAGTCCAGTATCAGTTTCGTCATCTCACTTTAACCTTAGGTGCTCTAATAAACCGGGGGTATACATGTCACCGCTCTGCCCCGCCAGGGGTCATGTGGAGTGTTTAATCTGAGCCATTTGGGCTGTCTGATGGGCAGATAAAATGAGATTATCCTTGGTTACTGGCCTTCGGTCGAGACAATATGGGTGCAAGCATGTGAGCGGCAGCTGTGGAGGTGCAAAACGCTCAGACTGGCTGGTGGTGGTCTCTGTTGATTTTGGCACCTCATGCAGCATCACAGGCAAACAGATAACCCCCCCTTACCCCCCACCAACCACCACCACCATCCCCAAAACACAGCTCACCCTCACAGCTCTCCAACTGATTACAACTGGCCAAATGTTTAACATACTGTCCCTAATCACACTTAACAATTCACAATATGCTCCTAACTAGTTTTTAGGGGCCACAATAAATCATATTGTGCATAGCACTTGTGCCTTTGATGTTATTAGGTCTAATTGTTCCTTTTCTTTCCTCTGAAACTAATACATCCAGATCATTCCGGGAAGGGGGTGCTCCTCTGCTGAATTTAGGACATGTGAGGGGGCCAACTTAAAAAGATATATTTGTAAAACAAAGATCAATTATGGAAATAAATGCATAACATAAGAAAATCATAAAAATCCCCTTACTATTTCATGATAAATTAATTAGTCTATTAGGGCCAAGCATGAATAATACAGCGCTTTCCTGTAATTAGATCTCAGCGGACTCTACATGTTTTAAACAAATCCAGAACATTAATATGGATGGTGTGTAAACATGTTTCTAGGATTTCTTGATGTTGCCCGTGATAAAAAAAAAATAAAAAAAGGCTGAGTCTATTAAGACATTTGGAGAGACAGATTTTGTTGTTTAAATCTCCTAAAAGCTGAGGCAGATCAAACGCTGCATTAGTATTCAGAGACAAACCATGTTTGGCTGAGGTTCCTCTGCCCCCTCCCAACTCAACTCCAACCATTTCCCCCGCTGCGTTAACTCGCTGCTGCCCCGAGAACGACTGGAACAACAGTTTGCTGCTAGCCGCACTTCATTATGCGTAAACATCTTTTTTGAATAAGCTTTGACCATATGCAAAACAGAAGAAAAAAAAGTTACACTACTCAATGCGGGGATATTTGTCATTGCAATTCAAGTACTGAGAGAGAGAAAGAGAGAGAGAGAGGGAGAGACAAATAAAAGCCCATCTCACCAATCTCACCTGCCATGCCAGTGAATAATAAAGACAAACAAGGCAAAACAGGTTGTTTTTTTTTTCTTTTTCTTTTTTGGAACAGAGGCCAGTTATCTCCCTTGGGTTTTGGAGTAAAACCAGGGATGAGACTGCCATCTGCAGGTCAAATCTTTATCATGATATCATCTTGGAACCATGTCCACCTGAGTCAGTCATTTTTCTATACCTGTTTGTTACTCACTAGGGTCACCGGGGGGCTGCTGGAGCCCATCCCATCAGGCTTTGAGGGATTGCGGGGGCACACACACCATTCACTCACACACTCACACCTATGGACAATTTATAGTCTCCAATTAACCTCAGCATGGTTTTGGAATGTGGGAGGAAGCTGCAGAAAAACCATACAGACACACAGAGAACATGAAACTCCACACAAAAAGGTTCCAGCTCAAGGATTTGCACCTGTGACCTTCCTTCTGTGAGGCAACAGTGCTGTGTTACCCACCATGTGCAATTTTTGCACCAAAATACATTTCAGAAGAAAAAAAACACACACACAAATCGTTATTTCTCCCTGCTTATGAATGAAAAATCGATATTGGAATAATTTAAGTGAGGAGCTGTCCTGGCAGAGGATGTAACGAGCTGATTAGAGCAAACCTCAAAAAAATAACTAGATTCCACTTAAAATCTACTCCATGTTCCCATTAGTGCAGAGTGTGGCCTTGGTATGAGCTTTGTACTTTCTGGTGGTATAAAAAAAAAAAAAAAGATCCACTATGGGTTTCAATCCAATTATGATGAGTACTTCACATTTCATGCCTCATATTGAATTTCACCGCCTTAAGGCTACATGGATGAGAGGCCCCAGAAAGATCAGGCCAGCCTGTGCGTTTAACCTGTGGTGATATTCCCCCGTGTGTGATTGCAGCCTCATATTTGACTTGACGTCTCCCTAACTGACTCTCGCTTTGATTTCCATTTTCTGGCGTTGTGGCTTGAACTGGTCTTTCTAAGATAATGCCAAGAAATCTCCTTGTTTTTAGACGTTAATGCAGGCAGTTGCCTGTGTTGCGGCGGCTCGCTGGCAGTCACTATATCAGGTGAGGTAAATAAGAGTCTGGGCTGTGAATTTTAGTTTCTCCCAGACAGTTATATTATTCAAAGCAGGGAAGATTAAGTATAGCTTCCTGGCTTCTTTTTTGTGTGCTTGTGTGTGTGAGTCAATGCAAATGTGTGCCTTTTCAAGGACCAGGTCCCTCTCCTCCTCCTCCTCCTTCTCCTTGTTGAATATATTTCACATCTCCATATTGCCATCCTAGAATGTCGCCTCCTTGAAGCAATTTCCTCTCAGCCATTATCTGATGGCTAAGAAATGTTTCCCATTGGCAGGTGCGAGACGACACCCGGGCTGGCTGCTAAACGTGGGACTGGCTCCTGACCAAGCTCCGGTCTTGCCTGGTCTTGACAGTCTCCCGCAGGGCTGGTCACTGGGGGTGGATTGTTGGGGCCAACTGGCCACTGAGGGGTGTAATCACTCCCTCTGACATATCTGGCATAGGCCTAACCCATCCGCTCAACAACAGAGGCCTGTGTGAGCTCCCTGTTTTAATCCTGTTCGACCAGGAGATGGCAACGTCGAGGTGGGAGATGTTTATTCAGGGAAAAATTCACTTCAGCCTTTTTAATGGCTTATATGAGAGAATCAAGGCGTCATGACAACCGACACGATGGTTTAATGCTCCTCTGTCCTATTGTATTAGGCGTATTCACCTTGTGGAAAAATGTTGCATTAGGAGGACAAAGTCATAGTAATATAAAGCTGTGTACAATAACATGACTGACTATGACCCTACAAGTGAATGTGGCACACTAGAAATGTCACAAATATAGTAAATTTCAGCACTATATGTGTAATTGTGTTATATTTTACAGTGTGTATAATGTGTGTGTTAAAGGTGCATAGACAAAATGTTGGTTTGAATGGAAATGGATGTGGATGCTGTTTTTTTTCTCCCTCCACATTTTTTTTCTCCCTCCACAGAATCTACAATTAGGAATATACAACAGCAACAAAGGCGCTAAAGATGATGCCCAGGGTGTGTAGTGTAGTAGCTGTATATGGGTGTGTGTGTGTTTGTGCACAATGAGTGGAGCGGAGAGATAGATTAATGTTGAGGGGCATCAGCTTAGAGGATGTTTTGTTTCCCCACTGTGTGCAGAGTGCAGAGGGGGGAGTTAAGGGATTCCAATCTGGTCGTCACGTCCTGCGGCGCGAAGAATGTTTGGAGTGCGCTCGGCGATAGCGGACTCCATTACGGGGCTGAGTCTCAGGGTAGCCTGCCATTGTGCCGGCAAGCGAGGAGGTTAATCAGATCCCGGCTCCATTATGAATGGAATTGCTATTTCTAAAGGGGCTCTATGAATAGAACACTGTAAGCCCTCGTAAAAATGAATCTCGGCTTCTGCGCTTTTGCAGAACAAGGCCTGATAAAGGATAGCGTTGATGCACATTTGGAGAGATTCCACATTCTCTGGAGCGAAACCAAATGAGTGTTTTTACGGAGGCCCAGTTATTAATTATCAGAGATTAAGGAAGACTGTTTCCAGCATTGCAGCTGTGTTTCCCGTGTCTGCTTTGTTTGCTGTAAAAAAGGCAGATTAGCTTAATTTATTTTGTGAGTATTAAATTAATTTCATATTGTGAGTCAATGACATTTGCTTGCACAAATTGGTTAATGTGTTATCAGTCTCTCCTCATTAAACCAGGACAAAACACTAAACATACGTTTTTTTTCCAGCCTTTCGTTTGTTTCAGCAAATGCTTTTGATGCACAACATGTGTGAAAAGTAAGTCATCAAGTGAGTCTTCTTCATCTAGAAGAGCTGAAATCACAATGAACTACACAGGTGTGCAACAGGGTCAAACTGGAGTTGTGGTTGTATTCAGCACCAAGATTTACTTCCTCATCCTGTTTCAAATGCACAAGAACAATTTCAAATGCACATCAATCGGCCACGATATAGCTTTCAGCAGTGGTGGAATGGGACCAGAGGTAGGAGTATAGATACAAGGGTTTAAAAATACTTCTGTAGAAGTTGATGTAAGCTCAGAAGCTGGAGCTTTTTACTCAAGTAAAGGTGTAAAAGCACTAGTGTCAAAAGTACAAAAGTAAATATAATGAGCCTGTCATTGAAAATATATAAGCTGAAATCACATTTTTGGCAGATTTCGCAGTTATTTTTGTATTGTCACATTAAAAATATTTGAACAGGTAATAGTGAGTGAGATAAATATATATTAAATATAATATATCACTAAGAATTTTAACAAGTGACTTTTAGGCAAAATAAACCTTGAACTCCCAATATATGGGCTGTAATCAATTTTTGGCAAGAAGAAATGTCACTTAATCACAAGCCAGAATGAAAATGAGTAACAATGGTGCACTTTTTAATATAAGGAGTAGAAAGTAGATACAGATAATTATAGGAAAGTGTAAGAAATAGAAGTAAAAATCAGCTGAAAATATAGATACCTGAAATTTCTACTCAAGGTAACAAAGTACATAGTTGAAAGTACATTTTCTTAAGTAGTCTTAAAACCAGTGGTTTCCAGAATGTGAATATTTTTATGTGGGGTATATGAGTCTTTCCCCTCTAAACCTGGAAATATTTAAATGATCCAACATTTCACCAAAAAAAAGACCCTTTGGAAGAGGCCTAGGTTGGTAACTGCAGCTACCACAGTAACATGCTACATTGATGCATCAGTACTGACAATCTCATACTGTCATAAATACATTGTTGGTATATCAGAGGTGAAAGTGAGCCGGAACTGTCCGGAACTACATTCCGTTAAAAGATTCACAACCGGAACGGCGAAGAAGCTCCCTGTCGAAATCCCAAGCATGTTAAATAAAGAAAACGATGTACTAAAGTCACATTAGTTACATTATCCGAGTGCTGCAACAATCCCAGTGGCTCGTTTCAGTGTAATCTACGCTGTTTCGGTGTCTGTCTGTCCCGTTTGGCACGGAACGACAAGTCTGAGCGCGTCTCTGGTTGCTATGCAACGCGAGGCGAGCCGAGCTGAACAAATGCGTTTCTGGTTGGCTAATGGGCACGTGGGCAAGCATCGGTAATTCTGATTGGTTCAAACCACACGTGTTTGCTCTCACAGAGCAAAATGATGTTGGCACAATGCAGCGCAGAATATACGACATTTTAATAGAAAATGTGAAAGAGCTCAGCCGGGAGCTGAAGAAACAACAAGAAAAAAAGTTCTTAAAATGACAAAATTACACTAACGACCACAGAAGAATCAGAGGATGATGAGAAGCAGGTGGAGGGGCAGGCAGAGTCTGAGCAGTCTTAGTATGATGTATCACTAACTGTCAACTGATATTTGGCTTAATAAGTCTTTGAGAGATATTGATAATCTGTTTTTTTCATATATACATGCCTGACTAAGTGACATGCATCCGAAACTGTGCTAAAAATTGCCCGGAACCGATTAAAAACGTAAAAAATCGCGAGCGGCGCGCAACGCATTATTTTATACAGACTGAGGTCCGGCAAGAGTTTTGAACCACTTTCACCCTGATGTTTACATGTACAACTGTATTGGTAATTTAACAGCTACAAGAAGTTAGGCAAAAGCTGATGAAGTAAAAGATGGAAAATAATAAATAAAATGTCAAAAAACAAAGGCTCATAACACCTTATCAGGAGCATGAATCTCCTAAAAGATTAAACATACTATTCAGAAACAATTGTCTTTCACACAATACAAATGTGCAAAAGTGTGTTGAGTAAAATATGTGGCAGTTGAATACGTTGTTAGCAAATATACTGCCTGCCCCCCAAAAAATTCACTGTGTTGATTTAACCCTCTATTGCATGAAATATTACTTAGACATGGTAAATCATGTGTTGAATGTTTTCCTTACTTAAAATTGCCTAAATAACGTTGTAATATAATGTAATGTTGTAAACATGGTCTTGGGATAGTTTCATGCTATGTAAGTGAATGGGACTCCATTAGATGCAGTAGGAATTATAATAAATATTTAAACTTTATTTATAAAAATTAATAGTCTACCTACCCCAGATAGTGAGTTCATTTTTTATTTGGTGAAAATTTTCCAAAATGCTGAATAAAAGACAACCTTTGGTTGTGAGACAATGATGCTCACATGTCAAATGTCCCTAAGCAAACAGGATATCTTGGTCATGTGACCTCATATATTGTCAGTCAGTCATTTTCTATACCTGCTTATTCCTCATTAGGGTCGCAGGGGTCTGCTGGAGCCTATCCCAGCGCGTTACGGCGAGAGGCAGGGATACACCCCAGATGGTCGCCAACCAATCGTGGGGCACACACACCATTCACTCACACACTCACACCTACGGGCAATTTAGAGTCTCCAATTAACCTCAGCAGTTTTTGGACTGTGGGAGGAAGCTGGAGTACCCAGTGAAAACCCACACAGACACAGGGAGAACATGAAACTCCACACAGAAAGGTCCCAGACCCAGGACCAAGGAGGTCTTGGACCTGCGACCTTCTTGCTGTGCGGCAACAGCGCTAACCCCTGCGCCACCGTGTCGCCCCATATATTGTATGTCCTTCAAAATAAAAAAAAAAAAACTGTTCACACCAAGTGGTAAAAGACATAGATTTTCTATCACAGCTTTTTAGAAAAATGAAGATAAAGTCATTATTTCCATATGGAAACCCTATGCAATAGGGTGTAACTAAAAATAGTCTCCTATTAAATAAGTTCATGGGTGATTATCCTTCAGGTGGCAATAAGTTATTTAACCCCAGCTGATGCAAGCTTCGTATTTCTTAAACAACCACATGGAAAGACACATGTCATGGAAGGTGTTAGTCTGTTTGGGAGAAGGGTCAAATCACTGGCATCAAGCAGAGAAAACTTCTAATGAGATTTCAGAAACTACTGAACTGTCTGTACAGGTTCTCAGTTCATCCAGTTCATCTTTTTCTTGTGGAGTTCAGAGTAATATAACTAGACTTTTTTCGTTGGTGCTGGTTTTAGGTTTTAAATGTATAAAAGAACCACTTAAATTTGTTTATTTGATCAAGATTTTTTGACTTTGTGAGGTTCCCCTAGTTCAACAAAATAAAACAAAAAAGTGTTTTCATTAAATTATAAAATGCTCTGGTTGAAATTATGACCTTTGTGTTGTTAGGGTCGATTTTGACCCAGTAAAATAAGAATATAAAGCAATAATTAGAGCTAAAACAAACATCACAAGTGCACTGACAGCCACCACTCTGACAGCCAGCTCTTCTCCCAGTCATTTGAGGTTTGTTATTGAGTATAACTGTACAAAAACAAAACAAACAAAGCAGCCATGTCCAGACACGTGAGATCAATTCAGCAAAGTTGATGATTTACAAGGTGCACATCTCCAACTTGTAGCATTCAAGAAGATTTTCAGAGAGAAGTTAGAGACACCAAGGGCTTTAAATGCAAAAAAAATATCCCAAAGATCTGCAAAGAACACTAATGCATCTAAACATACACAAACACAGACATGCAACTTTTTGCATGCAGAATCTTTTACTCTGATTTTGTTATTTATTAGTCTTGGAACTACTTATGTGTTTTTTTCAGTTTGATTTGCTTGATTGCTTGATGTTTGTCCATGCAAATCTTTATTTTATGGTGTGACTTGGTCTGATCTTCATTTACTGTTGTATCAATGTTCTACTGATCAAAACAATATGTTTTAGCTTTTTTATTGAAGTAAATAAATATGGGTCGAAACTGACACCATAGATGTCCTTATAGATAATAATATTAAAATGAAAAAATAAATAAAACAAATTTATTCAAGAGATGTGCTCTAAAAATTCTCAGAACAACAACATTTCATTTATATATGTGATTCTCTTGAGGTTCATTTTAGCATTTTTTTAGGGAGAAAATTGACAAAAACAAGAAAACCACACCAAAAACATTAAAACCAATAGTTTTATGATTAAGGAAACCTAACAAGATAACCAAGAGATGAGAAACTAATTAGTTGATAGAGAATTGTTTTCAGTGTATTTAACAGCTGATTTAAGACATGGATCAAAACCGACCTGTTAACATATTGGATGGAAACAGCAAACCAACACCAAGAAACTGGAAGGACAACGGGGAACCAGAGTGATGGAGCATCAGGGTAAGACGGGAAGCAGATGAAGTGAATGTGCAGGTTATTCCATCAATTGATTGGCCTGATGGCACCAGTGTGTTCCAAGATGATGACACCAGGATTCAAACTGTGATGGAGTGGTTCAACAGCATGAGACGTCATTTGGATCAGCCACCACAGCATCCACACCTTCATCCAGAATGTTTGGTGTGTGTTGGAGAAGACTTTGTGCAGTGGTCCGACTCTACCATCATCAATACAAGATCTTGGTGAAAAAAAGATTGTAACACTGGTTGGAAATAAATCTTGTGGCATTTCAGAAGTTTATTGAAATTATGCCACAGTGAATGCTGGAAGTTCCATAGTGAACACAATTAAAAAATGACTCAAACTGGAACTGTCCAAATTAACTCTCTATTGCATAGTATTGCCACATGACAATTATGTAGTTTATTTTCATTTTTCTAAAAAGCTGTGATATAAAATCTATGTTTTTACATTTAAGCATTAAAGGGGGGGGGGGGGGGGGGTATTTTTGAAGGACATACAATTTATGATGTCACATGATCAGAGTTTCCTGTTGCTAGTCCCTTTTGCTCATGGACATTTGACACATGAGCATCACTGTCTCATGACTGAAGGTTGTCTTTATTCAGAATTGTGAAAAATCTTCACCAAAAAAACTGAACTCAATATCTAGGGTAAGTACTAACTTTATTTATTTATTATTATGAGTTTTTTTCTAATATGCTAAAATATATATGTTGCTATATGGCAACAATATGCAAATATGGGAAATTCCTAGTGTATACAACCTAATGGAGTCCCATTAACTTACATATGAACATGAAACTATCCTAAAACTATGTTTACAACTTTTTCTTATTTTTAATAAATGTTTTTTACCATATCTAAGTAATATTTCATGCAATAGATGGTTAAAATAATAATTTGTAGTAATCATAAACAAGATATTTAATGAATGTCTGGAATGTTAAAAGATAAAACACATTTATTTCAGAGACATAGAAAAACACTCAGCCATCCATGAAATAACATAGGAAATGAGGCCATTTTTCACCCCCATGTTGTGCATCAGAAGGGGTCTGCTGCCAGCTTGTGCAACAAAGGTTTAACTTGTCCATGTTACATGTCCATGTTTTTGTTTTGCAGTTTATTTTTGTTGCAGGATGCTGTAATGCAAAATTTTAGTGTTTTCTCCATTGTGTTTGTGACAAAACATCCCTGAAGGGAGACAGCTACTTGATAACGCCGCTGACGAGCCCCACTCACACACACTGCTGTAAATCTTTTAGATTAAGAGGCTGGTGAAGGGTGTTGCTTTGCAGATTTATGACAGTGTACCTGACGTCCTGTACACTAACCATTTGAGGGTTCAAGGCCATTCCAGGTTGCATATGATCAATCCAGATAGATATTCCAGCCGTAAATTGTTTATTGCATTTATCTCTACATTTATTTATTTATTTACTTATTTTCGCTTCTTTTTTTCGAAAAAAGAAGATGCTTTTTTTTGCTCTCATCTTTTGTCATCTTTTAGAGGAAGCACTTTAGAATCACAATCCGCAGAGTGGCTAATAAATATAGGCATATTATCATAACCACAATTGCATATCAGGCATTTGAGATTGAAAATATTTACCATAGATCACAATCAGAACTCACAATGTAGCATGTCTGAGTAGAAAAGGTGATTGAAGAGGATAATAAGAAGTGATATTTGGGATAAACAGGAGACTCAGCAGTCGGCCCATCAAGACAACAAACACTAACTGTGATTTAGGAAAGCAATAAATGCACGCCTAATAGGACAGTTCACATTTCACACAACTTGTGGAAAATCAAATTTCTCTGTGAAGGCAGGGAAAGCTAGAATTCAACTAAGCTTTGCAAAAACAACAGAGCACTTATATTGGAGGAAATGTGTTAACAGGCTAGACAGTGCTATGCTCAGCAAAGAGGCATTTAAGTACTGAAGATGAAGTGAGATGGAAAATCTCATTTCCATAACAGAACAGGGAAAACAGTCTGGCAGAAGGTGTTTTTTTTTGTTTGCTGTTGAATTGTCAGAGCAATCATAGTTGAGCCACAGCCAGAGCTGCAGACTAAAAGGAGCGAGGTTGGGAGTGGGGGTGGGAGGGTTGAGCCCTCTTTCCCAAAACACATACAAATGAACTTGAACAATCTTTATTGTGCACAAGCACGCGCACACACACACACATACACAGCAGTGGAGCAGTAGATAGATGCAGGGATGCACAAACAGTGCTTAGTCTCAGAGGAGCAGACAGTGAGCACATTATGCAAACAGAGGCTTTGTGTGTATGGTGCCGAACGTGCCTGTGTGTTGGAGAGAGAAATTAGACTGATTAAAAATCAGGGGGAAAAAATCACAAACTGTTGGATGGATCTCCTAGGGGCTAATTAGCATGTTGAATCTGGAGCCAAAAACACACTGTTTAACAAATCTGTACATGGAGGTATATAATTTGTTTTCTTGAATCTATTTTTAACGTCGAACATGTGTACATTTTCGACACTCAAAAACCACTGTATAGAGTGTATGGGGACTGTGTTTTCGCCTCCAATCGCAGTCAATTCATTCAGCATGAGCTGAATGTGTAATTCAAGGTTCCCCCATGCTCTGCTGCTTTGTGTTGTGAGTTGCAGACTACTGTAGTATAGCAGAACAGCAGGGGTCAGTCAGTCTGCAAGAATGAGATCAACTTCAATGTTGAAACCGCACAGGTAATAGCAGAGAACATTGTGGCGCTTCAGGAGCAGGAAAAATGAATTATTGTTAGCTTTTCTTCATTGTGAGTTACACAATAGAACGACTGAGTGAAAAAAATTGAAATGACCCTTCCCTGCCACACCAGAATACATATACAATTCAAGCGGAAGAAACTGAATATCACATAGTGTTTTGTCCTTCACCACATAAGCAGAAGCAAGAGGATATTACAGTAGTCAACGGTAGCCTGATAAAAGGAAAATTAGAACAGTTCCCAGCTCTTCAATCTATCATTTATAAACTTTGGATTTTTTGATGCACCTGCTATCAGCCTGGCACATATGAATATATTCATCATGCATCGGCAGTAGATGGTGAACAGAAAGAAGATCTGTTTTATGATTTCTGAGTACAGGCGGAATTCCGGTTTAATATTTAAACTGTCTTTCTGCAGCCCCGGAGCTCTCAGGAAACGGCTCGGTGTGACTCGTCAGTTCCTCCTTGTACTCCTCATGTTAACAGAGCAATGGTGCCCGGCAGGTTGAGCGGCCACGACATTACAATCAATTGCACAGACATCTAAGGAGTGGATGAGAAAGGCTATTGACTTCCATGCATAATTCATTAATTATTCCATCTCTAGTGTTTTAGATGAGTAACTGAATGTGTGTTGCTATAAAATACTTTAAAAAAACATTGGTTTACTCAAGAGATGGTTTCTACAAAAATTATATATATATATATATATATATATATATATATATATATATATATATATATATATATATATATATATATATATATATATATATATATATAGGTCAGTGAGAAGGTCAGTGAGAAATGTTTTTAAATCTTTTTTTTTTTTTACAGTTTTGAGAAGCATTCTTCTGGTCTGTACATTAATCTGTACATTGTGTGTTCATGTTGTTTTTTTGTTTGTTTTTTTACAAAAAACATGATATTGTGTGATTTTTTGACATGAAATGTCAAATGGTGTAACAAAAAAAGAATGATAAATTTAATTTATTTTATATATATTTATTTTAATATAAAACTTTAATATAAAACTTAAGTGTTTTTTTAAACACATGCACTCTAAAGAGATTATATATATATATATATATATATATATATATATATATATATATATATATATATATATATATATATATATATATATATATATCAGAAGCCACACACCTGGCCAACACACCTGGCTCAAGAGGCTCAAAACTGAAAAAAGGGGGGGAAATGTTAGATTTAGCTCCACAAGGGGAACATTATGGAGGAGCAGTGATTTAAACCCCATCAGCCTGTAGCTGTTATGTAGCCTGGGGCCATAATACAGCAATCTGTTAATGACCACAACAATCAAATGGACACTTGAGGTGCTGTTACGAGCCGTTTTATTGATGAAAAGGATACTGGCGGTTCTGCAAGAAAATGGAGTTCAGAAAAAAAAGGGAAGGCAGACACTAACGGGAGTTTACAGTTTGTTTTACGATTGCTATAAAGCTTCTTTTTTTCCCCGCAGTTCTTTTAATGCTTTTCCTAAACATCTTTATGTACCAACACACCTACAGCGCACAACTGGTGAAACATTTCAATTTATGCTCAAATTGAAATGTTGGAAAATAAACACAAACACTCATTTTCAATACAGAAACTGTAATAACTTTACATGTCACTTCTACCATCATACAATAGACAATATATTTAATAAATTACCTTTTGTATGGCAGTTATACCCCAGACAGACTGATCTTGAGCAAACTGTGTAAAGAGTTTCAGAAATGTGACTGCAAATATTGGAAAAAAAAACCTGGTGATAGTTGAAAAATGCAACTCACAACATTCATTTGGTGTGAAATTTACCACCAAACACATTCCCAAAGTAAATACCATGAGAAACCTAAAAAGAAACTGTCCCTATACTACACCCAGGGTCTGTCACCAGAAAACCCAACAGAAGGACCATTCTTGAAATATTAAAACCCCACAGTGTTAAAAAAAACACAATGTAGAAGATAAAAAATCTGTGCTGGGCTGGAAATAAAATATAGTGACAGACAGGAGTACAGCATTAAAGTAAATTATTTCACATGCCCTCTGGCTCATACATACTGTCTGCTTCACAGATATTCACCCAGTCCAGGCTGCCACAGGTCTGTGTGTCTTCAAGACGGCGGCTTCACTCAGAAACCAAACAATGAGCCTCAACAAAATGCGTAAAGGCTAAGTCATGTTCACTGTCACTCATAGACTCTTGTTAAAGAGTACCTGAACCTTCCATCATTCCATTCTCAGAATGTTGTGTAAAAAAGAAAAAGAAGAAACACAAAGGTGAGAACCCATGATTCAAACTTTACATTTAAATTTCAAGAACATCCAATTCCCTTGACACTGTGAGTGTCCTTCACAAATTGCATGAAAAGCAATACAACTTCCTAACAGCCTCCTCTCAACCCTGCAAATCATGGCTGGGTTTATTTCAAAGAAATTATACAATACAAATACAGACAGTTCTATAATCCAGAGTAACAGAGGTTGGCCAAACTATTACCTTTTCACCCCACAAGAGTTTTCATAGATAACCTTTGTCCACACTACAAGCCCTGAAAACACATATGTATGTATATACACAATGTATGACGATTCACTACATTAGCGATTCTTGTGAAAGTCATAGTCAGATTTCTAGGATTATTGTTATAGATAGGGGTTATAGTTAGGGTTAGGTTTATGTGTTAGGATTAGGGTTGGGTTTAGGAGTTACAGTTAGGGGTATGGGTTACAATTAGGCTTAGCATAGGGGTTACGGTTAGGACTATGGTTAGGGGTTACAGTAAGGTGTAGGTTTTGGTTCAGGTGTTAGGATTAGGGTTGGGGTTAGGGGTTACAGTTATGGGTGGAGGTTAGGGTTAGGTCAAGTGGATAGACCCTGGTCACAGACAAAGTGGAGAACAGAGGACCCAGGGGACATATGTACGCTACTGTATGGACGTAGCCTGGGTCTCAACCTTTGAATCTGCACCACTGCACCAACTCCAGTCTTGTCAACTTGGCTTGTTTAAAAACCTTTGCAAAACCCCTATTTGCATGGCTTGCTATTGCTATAGAGGTTCAGTGAAATGTGCCACACAGCCCTTTCAGTTTACATTTGGTGACAAATATACTTTATTCCAAGCAGTCAAAGAAAATCCCCTCTCCTGCTGTTTCCTACCTGTACACCCTGAGTACTGTCACAGCTTGTCACCACAAAAATCAGGAAGAGAAGTCTCTTGTCAGCCTAAATCACTTCCTCTGATGCCCCCTCATGTTCAGCGTCTCCCTCTCAGTTGCATGTTTCTACACAAACTGCTGTGCGTAGCTAAATACTATGGGAGTTGTTTAGCTTGCATATGTGGACACAACTGTCAGAAGTTAAGTGTTCAATCAATGTGACAGTTCATATGTACACAAAAATACACCAACATTTTGTTCATACAGGTCTGATCATCTCTACGTGTTGTTAAAGTGCATTTTAACCAGGCTGGGTAAATTCATATCCATGTGCCCTCCGCTGTTTGTTGTTTTTATTTTTTTATCCACCTTTTTGAAGAGCACGCACATCGTCTCAGCACCACAAGACATTTCAAATAAATTCTGTATAGGCCTGTCAAGTGCTTTTCCTCTCCCTTCAGGACCAGCAAAGAGATTACCGTGATCTACTATGAAATGGCCTCATTGTGTGGGGCATCAAGAATTTCTACGGCTCCATCTCCGGGTGTGCTCTGAACTGCGAATTTCAGATTCCGACAGCCCAAGGCCCAGGGCCATGAGCCGCCAGCGTTGCTGGTGCACTATGTTGCTTCACACGTCTGAAATCGGCTGACATGTTTTAAGTTTGCCGTACCTTTGCTCAATCTTGGCGCGAATCCTCTCCGGGGGCCCTCAGAAAGCCAAGCGACTCAAGACCTACATGTGTCAGGCCAATGAAGCTCCCCTACTCTAACTTTAGTCTGTATTTTCCAGAACTGCTGCATGTGCACGTTTTGATGAGAATTACGGTATATAACAGGAAGGGATGTTTGACACATCAGCATGCAACATGGTAATCTGAGGGAGGATGTTTGACGGATACTTTTTTCCAATCAGTCTAAGTTAATGCTGTAATCCTTTAATATCTTACCAATAACTATTAAGGATATAACTGTCAGGGTTTGACTTGAAGCCAGCTGAGACTGACTGAGCCCATTAAATCTTTAAAGTCTCCTCTCGTGGGTCACAGAATCAGCCGTGCAGAGACAGGATGTTCAGAGGCTGTGTAACAGGAAGTCAAGGTGACTCTTACGACCTGAGTCGACACATCCATGTCAACTTAACCTCCGCTTTTAATTTGCTTTTGTGGGACACAGGGATTAGATGAAGTATTATTTTGACCGGAACACTGTTAATTGGCACATAGAGTATAAAAAAAGAAGCTCCCTTGTCTAAAATAAAAGATTTGAACTTTGTCATCCGAACTGTTGTGATGGTCATGGTGTGAAAAATGCAGATCACACCAGTTGAGATGGGGAAAAAAAATAAATGAAGTCTCCTCCAAATCCCCCCGGTTAATTTTTCATGACCATACCTTTTAAGAGACATGTCAGTTTGATTTAATGTTCGGCTGACAGTTATTGGTTTTTGGTGTTTACCTCTTATCACTTCAGAAAACTGGGGAGACCAATTTACACTCTGGATGCACATAAAGCACATCAAAAATTAAGATCTTGACGCCCCAGAAACATTATAAAAGCTTTCTATAATGCCACTCTGTGTGTAATTGGTTATGCTCTTTGTGTGCGCATGTGTGTGTGTGAGTGTAAAGAGGATGGCAGGCGTTTTAAAATTTATCAGTATTTTCTCGAGGTTCTGTGTTTAGAGTGACATACCCCCGCCTGGAGCCATTTCTAATGCTGCTGTTTTTCTTCCTACAGCCTCATCTAAAGCTTCAGTCACTCACTCGTTGGACAACAGGCAGCTTGAATCCGAATGATGGAGGTGTCGCCCGGATGTTGTTTCAACCACAACCCCAACCACCTCCAGTAACCTAGAAGAACCCATAATTTGCCTCTGTCGCTGAAACGACATAATAAACAAACCCAGCTGCAATAAAGTGTTCATTGACACATATGCTGGCACGTTTGATAAGGAGAATATTTAAAAGAAGGCTTACAGTGAAGAAACGGTCTCAAGTGGTTCAAAGGATCTGAAGTGGAAGAAGAGAGGATTGATGTTTGCGCTTCAAGCCCCTGAGTGGATCTGGCCCAGGGTCTAATCAGAGACCCAACACCCCCCCCTGTCTCCTTGTCCACACACACACACACACACACATGCACACACACACACGCACAACCATAGGATTTTCTCTCAGTATTCAGCGGCTGATAGATGAGCCTCTTTTTGTATTTCAGCCATGCACTTTCTTAAATCTGAAAAGCCAATTCATCTTGGGCAAACACAAGGGGAAGGAGGGGCATAAAAGGAAAAAAAAGTTGTTTTTTTTTACTCCTTACCAGACCCTCAAGTGTCACTGATGAGCTTTCCTTTGTCTCCTTTATTAAGTCGCTCAGTACATCAAGTGACTAATAGGACTTCAGCTACCCCCCCCCCCCCCAAAAAAAAAAAAAAACATCCAATCTTGTTCTCTATGTTGATAAAGTTCACAATTGATAAGGTGTTTAATTGGGGAATGATATCACACAAAATCTAGTATAAGGGAAAATTGTTTCTATTTCCTGGTGGATGGATTAATCTTTGCTTTTCAGGTGCAGCACAGACTTTCAGGTAAAGTAGTTTATCTGCGCTATCTGCTGTCAAATAAAATTCAAGCTTTAGTTGGCCAGACAAACAACCATTGTAATAAATAATCCTTTTTGTATGTGTGTGTGTGTGTGTGTGTGTGTGTGGTGCTGCTGCAATCAAGCAGCTCCTGTCCAGTCGGGCTTTAAGAAGTTTGCCATTTTCATTACAATCATCATGTCAACATGCATAAAGTTTAATGTTCCTGTAGTGAAATTGGCGGTAATTTGTTTTACACTTCAACTGGCAAAAAATGAATCCCCCCCCAGAAGATTATTTTTTTTTCCCAACACCATATTCACCACAGTATTATTATTATTTTTGATCCCACAGTGTCTCGCTGAGCCCATGTGTTGAAGACAGAAACGGTGTCATGTTTAATTAGCAAATTCTCGCAGCAAATGTGGACACCTTGTTGACACATCCATTCCACATGAGCTATTGCTGATTTCTCTGAATGCAATTTACATAATTACACCTCATCTAGTCCCGTGAAGCAAATGCCTCAAACGCCATGATGCTCGCAGCAAAACAGCATGTGAAAAGGAGGGAGAGGGGAAAAAAGCCATATTAATGCTCCTGGCAAGAAAACAAAATGTTGAAGCTGTTTCCTCCATCTGCATTGTGTGAGACATAATGGTCTCGCTGCATTACAGATATGACCCCCCAACCCCCCATATGTGTATACACACACGCAGACACACACACATACACACACGCATATCACTGCTTCCTCTGAAAACATAACACAAAGAGAGAAAATCGCACTGCCTGTGAAAGATGACCTAAATTTTCACAATGCGTGGCACTTACTGTACTTATTTAAGTTGCTTCAGCATGCAGAACCCGTAGTGTTCCAGCTCATTCTGAAACATACATTTTCATGCATGCTATTGCAAAAATGAGAAATCATGACGGTGAATGTGTTAAAGCTCTAGGTAACATTTAAATTCAACAGCCGTCTTTCCCAATGAACAATGAGGCGCGACAATGTCTGAATTGCCAGGAACATACCATCAGAGGGCTCCTCCAAAGATCCCAGCATTGAATTTCCCTCTAAATCTCATCTCGCTCATCTAATAACGCTGTTTATGTCTGCTGTGGGACGTGTCTGGAGAAACACCTTGAACGCTGGGCTACAGCTTCTCAGTCCAAACATGAACAGAGAGAAATGAAATATTCACCCTGCTTATTGTCTCCAAACTCCAGGAGAAGAATCAATAAAACATAACTTTGGCTTCTTTCTCAGTCTTAGACTTCCGATGGGGGTTTGAATCACCCCATGCGGTTTCGGAGGCTTTACTCCCACATATGAAAAACACCAGAGGTTTTATTTTGATGTTTGAATTAATCAGCGAGAGCATCTTCAGAACAAAAAGATCTGATGGTGCCTTTGGGATCTGCAGCCATCTGAGAATTCAGCCTGTATTTAAAAGCATGTTTTGAAGAATGTATTTCAACAGCCCATAATAAGCTAAAGACGATCTATGGCACATTTCATATCTGGTCTACAAAACTCAGCCATTTTTCCTCATATACCACTAGCTTCTAATGTCCTGATCTATCCCCTCGATGAGTAAAATGGATTTCAAAGACTGTTGAATATGTGTTGACTCAAATCACATCACGGTAATGCAACTGTGAATGTTACAGTGTGTCACTTCTGGCGATACAATAGGACAATTATGCGGGAATTGATTCAACATATGTAGATTCCAATGAAAGACAAAGGACACCGCTAAATAGAGGGCTGTGACCCCATTAAAACATTATCTCAGGGAAAGAAATCCCTTCACCAATAGTCTACAAATGACACTTTATAAATAGAAAGAAGCCACCAGGTCTCTGGTTTTAGGAGTCTCTTGCACTCCAGACCTTCCACAGATGGAGGTCGGAGCTCAAACAATAAGAGCTAAAAATAGTTTAATGGGCCACTTCACAGACAGAACCCAAATACTACAAGTACTGTTTTTTTATTATTATTATCTTTTTGGTGTCTTTATCTCTTATCATCTTTCTGTTCCAACTCTGTCTAAACTTTGCCTTCTTCATTTTTTTCCTCGCTACTATGTATGCCTTACCTGGCTTTCTGTCGTTATGTTGCTTTCTAAACGTCCCGCTTTGCTGTGTCTGTCAAGGTGCTTTGTAAATGCTGTTTTTAAAAGGTGCTAAAAATAAAGTTATCATTATATTCATGTTGATTTTGTGAGACAACAATATCACTGCAACAAGGCAGGATTGATTGTAGGTTAACAAGTAGTATTTTTCGTCCATGGTTAAATCCATAGGTGTAAATGTCGGGGGATACCCTGACCCTCCTTCCACCCCTCTCAAAACCACAATTAAATCATTTTGAAAATTAAATAAATGTTAAATAAACACACAAAACAACTGCTGCTAAATATAAAACAATGCATTTCTTAATTATTGAAAAAGACCCCCCCCCCCATTCCTCAAAGTGGTTTTGTCCAGATGCTGTTTTTCCAGTGGGCAAGAATTTGTTTAAAATCAGCCTCTATTATAACAGGCTGCTGGATAAGATCAGACTAATGACTGTTAACATCTCTAACAATGTAAGTTATGGTAGTGGCAGCAACTAGTGGGAGGGAGGAGGGATGTGGGTCCTACATGAAAGATTTAGTTTTTCACTCATTGATTCATGATCTCATTTGTCTTTCAGTATGACCTGACATATTGAACATAAACTCAAGTATCTTGTTATAAGCTTGATGGATTTACACACGGTTTGGTTTCTTACAAATGTTATCCACGTGGCTATAACATCAAATTGCAGGTACCTACCTGATTGGAAATTGGAAACAACACCACAACATAATCAGGAGGCAATTTTTCCATGCAAGATTTTGAGAATGTCAATTTTCAAAATGTAAGGAATAAAAAGTACAGATAATTGCCACAAAATATAGTGGAGTAGAAGTATGCATTATTATTTTTACTTAAATAAAGTATAAATACAAAAAAAAACCTACTGAAGTAGAGTAACAAAGTAGAGGGAAAGACCTGCTAATCCATTGATTGCACCTATGCAGATGATGAGGTGAGTTGGCCTGGTGATACTGAGTAGTAGGTAAAATAATCTGGTGATGAGTGGCTGAAGAGCTGGATGGATATACACGAGATGATTAACGAGATGATTGATGGCAGGTGTACCAGGCTGCTGCTGCCAAGCCCTGCTTCAGGAGGCTGGAAGAGACTGGCTTGAGCAGGGAGACATGGAATGTTGGGTGTATCTTAAGGGAGGAAGGCAGCTTGAGCTGGACGGCAGAGGGATTAACAGTCTTGTCGAAGGGAAATGGGCCGATGAACTGAAAGGCCAGTTTCCTGGAGTCAACCTGCAAATAGGTCCTTGGCCACCAACCAGACCATCTGGCCGGGGTGGTAGGTACGATTCGGTGTATGGTGATGGTCCACTGACCAGCGGTTCTGGGTGGTGGTTTTTAGCAACACAGCCAAGGCCTCCCTCCACACCCTACGGATCCATTGAGGGGGGACCCGCACCAATGGGACTGCCACGTCTTCCTCCAGCGATGGGAACAAAGATTGAGAAAGGTGTGCCAGGCTGCGCTTGCTGTGTCCCACCTCTGCCTGCGGAGGAAACACACACACGGGAGCACAAGGGAAATCTGGAGCTCAGGGAGTCGCAGCTGGAGCCGCGACACCAATAGGCTCAGCCCAGTGTTTGGGTTGATTTACTCAAGCCAGTGATGTGTATTTATTGTCATTTGCTATCCTAAAAAAAAAAAGCATGTAGATGAAATTTTGTGATTTTATGTTCAGAGACCTCTTTCAAAACTCCAATAAAAAGCTATGGTGTACATGGAATTCTATAGACATGATTACAAAAAAACATAAAACTGGCAATCAAGTACACAACTTAATATGCTAATAACCTTCTGTGATGTGTCAGAAATTCCACTTGCACTGGAGTGCAACTAAAAAGGTCATATTTCAATGTCAGGTTGAGAATTAGGTAGAACTGACAGGAAACACAAAGACTTTTGGAGAGACAAGACATATAAGGAGAAATGTGTTGGGCTTCTCAAAAGACACAAGGAAAGCTCTCTCCCAGTAGAGTAATATTCAGTAGAGCTGAGCTCCACCACAGCGTAATTTGCCTCTGATCTCTAATCTTTGTAAAAGAATGCAAAGCTAAATGCCTTCCACAAATGCAGACTATCATGGCATTTCTTCAGGCATATTATGGACCAGAGTGATTAGAGAACTTAAAATGCAAAGACATCCCTTGAAACTGAATGCATTTACAATCCCATTAAATATGGAATTGTGTCTGTGGGCCAACAGTAAATTTGAAATATCTTCCCTCCCTGCAACCCTATTTTTTTTTTCCTCATACATTTTCCGTTTGCTGCCTGCTTTCCTTCACTCTATTGGTGAATCTGTTTGAGGCATTGAATAATTTGCCTATAACTTTCATGGAAATTGCCAGACCCGATGCAATTATAAGGCATTAATCACAAAAAACGCTATTACAACTTTCCGTCAGCATCATGCAGGCATTTCTTACGACGAGCATGACAGAAGGTTGCTTTTACCATGAATCAGAACAGTTAAATACCTTGCTACAAGATCAAATCAAATATTAATATGAAACATCGCTTGATTTAGAGCTTGCGACGCAGAATAAAGTCTTCCTGCTGAAGTGACCTTGAGCTCATATCAAATTCTACTCACAGTTTTTATAATTTCTAACTGTAGTGCACTGCTTATCTGAATCTCAGCTTGAACCTCTGACAAGTCGTAATGAGCAGAAAATCACTACCATCGCTGCTACAAAATTCAATTTTCCATTTGACCATATGCAAACAAAGCTCCAATGAACAGTGGAGTTTGAGCACCAAAATGAAAACAACCATCTGCTAAATAACCTTCCCCATACATAAACAACCACTGAGTTATCATGAACTCACACACAAACACCTCGGTGTCCCAGTTAAAACTAATGCTGTATTGTAGTATAATAATCCATCTATCACAACAGCCATTTGACCTGGTTTCATGTAATCCAAAGAGAATCGGCTACATTAAATTCTATGGTCACTTCTGTTCCCACCAACCTACATAAATGTTGCTTTAAATTGAGATCAAAGAAGAAACAACTGTTTAATGAACCATGCTCTCTGGTCTCCACTCACTTCTTTACTGCATCAAATGTACTACTAGTACAGTACTAGTATAGTGGGCAGATCGGTTGGCCACCAGAAATGTTGGTTGCAGTGTTCTTGCAGCTGCCTGCCAAGGACAAATGCATTGCATTGGCCGCCAACATTTTCATTGTAAGTGCTGCATATTCAGAAAGGCCAATTGAAAAACACATACAAAATCAAAGAAATCAAAAAAAATAATTATTTAAAAAATGACATAAAAGTACTTCAATAAAAAAATGTTTTTGATTAAACCAAAACAAATCCATTTACGGCAAATCCAAACAACACAACGGAAGTGCTGCAATATTATTGTTGACACCTCTGAACTGACATGCTGCTCTGAGCATGGCAGTTCAGAGCAGGCCAATTGTTGAACCCTGGAAGAGGTGCTTGCAGCGATGTCAAGAAACGCTCACATGATCGACTTCACAATCAATTCTCATCTCCCTTGCGTTTTCAGCAAGTTCCCACCAAGTTTGAGGTTGAGCAGATGAACGGTTCTCGAGATATGTGAAGGACATTCACACATAAAGACAGTCAGGGATCCCTTCCTAGGTAATGGTGCTACACATTGATGGCAACAAATTTGCACCAAATTTGTCATCCTCTAAATGTGAAGTGGATCAGATGAATGGTTATCAAGATATGCGAAAGACATTCATACATGATTAGACAGTCATGGATTCCTTCCTAGATGATGTTGCTACAGTGCCACCAATTGGGCAGACCTCATATCTATGTGCTGACCAAATGTGGTTGCAATAGCACAGATTGTTCAGGAGATATGGCTTTTTTTTAATATAAGATCTGCCCACAGTATTTGAGCAAACTTCAAGGGCCAGTTACATCAATGGAATATCAAAATATATGTGATATAAAAAAATATGAAACAGTAAATTTCTTACATGTGTTTGTGTATATTCAGATTCTGACACTTTATGGCCAAAATATAAAGTTTATTGGTATAGCGCCACCATCTGTCCAAATTGCATCAGGTTCCTCACTGCACTTCCTCGGGTCCCCAGCAATACACCTGCCAATTGTCAAGTGGATCAGTTCACTGGTTGATGAGATATGAAGAAGATATCAGACAGACAGATTATTTTTCTACCAGAAACAATGACACCCACTCTTTTGTAAGTTTGTCTGGGCATGAAACACCTTCTGGGATGTTATGAACACAATGCAGTGTCACTACTTTTGATGAGGACAGTAATAAACTTGTTTTATTTAAACAAACAAGCATATACATTTTTCTACTTTCTCCAATGAGTTGGGTTTTTTTTGCTTTTTACCCATGAACTTAAACCTGCAGCAACACAGCAGTGGTTTAACAGAACTCATAACAGCCGCCTGCTGTGTCTGGAAATAACACTGATAATAGCTGTGAGAGTAAACCAAAACAACTCAAAACTCAAAGAGCACTTGAAGAGCACTTGGAGAGCACTCGGAGAACGCATATGCCTTCACCAAGTTCTGGCTCCACTGGCCGTTGTCCCAGCAACAGACAGCATTCGGTCAACTGCTATTAACATTCCACTGAACCAGCAGAAGCCACTAGGCAATTCATATGCTTACACATTTTTTGAAAGCATACCTCATTATCCCAAAACTCTAAAGACAAATAAAAAACACACACACACACAAAATGATAAACCCTACATACTGCATCTCCTGAAAAAATGTCTCCTCAAAATGATGTTTTGTGTTCAAAAGACAATAAATGCTGATGTGTTGAATAGAAACACTACTACTTTATCAGGACCCGGTGCCATACATTTGCTCCTGTTGTGAAATATAACTGTATAAATTGAAAAACAACAAAAAATACATCTTTATTATTCCAAAAGTGCTGCCGCATATCACAGCAAACACATCTGGTTGTGCAAATCACTTAAACAGAACAAACAAAAGAAAATGGGCCAGTACAATTAACAAAAAAGGAAGAAAAATGTAAAATAAAAAAGGACAAAAAAACAAACTAGGCTGCATCCTCATGAACATCACAAGCACAGGTTCTTCAAACCAGAGGCTCACATGTAGCTCTTATATTGCTAAAGCTCTGTTTGCATGGGAGCCTTGGAAATGGAAGATTTGCTGTTTGAATGGCAGGAGTGTTCCATCTGAACACAGAGATTTGACATTGATGGGGAAAATGGAGTGAGTTATGTGTAGTGTTTTGAGGAAAGTGTGGTTTAGAATTGAAATCTGGCTCTAAAGCAGGAAATGTGTTTTTATAGTTCAGCACAATTGGTTCGGGGGGATGGTGCAGGTGTTACAGGTTGTAGTCATTGTGGTCATAAGTTCCAAATTTTTGTGTTAACAACAGAGTAAAAATATCAGTCAGTCAGTCATCTTTTATACCTGCTTATTCCTCATTAAGGTCGGGGGGTGGAGTCTGCTGGAGCCAATCGCAGCGCATTACAGGTGAGAGGCAGGGATACATCCCAGATGGTCGCCAGCCTATCGTGGAGCACACACACCATTTATTCACACACTCACACCTACGGGTAATTTATTGTATCCAATTAACCTCAGCATGTGTTTGGACTGTCGGAGGAAGCTGGTGAAAACCCACCAGACACAGAGAGAACATGAAACTCCACACAGAAAGGTCCCAGACCCAGGACTTGTATATCAATCAATGGATCAGTTTTATTTATACAACACATTTAAAAACAGCTTGTGCTTGATCAAAGTGCTGACCATATAAAAAATAAAATGAAACACATAGAAGAAGCAACAATAATATTTAAAACATTAATATTTTTAATTAATATTAATAACCACAACCACCTAAGTGGGAGCCACCCCATTATTAAAAAGTTTCCTCCTTGGCAAATTCTAGACCAAGTTTAAAAAAAATCAGTCCAGTATTTTTTCCATAATCCTGTTTTAGTTGAACAAAAAAGGTTGGGTGATAATTCTTTGTTAATTTATCACTACAAGTAATTCCTTTAATGTTAGGCGTTTATCGTATGTATCTGTTCTTAAAGGACAAGGCTGGTGATTTTTTTTACATTTTTCTCATGTGCAGAAACACACAACGAACTCATTCTACATACAAGTGTTGCACATGCATCCAAAGCCTTGAGATATTTTATTCCTACGTGCCCCAATACCTCTGTTGTTGTCCAAAAAAAACCCTATTAAAAACACATCAATGAGCCTACACCGTTACACTGGCCGACATCTTCAGATTACAGTCATGTACTTTGTTTAGAATTGGCTCCAAAACCTAATAACAGGCTTTCAGTCTCCAGGGAGTAGTTCCATGTAAGGTGGACAATAGCTTGCATGTGCAGGACGCTGTTCCATGTTACAAGGCTGGATTTGTTCTTCTACAAATCACAGACTCTGTACTTTGTACTACATTTTACATTTTCTTGAAAAAAAATGAGGGCTATGAAACAGAAGAACACAATATATCAGGCACTGAATACATAAACACACACAAAAGTAATAGAAAAAATAAGTCAAATATTGAAAATTGAATTTAATAGTAAAAAAGTCATTAGCACAGTTTTTATTACAACCGGTTCTCTACTAATGCTCTCAAAGTCTCCATGACTGCAGTTAACTCCTCAATTTTTTAAAATTCCATCCTCAGTGGAGCAGAGTATCTCCAAATTTAGCCACATAATGAGACTACAAGATACATCAAACACCCAAAACGGACCCTGTTGAGAATTGAGACCTCCACAGGAACCCAAAAAGAAAACCATTGATAGGCGATTTGATTGCACTAAATGCTGGGCAGTTGAAAAATGAGAAACTAATTTGCATTTCGTTAAGAGGCCTGTTCTGTGCATAACACAAAATGTTTATTGCTTTTGATGGAATCCTCAAACAGGAAGTTATTGAACTGCAGCTTCTAACCCTCTACAGTACACACCCTGATGCCAGTTTGTCAAAAAAAAAAAGTTTTGCATGTTTTTTGTCTTGAAATAGACCAAATAAACCTAATCAAGAGACATTTTATTTTTTTATTTTAGTATTTTTTTGGAATATTATTTTATATTATTTTTGGAAAGAAAAAAACACATTGGGGTGCATTTGTCAACCATAGTACAATTAAATATAATATAGTGGTAAAAAAAAATAGTGATTAAAATACATAAAAAATTAGATAGATATAGATAGATAGATGTAGATAGATATAGATAGATAGATAGATAGATAGATAGATAGATAGATAGATAGATAGATAGATAGATGTGTAAGTGTAAGTTAGGTCTAGAGTGAATTATTTTCAAAATAATACATTAAAAATGGAGCTTCAAAATTTGTAGCCTTGGAGAAAATCTGATTAGAAGATTTTAAAAAAAGTAAAATGTTTTTTGTATCTAGAGGAAATTTGAAATGCTATGTTGTTGTCAAAACATTATCTTAAACACATTTTATTTCCTGAAGTAACAACCTCTGCTTTAAGAAACAAATACATTCTGTCACAGTTGTTATTTCCATTAGTTGGAAAGCTTCTACTATGAAATCGCCCACCTACCTTGTTGTTTACTGCAGCCTCCTCCATTTCTTCCATGTGTCTCTGTGGGCTTTTTCCTGCAATATTTCAGATCATTAATGGTATTGTTAGCCTTATTGTTTGAGATGATGGTTAGTCCTTCAACAGCAGCACACAGTGACCAGCTAATGAATCGTTCCTGGAGCGAAATGCACAAGTGCTGTCATCTTCAGCAACTCTCCTCCATGTCCCATTAAGACAATGGATAGTGGAAATCAGTGTGAGATAAAGAAGTGAGCAAGGGCAGCAGAACAAAGAAAACCATCAAAAAACACACAATTAAATCACATGAGCTTATTATTTGATAGTTAAGATTTCCAAGTTTCTTTGTAATGCTGTTTAAATTTCTGTCAGTTCTCACCATAATGTTTCAGAGATATGAGTTTACAGAGACTTAATGTATACATGAACTGTACCAACACACTTCACATTTACAACAAAACAACCTGTGAAGTTCACTATGTCGAAACAATAGTGTGGTTGATTGGCTGGACTATACATTGTAACATTATGTCCTAACGTACAGAAGCTACAATGATATGTGTAAACCTGTATGAAGTCTCTGGACATCTGATTATTACTCACGTCCTGTATGTTACTGTTGATCGTCTCAATCCAAAACCATGGATATTAATATACAGCCTTCACTCTTCAATGAAGAGAACTCTGAACCTCCCATTCAGCATTTTTTCAATGTATTTATTTGCATATTTTTGGAAAGAAAAAAAATACATTGGGGTGCATTTGTCAACGTATTTAAGAAAAAAATAATGAAAAAATGTTAAATCCTTTAGAAGAACCACAAGATAATTAGTATAATTAAATATAAAATAGTGATAAAAATAGTGATTAAAATACTATAAAATACTATAAAATATATATACAGTATATTATACATATAATATAGTCATGAAAAATTATAGACAGACAGACAGACAGACAGACAGACAGACAGACAGACAGACAGACAGATAGACAGATAGACAGATAGATAGATAGATAGATAGATAGATAGATAGATAGATAGATAGATAGATAGATAGATAGATAGATAGATAGATAGATAGATAGATAGATAGATAGATAGATTGATTCCAGGCCTGGTAGGGACTATTTTATCTTACTGAAATATTGGTTTGGACTTGTCCTTATGGTCCATATGCAAACATCTGCCCTGATATACAGTATAAGAGGCCAAGAGGCATGTATGTATAGACAAATGCATGGTTGAGTGATATTGGGTCAACAGCTGTTTGGAGTTTGTTTTTAATCTTCTTTTGACAAATGCATTAACGATGTCGGGTGATAAAGCTCAGATCACAATGTTCAAATTCATCCCAAACGTGTTGGATGGGCTTTGGCTGCATGTTTTGGTGATAAGGTGGACTTCCTTCCTGTTAATTTATACAGGCAGATGTGGCACACTCTGGGTGAAGATGAGCTGAATGTAATTAATGTGATTTGAAATTTCACATAAACTAGAGAAGAACATATTGTGTATGGAGATTTTTTGTTGAAATTGTTGCATTGTTAGTCAATCACTTAGAGTCTATGAGACTATTAGTATATTCCCTGTCCCTGACAACTATCGCCTTGCAATGGTCAGTGTTTGTTGTTGTGTTGTTGTTCTCAAAAACTATGCATTAAATTGCACAGATTTATGCTATAGTTTTAAAAATGTTCTCCCCCAAACACCCCTAGCCAGAACACAGGACTGCTTATTAAAATGGAATAAAATAGAATACAATAGAATAGAATACAGTACAACAGAGCATTATTGCCATTGTGACACAATGAGAAACAATTTTTACAGCACCTCTCATTAACAATATCAACAATATCAACATATAACACACATAAAACCTATATATATAACCTATATATATAGGTCAGTGACAAATATTGTTGGCAAGATAAGAAAGCAAAAAAACAGTTTTAAGAGGAATCCATTAGGTCTCTCAAAATGTACGTACGTGTGTTCATATCTTGTTATTTAAAAGCCCATTTGTGCATATATATGTTTTTACATGAATTGTCAAAAAGTGTATTGGAGAAAGAATTATGCAATATATAATATAAATATCCACCTAGAATATAAAACATGTTGATAGCATGTGTTTTTAATTTTTTAAAACCTTTTTAAGAGAGTTAAACTATCTGGTACCACGTTTTTAGGGTTACACCACATGACAGTTTTGTCACTGACCCACATACACAAAATATGCTTAAAATATGTTTGCATTTTTTAAGGACTATACCACTGACAGGCTTAAAAATTAAGTCACAAACTGCAATAGACAACACAGACCGCCGAACTGAACTAAAAACATCCACCTATGTTGGTAAAATTTAAATCCAAAATCTAAACTAGCTTTGTACACCTGGTTCAACATTAGTATAAATTGTTATTGTTCTGATTCGTAGTCTGACATTATATATATATATATATATATATATATATATATATATATATATATATATATATATATATATTACATTCATAGTGGCTCCTAGTGTTCAAATTGAATAAAACTTTCAAGATGCATTTCAGCTACTTGCATGGACATATCCTGCAATGTTTGTGATGATCAGCCCAAGTACTGTGGAGTTTAATCTCTGTATGTGCTGATCCACAACAATTTTTAACGTTCAGCGGTCAAGATCTGGAAAACTAAAGATATCAACAAGCTTTATGCAGCTTGTGATGAGCTCGGTCCAGTAATGGTGAAATGGTAAAAAAAGATACATAGGTTTTGTACAGGTATAAATGGACATGGATTATATTGGATAGATTCATCTTAAGACACAGAATCCAGGGAGGAAAAACAGATTTGTTCATTATGGTTTGAAAGCTATAGTCCTAAGTGTAGTCGATATAGCGCCACCATCTGGCTGGTTTTCACTTGCGCGCATCTTCCAATCAAATGAGTGAAAAGTGAACATTTCTGCAGAGATATAATAAACCAGCAGAAAAAACAAGGTTAAATACATGGTTTACGATAAACCAAGAGGTCTAGACAGTGATTTGGGAAGATAAAGCGCAATGGAAATATAATCTCTTGATCTCAAATATGAAAAAAGTCAGAGGAACAACGAACAACTCTTCAGCCTTATATATATATATATATATATATATATATATATATATATATATATATATATATATATATATATATATATATATATATATATATATATATATATATATATATATATATATATATCCTAATATCAAGTGGTGTTTCTCCAAATAATCAAGCTGTTCTTAAATGCAGCCAACAAAGAAAAAAAATCCTCCCTCAGCTAACCCCCACAAAAAAAAAAAAAACAATTTTGCAAAACTGCTCTGCACTGCACAGACAATAACTACACATCAAAAGAAGAAGAAATTGGCTTTGGAACTATCTTCAAGCAATGGCATATCTGCCCTTTTTTTCTTAACTTCCTTCAGTGTGTGCGCTCTCAAAACAGGCTTGGATTTTTTATTTATTTTTTTTTATTCCATAACAGGGTATTTTTAATTCTAAAGCGAGGGATTGGTCACACTTGGTCTCATTAGCATGAGGAGCCGTATAAACCCCCTCCTGCCGCCGCAGAACTGTGAGCTGTGTTGAAGGCGCGGCAACAAGCGCGTATATATCCAGACTGGCTGCAGCCGCGCGTATAAGGAGCAATAAGTAACTTTCACTTTTCGGCGCAGCTCGGTTCATAAATAAAGCCGGAGACGCATGGAGAGCTCGCTCGTGCGCTCATCCGAGGACGCTTAAACCGCCGAGATGACACGCCGAAATTGTGCAACAATTTATTGGCGCAGGTGGATCTTTATAATCTCGATCCATCATCTTTTATTCGCCTCGCCAGCTCGGTCCGAGGGAAACACGATCCGGTACCAGACCAACGAGGAGGACGCGCCGGGCACGGTCATCGGAAACCTCGCCAAGGACATGTCCTTGACTTTGTCCCAGTCCTCCAAGACCAATTTCAGGATGATGAGACAGTTCAACGACTCGTTCATCAGGCTGCGGGAAGGCAGCGGGGAGCTCGCCGTGGCGGAGCGCATCGACCGGGAGCGGATCTGCAGGCACACTCCACAGTGCCTCATCACTTTCGACGTGGTGGATTTCTCAAAAGAGCGCTATAAACTCATCCACGTCGAGGTGGAGGTGAAGGACGTGAACGACAACTCCCCGGAGTTCCCGAACCCGGAGTCTATAGTGGAAATCTCGGAGAACTCGCCGCTGGGGACCCGGGTTCCTCTGGACGCCGCCGTGGACGCGGACGTCGGGTCCAACTATATCCAAAGCTACCAGATCTCCCCAAACAGTCATTTCACGATTGACGTGCTCCTGCGCGCGGACGGAGTTAAATATGCGGAATTGGTGCTAATGAAGGCGTTGGACAGGGAGACGCAGGCGTCGTACACGGTGGATCTGGTCGCCACGGACGGGGGCAACCCGCGCAGGTCCGGGTCAACCAAGATCACCATCAGGGTGACGGACTTTAACGACAACAGTCCCATTTTCGACCAGAACAGTTTCTCCGTCAGTTTGCCAGAGGACGCGCCGGTCGGCGCGGTGATACTGGATCTGAACGCAGTGGACGCCGACGAGGGTTTGAACGGGGAGGTGGTGTACGGCTTCGGGAAGCAGGTGCCGCACGAGATCCGCCAACTTTTCCACGTGGACAACAGGTCGGGTCGCCTGACGCTCCGGAGCCCCGTGGACTTCGAGGACAAGAGCACGTACGAGCTGGACGTGCAGGCGACTGACCTGGGACCCAACCCGACCCCGGCCGCGTGCAAGATCGTCGTACACGTCACGGACGTCAACGACAACGCGCCGGAGGTCAGCATCACGCCGATGACCTCCGTGTCCACGGGCGTTGCGCACATCAGCGAGGCGGCGGACCGGGACAGCCTGGTGGCGCTGATCAGCACCCTAGACAGGGACTCGGGCGTCAACGGCCAGGTCCACTGCACCCTGTACGGCCACGACCACTTCAAGCTGCGGCGGGCGCACGAGGACAGCTATATGATCGTCACGGCCGCGACCTTAGACCGGGAGCGCATCGGTGAGTACAACCTGACGGTCATGGCCGAGGACTTCGGGTCGCCGCCTCTGAGGAGGATCACGGAGTACACAGTGAGGCTTAGTGACGAGAACGACAACGCGCCGCACTTCAGCAGAGCCGTGTACGAGGTGGCGGTGGTGGAGAACAACCCGCCGGGCGCGTACGTCACCACGGTGGAGGCCAGCGACGCGGACCTGGGCAACAACGGCAAAATCACCTACAGGCTCGTGGACGGCGTCATCATGGGGTCCCCGGTGAACACCTTCGTGTCTCTGAACTCGATTTCCGGTGCCATATACGCGCTGAGGAGCTTTAACTATGAAGTCATGAAACAGCTGGACGTGCAGGTCCAAGCGAACGACGGCGGGTCACCGCAGCTGCAGAGCACCGCGGTCGTCCGGTTAAAAATAGTCGATCAGAACGACAACCAGCCGTCCATCATCGAGCCAACGCTTTACAAGGGGACGGCGGAGGTTTTCCTGCCCAAAGACGCGCCGGCGGGTTACCTGGTCACTCAGATAAAGGCCACGGACGCCGACGAGGGTTCGAACGCCCAGCTTATCTACAAGATCACAGAGGGGGGACACCTGGGGTTCGCGGTCCACAGAGAGACGGGGAAGTTGCAGGCGAGCCGGCAGTTGACGTATGACGTCACGGACAACGTCAAAGTCACGGTGTCGGTCAGCGACGGCGGGTCCCCGCCGCTCACCTCCACGGCGGTCATACATCTCAGCTTCGTGGAAGGCGACCTGCCTAGCGCGGCCTCCCCGTCCGAGAACGGCGGCGGGGACCCCCCGGAGTGGGACGCGTCCGTCGCCATCATCATCGTCCTGGCGGGGAGCTGCTCCCTCCTCCTGCTGGCCATCATCCTCATAACCACCATCTGCAGCCGCAGCCGGAGGAAAGAGGGCGGGGACGGCGGCTGCGGCGGCGGCGAGGAGGTGCCCGACGCGGGGAAGGCGGAGGGCGGGCGCGCGGACCCGCTGAAGGCCGCCCGCAGAGGCAACGCGTTCGACGTACGGCCACCCCCGTTTCCGGAGAAGTCTCCTGCAGCCGGCGGCAACGCGGCGGAGGCGGGCCGCCAGGACGCCAAGCAGACGGCGGGTGTCTACGAGTCCAACAGCAGGGTGATGGAGGGTAAACTAAAAGTAAGTTATCCTGTTTCAGAGACAATTAAACCAGTTTGACGCACTGATTGTGTCGCGACTTAACAAACAACTGCGTTTCTGTCACCTCAGGGTTATTCCACTTTACCGGGATACGGTAAAGAAACCGTCCGGCCGATCACGATATGGAAGGGGAATTCCTTCACCACCATCTCGGCGCGAGACCCCCACATCAGCGGAAAGGACAGCGGGAAGGGGGACAGCGACTTCAACGACAGCGACTCCGACATCAGCGGAGATGTGCACAAAAAAGACTCGCCGCCAACCAACAGTGAGTGTCGCAAAATCAGGAAACAGGGTTGGAGTCACATCTTAACCCAAAATCTTCTATGAAACATTTAGTAACTGAGTTACAACATATTTTCTGACAGATATACTAAGGCTGTCCAATTGATTGAAATTTAATTGCAATTTCGATTTGCGTGGCAAACGATATCCAAAATCATATAATCAAGTTGAAACGATATTTGACATGTGCTCTTTCTCACTCACTCATGCAACTCATGCACCGATGCATTATATATATATATATATATATATATATATATATATATAAAGTACAAGATTTTCTATAAGATGATACCACATCATCATCATATATCTTCTTATATCATCATAGTATACTATGATGGGTGTATTTTGGGCTCATTGGGAGTGGTTTCATTTTCCAAATAGGATTTGTATTGTGTTCTGACATCGCTGCCGTTTCCCCTGCAGGTCTCTGGGCATGCACGAGCGAGTGCAAAGTGTTGGGCCACTCCGACCGCTGCTGGAGCCCGTCGGCCGCTAGGCCCAACGCCAGCTTGTCCTACGGGCCACACCTGTCTACATTCGCCAAGACGGCGTCGCTGCCCCGTGACGCCAGGCGGGAGAACTACTACCAGGCCCACCTCCCCAAGGCCGGTGGCCTGCAGAGCGTCTACGAGACGGTGCAGCACCAGGAGTTCGACTATATCCTTGTGGGCCCGCAAACGCCGGCCAGGATACAGGAAACGGATGAGATATCCATCCCAGAGTACACAAACTCATAAGAAAAGTTCAATCAAACATCATCAAAAAAAAGAGGAACTTTTGTCTTTATACCGTACTGTACTTTTATCTCGATTGACTCAATGTTGGATCGTCGCAGTGTTTTGTAGTACGTTCTTTGTCTTTTGACTCATATACGACTGTTCATTGTACTGTGTATAATATGCAAGATTTTGTACATTAATATATTTTTCATAACAAATCAGTGTAAATAATGATTTTATTATGAGGCGTTTGAAAGAGCATGTGTTAACTATTTAAAGGGGCATGATGACCTGACCGGACATTCAGGCCCAAAAGGGGGCCTTCTGTGCTGTGAAAAAACAATCAATATGAAAGAAGACGACCATGCTTGTGGTAGATTTTTGTCACGTTGCACAAATAAAGAAAATAAAAGGTAAAATCGAATTGCTCTTGAGAATCAAATCCAGCTGTCTCGCATAACTGGAATAGGCAGAATGCAACCTGTTGTCCTGAAGAAATATGCATGAAACACTTAAAATAACCTCAAATGAGCCAAGAGAATACACCCAATGTTTTTTTTTTGTCTTTTAAATTTCCCTTCAAGGCTTATATGCTGCAATAAATAAAACACAGCCCGCAAACAATCACAGCTAAAGTGATAGCAAGCATAAGCCAATGTTGTAGGCTTTTCATGGTACACAATGTAATTACTGTGCTGTCTTCAGTTTGCATGCCATTACCACACTGCTGATCAAATGCTCTTACAATTACATATTTTTTTGGAAGGTCAAAAAAGATCCCATCACCTTTCTAAATTGTCTCCCAGCTCAGCAATTATCCCCCCAAAAGAATGATTCAATTCAATCTGTTACCAAGCAACAGCAGCACCACAGCATTTTGAATCTCTTTTTCCTTGCCAGGTTGCCTCTTTTTTAAGTCCCGACCAACCTTGACCGCCAAACTACCTTTCTCCTGTCGACAAATTTGGGAAATGGAGCACATGTTAGGTCCATGTGCTCTGTGATTGTGTGTGGCGCATTGAGTCTGTTTGTGTTTGCAGCATATTGTAGGAGTATTAAAATCTGAGGAGGGCTTGCTGCAGCTTAAAAGTTGGACGGCAATATGTTCCTTCCCACTTGACACCTGTAACCAGAAAAATAAGTGGAAGAAATCTCACAGGGATTTGTAGAAGTCACCATCATTAACGTTAAACTTTTTTGAGCATGAAAAATATACTTTTTAAATCACACCTGTCACACATATTTGCTTAGATAGATAGATAGATAGATAGATAGATAGATATAATAATAATAATAATAATAAATAATAATCTATTATTTACATCATAATATTATAATACCTATTGTACGTATTCTATTGAATATATATATACACATATATACATCAACAAGTTTTATATTCTAGGTGGGTTATATTATTATATCATTCTTTTTCGGTTAACTGAAAATCAGAGACCTGTTGAATGCTTCTTTAAACTGTATTTTAAGAAGTTTTTGACTTTCTCATCTTACCAAACATTATTTGTCACTGACCCATATAGATATACATACATACCGTACATAGATAGACATCTTCCTCTTATAAGTGAAAGGTCACACAGCCTGTCCACTCACAACTGCTTCTGATGTATTGTTATAGTTTGGTACCACAGGATGGCCACCTTGCTTTAGGCAACCTGGGCCTCAAGGTAACGGTGAAACGAAGAATTTAGCCCAAAGAATTTCCATCATCTGTACGTCATTCCCACCCGAGCGTGAAATAGCCTTCCCCGGGATAACCTGATTCTCCAAAGAGAAGTATTACAGTATTAGAGGAAGAATTATAGAGGACATCATGAAAGAGACCATGGAAAAGGTCCAAAATACCACCCATGGATCTGATTGTTTTGAACACTGCATGCCTCCGGTAAGAAAGTAAAACCTTTTCTTTTTTTTCTTTAAATTTAGAAGTATAATTGATATCCATGATGAGTTAGAAGGCATCCTGCTCATCAAGCAGCATCTCATTTTGCTTCAACTGAACTTTTTGGAAGGTGCAAAACACATCGGCCACCCCGCTGACTTCTACCGTGGTTGGTCGCCTCCTGAGATTCGGCGCGGCGGCACTTGTGGTCGGCGCCATGTTGATGTTGTGCGCCTCCATGGCCACTCTCTACCTGTGGAAAATCAGTGAGAAAAATGTAAGTGTCAATCAAAATGTAAAACGGATATAGATTACAGAATCCTCTCATGAGGGAAGTTTGAATATAGGAATGGTTGTGTTTTCTTGTTAAGACACTATCAACAATCATAATGGAAATTCACAGTTTGAAATTGCAAGTTTAATTCTTATTTCTTATTATAGAGTGTATCTGTGTTTTAATGGGCTCATCTGTAGGGCGAGCGTCCACATAAAAGTCTGTAGAAGCATCTCCTGTGGTAAAACTACACAGGAGTACATGTCTTTAAATGGAGCAACAACAAGAACAAACAAAACTGTGCAATGGAACAACATAAGCGATATGCAGCTTGTTTTTTTCTGTTCCTCTCACCTACTGTGTTTGCCACAGTGTGATTTGCATAACTTGACTAATCAGTCATTTAATGTTCCACTTTGAATGCCGCCAGGTTTATAATGTTCGTTACAGTATGAACATCAATGGGGAGGTAAGGGAAGGCTCCGTGGAAATCGATTCCGACAACAACCTGGAGAGATTTAAAACGGGGAGCGGAGCTGGGGAAGCTGTGGAGATTCATGACTTTCAAATTGTGAGTGAATGCGTCCTTGTTCTTCTCCCTTTTCCTGAGCTTGGTTCAGCAGAGACCGTCTTTGTGTGCTTAGCAAAAGTAGCAGAGCTGTGAATGTAAACATGGCATCACTGTGATTTCGGGTGCAGGGAATAACCGGAATCCACTTCTCTGGAGGAGACAAGTGCTACATAAAATCCCAAATCAAAGCCAACCTTCCACGTATGGGAGTTCACAACAAAGAGTCACTGACGTTTGACCTGGTACGTGTGCACTGCCTGCTGTTGCGTTTGATCCATTTGATGTGCTGTTTTTTTTCCTTTTAACGCTGCAGTTTCCTCCTCTATCTGAGTGTTTCAAGAAAAGTTCTCTTCTTTTTTGTTTCCCTTGCCAGACAGATGAAATCATGCCGGTGCGGTTTGATGAGGAATTCCTCACATGGGTTGCTGCAGAGCGGCCACTGAAGGATACCAGTTTCCTGAGCGACAAAATCCTGGCTCTATGCGGGGAACTTCCCATTTACTGGCTACAACCTGTTCTACCTAAAGGTCACCTTTATATCTCTTGTACAGTTGTTATTGTTATTATACTGTTGTGTTCAATATAATGGCAGTGTGTTTAAAAACGTGAGTAAAGCCAAAGTCCTTATAATCATTTTTATTTCAATGCATTGGGAACACTGCATTTTATATCCTAAATCAAAATGTGAAAATTAAGAAAAAATAATATCAGGCTGTTTGAAATAGCAGTATCTGCATTTTCCTTTACAAACTCAAATATATAAATCCTGAAGATTTTTCAGTTTATATGAAAAATCTTCAGGATTTATCATTCCTGTCAATCACTAAATTAATATTTATTTGTTATGATCATGGTTTCTGAGACCTGCTTCATATCTGTGTTGCATGGACTCAACCGACTTCTGGCACATATGAACAGGTTTTACAGCCTCAAAATACCTCAGAAACATCATGTTTGATGTTAGCCCATACATTTTCATTAGGATTAAGGTTTGGGGATTAGGTTGACCACTCCATAATTTTAATTTTGTTGGTTTACAACCAAGATGCTGTTGGTTTACTGGTGTCTTTAGGGTCGTTGTCTTGTTGAAACACACATTTCAAGTGTGTTTCCTCTTCAGCATAAGGCAACATGACCTCTTTGAGTATTTGCAGCATGGTGCTGCAAGTATCATGATGTAGGGATGTTTCTCTTACTACGTTGTCAGGCCTATATCGCATACAAGATATTATGGATCAGTTCCTATATCAGAATACTTGAAGAGGTCATGTTGGCTTATGCCATAGAGGAAATACACTTGAAATGTTTGTTTAAACAAGACAACAACCCCAAACACATCAGTAAACCAACAGCATCTTGGTTCAAGACTAAAAAAATTAAAGTTATGGAGTGGCCAACCCAATCCCCAAATCCCAATCTCATTAAGAACATGTGGGCTGACATCAGAAATGCAGTTTCTGAGTTTCTGAGGCAAAACCAGGAAATTCAGAGGAATTGTGAGGCTGAAACACCTGTTCATAGGACACAGAAGCTGGTCAAGTCTAGGCAACACAGATGTGAAGCAGTTCTCAGAAACCATGGGTATACAATTAAATATTACTTTAGTGATTCACAAAAATGCTAAAGCATTAATATTTGTCAGTTTATACAGTGAATATTTGAGATTGTAAAGTCAGGCACTGCTATTTCTTTGAACAGCCTAATATTCATTTGTCTTTATTTTCAGTAAAATAATTCAAAATCTGACACATTTTTTCACATTTTGATTTTGATTTGATTTAAGATATAAAATGTAGTGTATTAATACACATAATAATATTGTAAGTATTTTGGGTTTACTGACATTTTTAAACACACTGCTATTATTATGAACAAAACTGTATATTGATTCAGTCCATCTTGGAGCCTTGGAACAACAGAGCATGGCCTATTTCATTTGAAGTATTGCACATTTCTTCATACTTATTAAAGCCCTGATTGTTACTGCCCTGTTTATCTGCCGACATGAGTTACCGAAACACTTGAACATCTTGAATATGCACTACATTTAGAGCCTTAACAACTGAAAATGGCTCCGGTCTTGTGTTAAAAAAAGAATAGGTTCTTGAAATATGCAGGGCCGCTTGATATCGTTGCAGCTTGATTTAATTATTCAGGACATCTGAGACTGGCCCAGCTATGAAGAATCGAGCTCAGAGGACACGCGTGGCGTCTTGTGGATGTTGACCCAAGTACTCTTTTTTTCCTCCTGTGGCTGCTGTGAACAGATGGGGAGAGGAGAAAGCGAGACACGCAGCGAGACACGCAGCGCGCCAAGCGGCAGTTTAACATGGAGGAGTTTGAGGCAGCTGCCAGGGAGAGGGACCCAGTGAGTCATACAGAGAATGACACCCCCAGAGCCGAGGAAGAGGAGGAGGGGGCACAATCTACCGCTGGGTCAGCATACAACCCTGAAAACCCTTATCATGTGAGTACAGACAACATCACTTATGATAAAACAAGGCGTCAGAGCTGGTGAATTTTTTATTAATTATCAAGAGGCATTTACAGAGCCCTGAAGCAACCCTTCAAGTAACATTATGGATTGGAACATCTCTATTCTGCCAACATCATCCTTGTTAAAAGTTCACAATTTCAAAAGAAATAGAAGTGTGGAAACATGTTAACCCTCGATTGCATAGTGCTGCCATATGGCAACAATTACTCTATTTTTCGAAAAAGCTGTGATATAAAATCTATGTTTTTACAGTTAGGTGTGAAAAGGGGGCTTTTATTTTTGAAGTACATACAGTTTATAAGGTCACATGACCAGGATATCCTGTTTGCTCATTGCATTTGATATATGAGCATCACTGTTCCACAATTTTCAGCAAATAAAACATTACATATATATATATATATATATATATATATATATATATATATATATATATATATATATATATGCTTTGTTATTATTATTTCTTTTTACATTGAATTCAATTTTAATGTTCAGTTACATTTGTTGCCATATGGCAACCAGTGTTAAGCAAGTTACTTCAAAACTGTAATGCTATGTTATATATCACTTGTTACTGTCATTTCAAAGTAATTCATTACATTACAATATTAATGTATTTAAAATGTAAGGCATTACACTACTATTACATTACTTTTAAGTTACTCTCACATTTGTACCGAGTAAAATATTACCATTTTTTCCTGTAATGCCTTACACCTTACCGTCATTATTGTGTTACACCTTAAATTAGTGCTTTACAGTAATTCATTACTTTTGTAACATGTTACTCCCAACACTGATGGCATTCAAAACATTTCTTACCATGTCTAAGTAATATTTCATGCAATAGAGGGTTAACAAGGATTTAGTTTCTCTATCTGCTGTGGGTATGTGCTGCTGTTACTGTTGAGTGGGCGTCATATTAGCTGCTAATTATTGGTCACTTGTGTAACAGCTGCCACTCCAAGTTGAACTTATGAACCGGAGCAAAAAAATTCCCACTGCTTATAAAAATTCATATCGCCTAAAAGAAGTGGAGTCACGTGTTTGGGAGGATGAGAGGTTCTGAGTTTTGAAAATATTTGAATTGCAAATGAGTATACATTTTTTAAAAAAAAAGGAACGAGAGAGAGATGAGGCTGCTCATCAAAAATTTAACGTTGCTTCAAAACCTGCAGCGCAGCGGAGAGGCCGGAGAGGAAGGCGCCATGACCTTCGCCACCATGCTGGACCACCAGGGCATCTGCTGCTCAGAGTGCCGACGCAGCTACACCCACTGCCAGAGGATATGCGAGCCGCTGCGTGGCTACTGGCCCTGGCCTTATAACTACAGAGGGTGCCAGGTAGCTTGCCGAGTCATTATGCCCTGTCGCTGGTGGGTGGCACGCATACTGGGTGTTGTGTAGGAATGCACGCTACATTACAAACGTAGGTTTGTAAGATAACTTTTTTTTCTTTTAAACACCCCTCCCCCCCAAGAAAAGACCCAAAAGGTCTCTAAACTTACAGCTTCTGTGCATACTGGATATTTGTTTTCTGAATTTGTAAATGTAAAAAACTTAGGTCATAGGTAAATAGATGTTTCTGTCTGCAGGCATACACTACTGGGTCAGTGACAAAAATGTGGTGTGATGTTTAAAACATTAAAAATACATGCTATCAACAAGTTTAATATTCTAGGTGGATTATATATTTAAAATGTATCATTCTGTTTTGGTTACACCATTTGACATTTCATGTTAAAAAGCACAAAATCGATAATTTTATTTACAAAAATTGTACAAATGGACTTTTTAATAACAAGAAACCAACATGAACACAAAATGAACATTTTAAGAGACCCAATGAATGATTCTTAAAACTGTATTTTAAAAAAGGTTCTGACTTTCTCATCTTCCCAAACATTATTTGTCACTGACCCTACTTCTTTACAGACAGGAAAACTAGAAAACAAATAAATGTTGTATTCCTGTCCACAGCTACACTCTCACAAATGGGTTGCACAAATGAGTGCATTCATTTTTGCATGGTGTAATACCAAGGCTTAATGCACTGTACTGTGCTTAATGGAAGGTATGGGACTGAATCCAAAGGTTCAGCAGATCATGTACCTTTTTCTAACTGAATAGGCTTCAATAAATTCTAATTACAGTATGTGGTGGCTTTGATGTAGATGTATTTTTTTCACCCTTTTTTTGTGTGTGTCACGAGTTGTTTTTTCACGGTTCCGCTGGGTGCTTTACTGATAAAGCTGAAGTGACAGCAATGGGTTGCCACTACTTCCATTCACAGCTCGGAATCGGTTTGAGGGCAATGCAATTTGTGCACATTGACATCTGCATTGACGTGGACTAATGCGAGATGAGTGTCATGGCCATGAGAGTGATGTTTTTATTAAATAAATACATTTTTCTTTTTTTTCCTATGAAAAGTGCAGATGCTAAGCTACCAAATAACATGATCACGAAGACGTGATTCGTTTGTTCATTTATTTCTGTTACCGAGGACATTCCGAACACCTCAAAAAATCGAAAAAGAAATCAGATTACTATCTCTCAAAAAGCCTTAAGCCAACTTTCTAAATAATTGAGAGGAGCCATGTTGCGATCAAGACGATTTCACAGAGGGTAATCCCACATCAAATTACAACAGATGTGAAATTGCACCATATCTGCCACCAAAGCTGCATTGAAGCGGCATGAGGAAACAACACAAAAGAGATGCTTGTCTCTTTGCTTGGAGATCGTTCCTGGTTTTCATGGGGGTAGAGGTGCTTATCACATCTGCAGTGCTGATAAGACGGCCTCTGTGCTTCCGTAGGCTATATAATATTAATCCCTCTCCCACGTCTGCAGATGCACTTAAAGGAAGGTGACAAGCATGACATATCCAGGACCTCCTGATGGCTCGTGCTCTGGAGTGCAGCCGCTAAAAGAGCCCCAAGTACCCTCAAGTGATGTAAATTTGCAGGGGGAGTCCAATTTCCATCACAGCGCTGTCACCGCCATGGTCATTAAACTAAATCATCCCGCTGTGTGTCACACAGCTCCCGTTTTAAAGTCCCTTCGATAATGGAGTTATACTTGGACTGCAGATTGCAGCACAACAGACGATGTCTGACCTAACAGAATTTCTTCTTCATAAAATCACAGGTGGACAGGCTCCATGAACATAAGAGATAATGTGAAATTATGATTTATTTGAGAGACATTTGTTGTATCTCACCTGCACAAGCTTCAGTTCAGTACAACCATATAGGGTAATTTAAATGTAAATTGGGACACTTCGTAAATCGCTTGGGACAATAACACAATACCAAATATGCCTTTTCATGTATATTTATTAATAATAATGACTGTTTCTGATCACTTTGTATTGGAATTATGTGAAAAAATATAACCATTTATATTATATCTCATCTGAGAAAATGTTTAGTGTTTAGATTTGTCATACCAGGCTACTTACCATGTATATTTCTGGTTCAGTCTAGATTTGAAGTATTATCTGATCCACCATAGAAACCATAAACTAAGCAAATCACCTGTTTCTTGTCAAGCACAGTTATGTCAACAGTTTGAAATCCTTTGTAGTCATTGGCTCTAATTTACAAAGGGGCTGGGACCTCCAAACCTTAAATGACCCATTTTACCTGATATCATCCTCCCAAATAAAACCTCTAGTCGGTAGCAGCAACTGAAATTTAAATATGACGTGTTGCGGAGCCTGTTGCTGTTGGCGGTTTCCTTGTTTTTTTTGTTGATACAGCAGTACAAGACAAAGAGCTCTGAGTCTAAGCTCAACAAAAAGGAGATGAAATGCACAAAAACAAAAGGGGAGGGGGAGGAGAAAAAGTAACAAGCAACAACTCAAAAATGCCATTTAAACAGAAGGGGGAAAAAAACACATAGCTCGAAATAACAGTTTTGTTATCCCGAGGCTCTGTTTTCTAAAAAAACTTGTTTCATTTGCCGCCACTTTCCCCTCGAAGTGAAACGCACGCCCCCGTCGAGTAGGAAAAGACGAATGTGGTTTGGAGAGGGACTTTTTTTTGTGTAGGACAGTGGTGTGGTGTCTTTTTTTATCTTTGACTCCCTCCCCTCTGGAGCCAAGCTTACCCTGGGAGCCCTGCAGGCCGGGGAACAAACAGATCTTTGTGAGCACTGACCCACTGTGCCCAGCAGCCAGACTGCCAACCTTCACTCCTGTGCTAATAGGAAACCACAGACATAGAGGAGTCCGTGGCGGAGCTCTTCTCACATCCACCTGTGCTTTTATCATTACCCAAAAAAAAAAAAAAACAAGCACAAGGCAGGCAGGGAGCTGCGGTGACCACTGTATGAAAAGCTTTTCTGCCGATATCCCCTTGGCACCCACACTCTGCACCACAACACATTTGGGATACCTTAGCTGCTAATTTATTTTTGTGGCATAGATTTGTGCTAATCAAGCCGTACACCCACTAGAAGCCTCCTATAAATACGTCAATAGGCCCCTGCCATAAATTTGCCTGTTGTTTGCCCAGGAGGCATTAGAAGTGCGAATGGACGTGTGAAGCGAAACCACTCTGGTAAACTTGTCCTACATTTGATTGCATGTTTCCATTACATCCAAACACGAAATGAAATAAACAGTAGTGACAGTCCATTTTGCACCTTAACCAGAACACAGAAACCCTTTTAGGGTGAGCTCATTATGTTTTTCTTCTGCAAGAAAGCACCAGCCGTTCACTTATAGATGCTGGCGTCTCAGAAAAAAACTGTAATCCGACAGTTTCGCGCCGGCAGTAACCCCCCCCCCCCCCCCCCCCCCCCCCAGTACCTTGACTTTTTCTGTCTTTTCTTTTCTCCTGAATGGTCAGAAATAACATGGCTGGACGAAGAGAGGGGGCTCAGTACATGGCGCAAATGCTTTTTTAATCCCATGGTTGAGTGACCACTTGCAGCTCTACCCACTAGTCTGACTCTGCCTGCAATTTGCAGGTCTCTCTGAAGTTTACTTGCCGTTGGCTGAAGTGTCCGCTTCCCCCTCTCTCTTTTTCATTTGTACACCCTCTTATTTTGGTATGCAAGCCCCAAATGGCCATTAATTAAATGCCTGCTGGTATTGCAGCCTATAGGCTATGATTATTTCAATAAGCTAAAACTGTAAATATTGTCTATGGACAGCATTCAGTGAATTACAATCCTCCTGGGTGCCTCAATTACTCTGCACACACTGCAGGGATTTTTTTTTTGCTCCCTGTGTATTGCACTCGGTTGCATGGTCTTCTTGTTTCACTCGAATAGAAAAACCTGTAGTGTGCAGGGTCTAAATTGGACACAGCGTCTTGGTTTTACACCATCGTTTCATAGAGACACACAGTGCACGTTTGACAGTTCGTGCTGCAGAGGCATCCGATGTCAGGATTCAGGAGCGCCTCACAAAAGAGGGGTGGCGGTCATCTCTATAACAGGGGCGAAATCCTGTTTCATTGATGGGGGGACAATAAACAATACATTTTCAAAGAATAATTTCTAGAGGGTCATGAAAAAAAAACATATTACCATAATAATCTGGTCCTATCTTCTAACATTCCTTTGAAACTTGCCTCAGCATGATGCTTTAAACAATGTTATTAAAAGTAATAATAGTAGTTATAGCAATGTATTTATATTTCTATGTAATGTAATAAGATGATAAATGAATGAGGTAAAACCAGTAAAATCTTTGATGGAGGACCAGATCCCCCCTCTCTCTACTCTTCTTCCTGCTACCTCCTCCCTCCCCTTGGTCGCTGTCGCTACGGTAACTTACATTGTTAGAGCTCGTTGACGATCATTAGGTATGATCTTAACCAAAGTTAAAAAAGAGACGGATTTTGGACTAATTTTGAATAAGTGGTGTGATAAATGACTTACTGGCTTCTACATGTTAGTTTGTTTGGATTCTTCCACATAGCTAGCTAATAGCTGACTATCAGAAATAGCCGTTAGCCACTGGCCCCGCCCACTGGAAAAGAGCAATTGGACCAAACCATTTTGTGGAATGGGGTGGGGGGGTTCATAAATTTTCAACACTTAAGAAACGCATTGTTTTACATTTAGCAGTGCTTGTGGTGTTTTTTGTTTGTTTTTTGCATTTCTTTAATATTCCAAATAATTTTGTTGTATTTACAAAGATTAGGGAGGGGGGCAACTTTGTGGAAGGGAGTCACATCCCCTATGCCCCCCCAGGGTTTTAAGACTGTTTGTCCGTGAGGACATAGTTAATCACAAAAATAAATCACACTCCTGTTGCAGAATTTGATTTTTTTTTTGAGAAGCTCCTGTCAATATATGTCACTTTTTTAAACTTCAAGTCACGGTAGGATATATATACACCCAAGAACATACATACCCTCTGGTGGGATCCTTAAAAAAGAACTATAGATAGCTCAAAGCAGAATCAAATCCAGACTATACATCCTCCAACAAAGCAATGTCAAGAGGCTTGCCACATGAAAGCGAAAGTTGTCCAAAGAGTTGCGGGGAAAGCGCTGGCAAAGTTTATGTAGAAAAAAGTAAATGTGTTTTTTTAATCCTCAGCAGCACACGTGCAACAATGAGGAAGCCTGAGTGCTTAGATATGCCACCCCGGGGGCAGGCTCTATACTTAAGGCTTACAACAGCCTCATTATCTCCCTCAACTCACATCAGATCCTAGCAGCAGTTTGTCACAGGCAGGCTCCTCTCTGCCAGTAGGCATCAGACCAATCCTCCTGCAACACTACTGTACATAATTGCCATATGGACAGCATTTTGAGCCAGACTGAAGACTAAAAAGCCCTCCAGGCAGATTCCCCAGATAACTAAATGAATATTTTTTATCTCATTTCCATCTAATTTGCACCACATTATTATACAGAACTGGAATTTTTAATTAATTGATAGAACAGATCAAACACAGGTTTACACTTTGATTTTCTGGAGCTGTTATTTTGATAATTTGCATGACTTTTTTCTCATGCCAAGCCTCTTTTTTTTAATCTCCCGGAATTTCAATGTCTGTATATGGAAACACTATAATAAAACACACAGCAAATTAATAACTGTCAGCGCACATGAAATGGTTGTCTTGGTTGCATGAGCAGTTCCAGTGGGAAGTCCTTTTTACCTGTCACCCCCACTGATCAATTAATTTCACACTGTTTAATTAAATCCACAGTCTGGGTAGTCTGGGCTGCACCGTGGGGAGTCCTATCTGAGGCGTGTGTGCACAGAGATTACCAAAGAAGGTCTCAGACACCCGCTCTCCGACTCGCGCCAATGTTGACACCGACGTCACCCTTCTCTGGATACCAGAGCATATTTGTGTCAGCGTCATCCGGCAGTTAGTGAGCTGAGCAGGACATGATAGCAGCAGCACCGTTTGTTGATCTGCTGGCATTTACACAAACCAAAAGGAGCCCAAAGTATTTGACAGCATTTACATGCAAATTTCACCATAGTGTATGTAAACCTTGGATTAGCAAGGTTTACATACAACCTTGGCAAGAAGGTCACAGGTTCAAGACCTCCTTGGTCCTGGGTCTGGGACCTTTCTGTGTGGAGTTTGCATGTTCTCCCCGTGTCTGCGTGGGTTTTCACCGGGTACTCCGGCTTCCTCCCACAGTCCAAAAACATGCTGAGGTTAATTGGTGACTCTAAATTGCCCGTAGGTGTGAGTGTGTGAGCAAATGGTGTGTGTGCCCCACGATTGGCTGGCGACCATCTGGGGTGTATCCCTGCCTCTCGCTGTAACGCGCTGGGATAGGCTCCAGCAGACCATGTGACCCTAATGAGGAATAAGCAGGTATAGAAAATGACTGACTGACTGATCTTAATTCAATATTGATCTTATAACTTTTTTTTCCTAATATGCTAAAATAGATTTCTTGCAATATGGCAACATTATGCAAATAGGAGAACGTCCTACTCTATACAAACTAATGGAGTCCCATTGACCTTTATAGCATGAAACTATCTTGAGACTATGTTTACAGGTTTTTCATATATTTAAATTATTATTAGATTAATATATTAATATATCTATTATTTAGGCCATTTTAAGTAATAAAACATTCAGTCTAATTACTATTTATTGCAATAAAGGGTTAACTTATGGCCTCTCCAGGGTATAACAATACTATAGTATACAGATTGATAAACATTACATATTTTACCATTTCTAAGTAGTATTTCATGCAATAGAGGGTTAAGTGGCGGGAAAAAAACACTATTTGGTTTATAAAACTATAAAAAGAAAATCTTAAAAAAACACACACACACACAAATAAGGAATTGAAATGCAACCAACAAGAGCAATTCCAAAAAATGTGCACATACAAAAACACACAAACACCACATGGACCACGTTCAAGCCAGATCAAAAACAGCAACAAATTGGCTTCAGTGCGTGAGCATATTGAACTCACATATCCTGTCCAACATTGTTGTATGCAACAGTCAAAGCCTCAGAGACACAGAGATATCTCTCTTATGCCAGAAAAGAGAGCGGTGCAAGGAGTGTGTGTGTGTGGCACAGCAGGAAATACGACTGTGTGGGCTGGGAAGCACACGTTACTTTCTCTGTTCTCCCTAAACATATTTTTGGCATCTCTAATCACAAACAAACATGTTTTTTGAGTCAGATTGTCAATTTTTTGCTATTACAGTACAACTTACAAACAAGATAGAATATATTTCAATGGTGCATGACTTGTGACTAGATATGCAATTTGTAGGATTACAATGGTTATTGAAAGGATTAAACTGACACTTACTTCTTAATATGTCATAATAACAAACGTTAGATTGATTCCAACTGTCATCTGGTCACTCTGGTGGCATTTTACATATTGAGGAAAAGCAATTAGGTGCATAAATTGGTGTGGTGTGCAAGCAGCATGTCTTTGTGTTTTCCATTGAATGCACCAAGAGCTATTAAAGCAATTAACACAAACTGTAATGACACTGGTATGAAAACAAATCATGGCATGAATCAAGCTTGTCAGTTCAAATGAAAAGGTTATTTTTAGTGAATTCCTTTATTAAAAACATAATAATAAAGACATGTTTCAACAGTGTATGTCACTTAACTAGGGTTTAAATAGAGCACTTTCCTTGCATATTTCAATTGTCATTAAACCACAAGCTCAGCTAAGAAAAAACACACATTATACATAGATGAAAGTTTATTTACAGTACTTTAGTGGAAGGTTTAATCAGTTGTAGATAATATCATAAACATACATTTTGTTTTTCATTTTCACATAAGCATCGCCAACATCACACGCTGCTTTTTATTAAACAAACTTTTCTTTGCAAACAGTGGGGAGACAAGATAAAGTCCTAATTGGCATTCCAGCGCACAGCATCAAGACACGTTTGCCGACTGATACAGAATTAGCAGGAACAGCAGCACTCTATTTTGTGCTTGCCTTGTCCTGTGACAGGAAGACCTATCAGGTGCTCATCTCCCCCCACCACCCACCACCCCCTCATCCCTCTCTCCTCCTGACCTCATTCTGTCATCTCCGTTTTCCTTCTTCCCCACTCTCAGGTCTTTTATAAAGTGTCTCCATGCATTACACATTTAACAATGCATTAAAAATAGGCCACCATCAATCAGTCATTCCCACAGACAGAATCTACTTGTGGCGCCGATTTGATATGTTTCTCAAGGTTTTTTTGAGAATGAAAGGGACCCTTCGGATTCTGTCGTGTGGGGGACTTAACGGAGATGAAAACATACATTTATGTGATAATAACACCCCATACCCCATAAAACCAACCGTTGTCTTTTCAATTCCCATTTGCTTGATTGTGTGTCTTTTTTATTCTTTTTCACCAGAATCCAGACACAGAATCAAAATAATATATATGCAGGCGGTTAAAGCCGTGACAAGATATATGTTGATAGGTGCCAGGTTAACATCATGCCCTCAACAATGATTTGAGGACTACGATGCATGATACAGGATAGGTAGTAGGTAAAAATCTGATGTAATGGTTGAGAGTGAGTCAAGCCTGAGGGGCAAATAGTCTGAATGGTCTGACTCCGACTTGCTCATGCCAAAGCAGATGTTCTACTGACGACAGCAGCGCAAAAAAAAAGACAGTGCAGCATGTTATTCGGAGGGTGTTTTAAATTATTAGGGTCTGCAGAGAAGAGCAACTTTGGTTGAGGAACACCAGAGGACTCGTGGTGTATTTCCAGAGTTTAACGTGAGCTTTGTTAGCACTTGCTCAGGTAGAAAAAGTCTTGTGAGCTTTGATGTTGCTGCTCTGCTCCGAGGCGTGATCCTGCGTCCTGGACTTCAAAACAGACTGCGCCTCGTCGTGAGTAACGGGCTGATGAGGCAGACACCGGCTGCACAGACACGCCTGAAGGACAGCACAAACAAAGGCGTTCAACAAGAGGACAAAAGAAGTTTCCAACTCACCTCAAGTGGAGAAAATTTTACTCTTGAAGATTCATGGTCTCAGTGGAATAAAGCATTGGCCATGCTGTATGTCTCCCATCGATGAAATCTGCTTAACCCTCTATTGCATAGTGTTGTCACATGACAACAATTACTCTAACTTTTATCTAACTCTAAAAAGCTGTAATATAAAACTGTTTTTAAAGTTAGGTGTGAAAAGGGGGCTTTATTAGTTATTAGTTTTGTTTTGTTTTTTCTAATATGGTAAAATAGATTTATTCCCATATGGCAACAATATGCAAATATGGTCCCACTGACTTACATATCAGGAAACTATCCCAACACTATGTACCTATAATATAACTTTTTCTGATATTTCCTCTTATATTTCTTAAAAATATATATTATTTAGGCCATTTTAGGTAATAAAAATATTCAAATCATTTCTTACCACGTCTTAGTAATATTCCATGCAAGAGAGGGTTAATAAATTAAGCTTTTCAAAAAGCAGGATGCAAAACTTATTATCTATTATCACGGGTCCAGATTCCTCCAGCAGGCACATCTTGTCTCACTTAGATTCTCTGCATCAAAAACCCAGTGGAGAAATCTCGGATTTTATCTTCGACAAACAGGTGAAGTAAGTCATTCAATCTGGTTTTCTGAAACTTCCTAATATCTTTAAAACTCTTTTTTTTCTTTTTTTTCAGTACATAATGCTCAGGCTACTGTTAATGAATGATGTCTCACTCAATGCAACCTCTACAAAGTTCAATTAAAGAGGTGCAGGAAAACTACTCACACAGTCCAATAATGCCTAATGCCTATTTTAACATGTTTACACTGTTTTTGAATGAATAAACTTGTATTATTATTAATATTATTAATTGATATTTAAAATACTGTTTTAAAAAGCATTCATCAGGTCTCTCAAAATGTTGGAAATATGGAAATATAAAATAAGTTCCCTGTTTCCAGTAGAGTGCAAATACCTCTTTAATAGCCAAAATAAATCAAAGCATGTTAAGACATGAGCAAGCAGTACAAAACTAATGGCTTTTTAAAAGAGTGCCCTGAAGCCTTTCTCTCTCAGACGATTGCCAAGTGTCAGTTTTACTCTGACGATAGCTTTCCAGACCATTTTCACTCATTACTGTACACCCTTGGGTCCCTGCTCACTCAGGTCTCGGGTCCGTTTTGTAGACATGACTCCATATGTCCACAGTGACGCATACAACAGCTCACCCAGCCACAAATCACAATGTTTAACCCCCATATCCTATGTGTTTCAACATGAATAGTACCATGCATAGGAACAGCTGGGGAGAGACAATGAGACATTATATCTTACCTGGAAACATCTCTTAAATCTTTTGCTGACTATGTACAATGCAATAGGGTTGATGCACGAGTTGATTGATGCCATATTAATGCCAAAATAGTCCAGGACAAGAAAAACACTAAAAAAGAGGAGGATAACTGTAAAATATGCCACAAGAAAGAGTAAAAACTTGGCAATAAACAACAAAAAGTACTGGATTTTTCAAGCTCACCTCAGCAGTTGACACCTATTAGGATCCTTCTCATCATAGATGGTCAATTTTAAGATTCTGCTGAGGTATAGTGGCAGCCAGCAGATCGCGAACACAAACACCAGGCTGAAAACTGTTTTTGCAACTTCTCGCCTCTTGAAAAGAAAATAAATATATATAAAACACATTAAAACGTGATGTAAAACCTAAAAATGGGGACTATGCTTTTAATAATTGGATCAGTGATAAATCTGCCATGTGGTGTAACCCTGAAAACTTGGAAGCAAATAGTTTAACTCTTTTAAAAGTCTTAAAAAATTAAAAAGACATGCTATCAACAAGTTTTATATTCTAGGTGGATTGAATATTTAAAATGTATCATTCTTTTTCAGTTACACCATTTGACATTTTGTGTCAAAAATCACACAAAATCATGATTTTTGTAAAAAATTAAAAAGAAATCGTACAATTTTAAATAACAAGACTTTTAAATAACAAGGAACCAAAATGAACACACAATGTACATTTTGAGAGACCTGCTGCTTCTTTAAAATGTAGTTAAAAAATGACTTTCTCATCATACATTAACTTGTCACTGACCCAATTATGATTCTAAAGTGCTATTCAGGGTTAACCTGCTTAGTGTGGTCGCTTAATGTATTCTCGGTGCTCCGCAGCATTTTCCTGGTCATCAGCGTGTAGAAGACAGCGGTCCAGATCAGTGGCATGCAGAAGTAGAAGCCAAAGAGCCACCAGTCCTTCACGGATTTGTAAAACTGTTGATTAAAGATGACAGAAGCCCACAGTCAGTCGGTGCAACGCAGTGGTTCCTATCTTACAGCAGTCTTTACATGATGAGACACACAAGATGACATTGTATAAGAACATGTCGGGGTATCTGATGGATGAATTAGAGGATATTATGTGTTACATTTCAAAACATTATACAGGGTATGACAAAGAATCACATTTTGATCTAATTAACTCATGTTGTGTTCCCAATCAAATTAGACCATTTCAAAGTTTTGGTCTCTGGTTAATTTGATCAGATTCACCTCAGATTCCATGACTTTGTCCATAAAGAGGATTTCAGCACACAAAATAAACTGTATTAATTTTTATACAATTCTGTGTGTTTTATTCAACATTTGTACACTCTTGGTGTGGTGTGTTGAATTAGAAATTGAACTCGGGTACAACATATTTGTCAGATAGACACACAGACACAAACACACACACCCCTTGGTGTGGCAACCACACCTGTTGCAGTTCTCATAAACAATTGCAACATATTAGTCAGTCTGAGGACACACACACACACACACACACACACACTCTTTAAGGTTTCAAAACAAATTTCCTTGATAACTTTGACCCAAAGTATTTTGTGATAACCAGTAGACTATGATTCATCTGATTATTTCTTATAGTCAAAATAATCCAGAAATTATGTTTTTTAGAACTTGATTTCAAGATGTATAAGTTCAGATCAATGACGCATACATGTCATAAATAACAAATAGAAGTTCCAAACTTGTAATGTTGATAACAAGTTATGTTGATTAAAAAAAAAATCTAACACAACAAGAGATGAGTCTTAATGGAACAGGAACACCACACTGATCAACATGAAACAAACATAACATGAGGGTTAAATTTGTTTAAATATCTTTGTTTGAATGGGAAATACCTGCATGAACGGCATGGTTTGCATAGGATGAAGAAGACATATTCTCAGATGCTTGTCTTTATACTCCATTGTTATCATATCAAAGCCAACAACTTCAGGCACAGCCAGCATGAGAGAAATAACCCATATCAAAGTTATTTCGATTGCTGTCCACATTGAAACCCCTATGCCTTTGATACGTTTCCAGGATACCACAGCTCGGTACCTGCGAAATCAAAGGGAAAATGTTATGGCTTAGGGGGAGCCTTTTGTCTGATGATCCATTTTTTTGCATTTAAAGAACATTTCTGAGGGCTGGTACTAAACAAATCTATCTGCTTGATGAAATGCAGCAGCCCGGCACACTGCATTTCCTGCTTCTTATCGACTCACCTGTCCACACTCAGAGCACATAAGCTCAACACGGTTATTCCAACGGAGGTTTTCTGTATGAAGGGAACTAGTTTGCACAATACCAAACCAAAAGGCCAATCTTCTGCCATGAGCTGCAAAAGCATTAGGATATTTTCTGTAAAAACACCCTCAACCGATTCAAGATTTAGATTGAAGTTCGAAAATGTACAGAAAGAGCAGAGAAAAAAGGATAAGGGTTCAGTGTTACTTTCTGCACAACACAAAGTGAATAACTTACCCTGTATGCGTTGATTGGAATGTCTATTACAACATGGATTAAATCCCCCAAAGCAAGGCTGGCGATGAGAATGTTTGGTCCACTCCTCATGCCTTTGTTGACATATATGATTTTCAGTAAGGCTGAATTACCCAGTATTCCAACAACAAAAACAACAACAGAGACCACAGTATTGATATATTTGAAGGTGTCTCGGATTCCGGCTGACACCAAGCACATGGGAGGGTTGGGTGTTTTTGGTCCTGCTATGTGAGGCGGATGAATTGAGCTGTTGGATTTCTGCATCGTATCTGCCATTTCAGAGAGTTCAATTACAGAGGAAGGTGCAGAACGCTGGTCGCTGGCCTCGCTGCCGATGAGAATATTTCCCAAACAAAGAAAAAGAGCTGCCGTCCACAACATTGTTGACAACTTCTGCAAAATTCACAAAAACAAAAAAAAACTGAAATTTGAGAGAAAAATAATTATCACACCTTAGCCTTGGAGCTATTACAGTCAAACACTGAGGTCAGGTAAAATATCATATAATTTAAGAATCAAAATAATAGGGCTAACAGCATTGATACAGTATGAAACAGGGAATTATGGTAGCTTACCTTCAGCTATACACATACAAAATTCTGCATGAAATGTCCCTGTAATACCCACAAAAGAGGCTTTATGTTTTAACACAAAGAACTACTCTTTGCTGCTGTGCCTGCTATAAATGTTTGAACCCAGCGGAGGAAAATCAAGGTTTTATAGACTACAGTATTGTTGTCAGCATTAGTCATCAATCTGTCAGTAGTGACTGTAATTACTTCCCTTGATGCATCACCCTGAATAAAAGGATGGCATTGAAGTGTACAGTCTGTTATCACAGTGAGATCATTTTGTGGGCTCGTTTCCCCCCTTTCTCTGTCTGAAATGAAAAAAGCATCAAATTTAAATGTAGCAAAATGTCTGCTTCAGTGAAGGTGTGATAGTTTTTTTTTCTTTTTGACACAGGCCCATCATTAGTGAACATGATGGAAGAAAGGGAAACATTTTGGATGTGCATGATCCCAATGCAGAACAGGCTTACTGCCGGGCAACTGCATTTGAACAATAACAAAAGAAAAGAAACTGGTGCAACATTCAGTGAGTGTCTGTCTGAGTCTAGCAGATTTGCTTAAATTTTGCTTTTTTTTCTTTAAATATGAGCAAGTCTCCATTCTAACAGAGCGACATTGCCTGTACATATCTCCTGAGAGTCCTAAACAAGGTGACGCCTTCTTCCCTCAACAGCTTTATGACAACCTGCAGAGCCTGGAGGACCAGACAGATCCCATTGTTAATACCTGACAACTACCCCAGCTCTCCTTTTGAACGTTCAAATTTTTGTGTTCCGCTGGCTACAAATGACCTTGGGAAACTATGCACCAACGCGCTTCCACAGGAACAGACGATAAAAGAAAAGTGAGTTGGTTTGAGTTAGATATGAAAAAGTATGACGACTGTTCACAGTTTGGCTGTCAAGCTCAACATTATTACAACTGTTTTTTTTTTCTTCTCCATATAGGCCACTGGAGAGAACTGAGGTGCTTCAGTGCGCCTGTAAAAAAGAAGCCGTAAGGAACATTTTTAATGATTTACATTAATGTGCATTGTTACATTTTATTCTCCTGCAGCAGTTACTACATTTATACCACTAGTTGATCACAATGGGTCCTTGGTTTAGGCCTTTCTGATGACATCTTGCTTGTCAAGCTGGTTACAGAACTTTATCAAGTAGTTAAAAACAAAAGAAAACACTGTAAGGAATGTACGTTATTCAACCAGTGATAAGTTAGCGATCCTCCATCCAATTTATGATCATTACAGACACTGCTAAGGAGTAGACATATTTTCATTTGAAAACATATGGTTGGATTATTGGTGAACACCCCTGGAAAAGGTGAATGTTATTCAGTCTCAAATAACTTGAGCTACAACACCCAGGGACATGTTTTTCTGTTGGACATAGGCTGAACTGAGAGAACCACAAAAGGACCAGTATGAAATATACAAGGATTTTTTTCAAATCTAAACCATTCCAGTAGAGTTCCATATTAAATGTGTGTAATATGTACCATTTAATATTACTACTTAATTTGTTTTCTTATGTTTATCAATCAAAAATCTGGCAACTGTATATTGTATCATTTTTACAATCCCTGCCACTCATCTGTAATGTGGGATTGGCTCCAGCAGACCCCTGCAACCTTAATGAGGAACAAGCAGGTATCGAAGATGAATGAATGTATGAATTAAAATTAAGTTAAACGCAAAAAAAAATAGATAAATAAAATTTACCTACCCTAGATAGTGAGTTAAATGTTTAATTTGGTGAAAATTTTCCAAAATTTGGAATAAAAGACATCCTTTGGTTATGAGACAATGATGGTCACATGTCAAATGTCCATGAGCAAAAAGGACTGGCAAACAGGATATCCTGGTCCTACATTGTATGCCCTTCAAAAATAAAAGCCCCCTTTTCATGCCTAACTGTAAAGACAGATTCAATATCACAGCTTTTTAGAAAAATTGCCATTTGGCAACACATTGCAATAAAAGGGTAAATAAGGGCTAAAGCTGATGAACAGTTGAATGAACAGCTTTATTATTCCCAATGAAACTGATCACTATGTGAAAGGAATCAGTATTTTACTTATATTGTAATAATTCAGTTAGTTTCAAAGATATGTCCTTATTGTATTTCACACATTTTTTGTAAGATAAGTGATCATATCATCGGTCAAGCTGTTAATATTCAGTTACTGGGCTGTATTGACTGGGAGACTCACACAATTGACACTTTTCAGGCCACACGACCATTTTCTCACATATTGACATAAAAAGTCCACAACTGATAAAGGAGGACACAGAAAGACATCAGCAGAGCACAGACAGATAAGAGCAGCAGCACCACGCAGCAGGGAGCTATTCAGACCATCAGGGGGAAAGCAAGAAATATACACAAATCAATTATATTGTGATTTATGAGAGTGAGATAAGAGAGTGAGAGTGAGTTGCTATGGTAACAGCCACTCTGTGTCTCTGACAAAGAAACAACCAAATAAACTAAACAAAGCTATAGTTAAACTTCAATGTATCTATACTATTGGATACTGTAGGTTATATATTGATCCAATAGGACAAAATCAATACTTTTTTTTCTTCTCTTTTTTCTGGTACATCCAACAGCCATAAATCAAATTGCCTCAGCTTATAGCCTCTTAACTTGGTAGCCACTTTCAGCTAAGCGGGCAGCATCACCAAACAACATCTAGTCAAACATCCATCTTAATGGCTGAAAACCAATTCATTTATTTTATGTAGTCGAGTGACACTAAAAACAGAGCTGAACAGAATGAGTGAAGAATGGTTTACATCCATAAGGTGACCACAAGACACCTGTATACTATGTGTTTATTCTCAGTCTTCATCTACAGTTTGCTAACAAGTTAGGTAGAACAGTACAAATAGGATGATATCAGGTAAAATGGGCCATTTAAAGGTTTGGGGGTTCCATTCCCTCTGGAAATTAGAGCCAATGACTATTTTGATTTGATTAGTTCATGGTTTCTATGGTGATTTGATTAGTTCATGGTTTCTATGGAGATTTGATTCATTTATGGTTTCTATGGTGATTTGATTAGTTTATGGTTTCTATGGTGGGTGAGACAATACTTCAAAGACTGTACGTGGTAAGTAGCCTGGCATGATAAATATAAGGATGATAAATCTATTTAAAAAAATATCTGTCTTTATGGCATCCACCAGAAAGAATGCTGTTAGCTCGATATATATTTTTTGGAAAAGTAATGTTTATCTTTGTGGCCCAATTTACTTCAACCCCCTTAGCTAAAATGGGCCACAGGGTTTCAGCTAAAATGGGCCTAACCCTCTGTATCACTAACAAACACACATGTGTATGAGATTTAGTTCAATTAAAACATGGACAGTATGTTCATTGTCATGTAAAATTAGTGAAACTCCCAGTAGTCACTACTTTTGCTGTGTCTGTGTTACTTAGCTTGTTACATATGAGTGGGTGCTAGGTTTTAGTGCTAGCTTAGCTTATTTACATAGGTGTGTTAGCATAACTGATCTGTTCTTGTTTTAATAGCAGCAATATAAGGTTGGGTTAGGGTTAATGCATTTTAAAATGCATTTTAAAAGTTATGTGGTTTTAAGAAAACGTGTTTTAACATTAAAACTGATGATGAATTAATTCTTGAAGTTGAATTTCTCTGTCTTTTGACTGAACCACTTTACCTGAAACTGCTCATACAAAAAGAATTGGGACAACTGAGGTTTTAAGACTTGTAGGGCCTAAATAATTATATTTTATATATTTATTATATATTTATTCTTTATCACATAATTCCAACACATTATTTATTATTATTATTATTATTATTATTATTAACTATTATTATTAATCATAAATATACATGGAAATGGAATATTTGGTATTGTGCTATTGTCCCAAGTGATTTACCAAAAAGTCTCCCAATTTACCCTATGTATTTTTTGTAGTTTGTAGTGGTGTTCTTCTTCCCGAGAGATGCTAACAAAAAATCAAAGAAAGAAATGAAGTTGTGGTGGTAAAGCAGCTATGTAATCCTGTCTCCGTGCTTCTGTCCTGAACAGTCCGGTGTCTCCAGAGTTCATGGAGGTGCACACGGCGAACGGGAGATTCATTACTTGGCCGAGCACTCAGACCCAGACAGATTGGGAGTGGGTGGAACGGCGCCGCTCTTTCAGCTGTCAAGGTAAGCTATGTCATCAGTTTGGGTCACCTACTCCTGCCCCCTCATGCTTCTCGTGACTTAGACATCTGTCAAGTTCCTAATTATTTCTCTCTTTCGCAGTTCAAAAGGAAACTGAAGATCCCCGGTTCTTGCAGGCAGAGGTGGTGGTGGTGAGTGAATCTTCAGAGGTAGGCTGCTTGTGGGCAAAAAGCAAGGATAGTCAAGTCAAATTCGGGGGGTTAAGTGTCTTTCCTGAGGACACTTTGACAAGCGGACTGGAGGATCGATCCGCCGATCTTCCAATTAGTCAACGACCCGTTCTACCTCCTGAGCCACACTCACCCCTCCAATGGCTTTACAGACTGTAGAATTTATGGACTGTAAAGCTCTCTGAGACAAATTGTCTTAGTTAGTTACATAGGTTTTACCTATGGTTAATACATAATGCAGCTCACATCAAAAATGTTTTTTTTTTTATTAACATGAGGAGACCAAGGAAAAAAAGATTCCAAAGAAGGAAAATATACCTTTTGTGGGTCTGCCACGTCTCATAGCATACAAGCCAGAACCAAAAGAAACTGAGAAGGTAATGTATGATTGACTGAGTCCAGTATCTCTGTATTGTACCCACAGTACCTGGAAAATGACAATGACCTTTTTTCATTTCCCCACATGGTAATAGCAGTGTGTGGGGGGCTATAATATAATAAAATCAGAGGTGATTGTGAATCTGTTTTTCTGTTTTTTTTTCTTTTGGGGTGGGGGAGGGGGGTTGAATTTAAACAGGATGTGCATCTCGCCCAGTGTGACTACTGCCATCAGCTCTGCCAGCCCTTCATACACAGTGAACTACTGGATAATGTAACCAAGGGGGTGAGTGTGGCTCACTTATTTTGGACAAAACATTGAAAATAATTTCATTAGATATAACAACTGCTCAGATAACCTTTTCCCTGATGTCTGCATCACCTCTATTTGTGGTAACACAGTGGGAATATATATAATATAGATGGCTGTAAGAAAAAAGAAATGTGTAATGCCAATTTTTTTTCTATTCAGCTCTTTTGTTGTGAGCAAGCTAAGCAGATGAGAGAGGCTATTCTGGAAGAAGGGGACAAATTGGCACAGAAAGAGTCAAATCGAAAGATTAATGTGAATCCTCATGTGCCCATCATGAGTGAGGAGGAGAGGGAAGCTGCTAAAGAGAAGTCAAGGGAGAGGTGAGTAATTTGCATGCTCTGTCCTCTCTGAGACAGCTTTTAAGAATGGACCTGCATTTATAATGAAGATGAACCCTCTATTACATAGTGTTGCCATATGGCAACAATTACATTATCTTCATTTTTTAAATCTATGTTTTTACAGTTAGGCATTAAAAGGGGGGCTTTTATTTAAGGGCATACACTTTAAGAGGTCATGTGACACGGCAGTCCCTTTTGCTTATGGACATTTGACACGTGAGCATCATTTTCTCACAACCAAAGGTTGTTTTCTATTCAGAATTTTTTTGGGAAATTTTTTACCAAATAAAAAATTTAACTCACTACCTAGGGTATGTAAACTTTACTAATTAATTAATTAATTATTTATATTTACATTTAAATACATTTTGATTTTATATGTTTCTGAGTTTCATGTTCTCCCTGTGTCTGCACGGGTTCTCTCCAGGTTCTCCAGCAGACCCCTATGTTGCCATATAGCAACAATATGCAAATATGGAAAACGTCTAGTACATACAACCTAATGGAGTTCCATTGACTTACATAGCATGAGACTATCCTATTATATCCTACTATAATTAACCTTTTTTTTACAGATATATCTTTTAAATATATCTATTATTTAGACCATTTTAAGTGACAAAAACCTTCAAAACATTTTTTACCATGTCTAAGTAATGTTTCATGCAATAGAGGGTTAATATCTAGTGATATTTTTGTATTGCTTTATTCTCGTTTATTTCATACATTGGTGTGGATGTTTCTGATATATAACATATGAATGTCATTGTTTATATATTGGTAGTGGTTATACTACTGTATGATAGCTCCATATCTCTTATTGTAGCAGTAATTATAAGGTGGCATCCACATTTTTGCCTGAGGTTTTGCCTTTGTAGAAAATAACACAGTCCTCCTCTGATGCAGGCTGAAACACATGCTTCTCCTGAGAAATCCTGAGAAACGCAACTTGAAAAGAGAACCAAGTTTGTGTGGCATTCAGAGCAACAACTATGAAGCATACATACTTTCCTGCTTTTCATTGACAAAATATCAATAAAAGGATATTCTCTTTTGTCTGCAGAAGATGTTGAGGTTCGCACCCCTCCGATCGAGATCAAACATACTCACAGCATGATTTCACTTCAAGGAAGGACAGCTTTTGAACCAAAGGTGGGCTCACACATCCAAAATGACTCTAAAACAGACTAAGAATTGTAATATTAATGTATTAATCAAACTTAACAAATTACTTTACTATCTCTTGTTACAGCTGAAGGATGTAACTAAGAAGTTCTACAAAAATGGGACATGTTTTCTCACCTCATGTTCAGATGCAACTGGTAATGTTTTGTATCCTTTGAAGCAATTCACAATGTGGAAGGTCAAGTATTTATATGAAGGATGAAAGGTTTGTGTGGTGTTAATGATCCTTAACAGACAAAGTTATCCTTCTGGGAAAGTAGCCATAATGATATCCTCTGCCGATGCTGATGGCTTCATTTACATCATCCTGGAGGACAAGGACGTGGAACCCAGCATCAAAGGCATTTTCACGAATAAAGGCCACGCCACATGCTACCATCCCAATGGAATGATATGGTACTTGTTACTCAATGATAAGTAATTATTTCTAATAATTTAAACCAATGGCTTAGTAAAACATGTAAGACAATTAGGGAGTCATTATGAATCATCATCCAAACAGTATCATTTACCATACAAATTAAGCAATTATATCCTCATATTATGAGGAAAAAAAAGGTCAGTTGGGAATAAATTCCTTACCATAAAATATCTTAACCCTTTTTTATTGCATGAAATACAACTTAAACATGATAAAAATGTTTCGAATGTTTTTATTCCTTAAATGATATATTTAAGAAATATAAGGTTGTAAACATAGTCTGAGTTAGTTTGATGCTATGTAAGTCAATGGGACTGCATTAGGTTGTATACACTAGGACTTTTCCATATTTGCATATTGTTGCCGCTGGGATTGGTTCCAGCAGACCCCAATGACCCTAATGAGGAATAAGTGGATAATAGTCAGTTCAATTTTTTATTTGATGAAAATTTTCCAAAATCTAAATAAAAGACAACCTTTGGTCATAAGACAGTGATACTGACATGTCAAATGTCCATAAGAAAACATGGTCATGTGACCTCATAAAGTGTATGCCCTTCAAAATAAAACCCTCTTATCACCTCCAATTGTAAAAAAAAACATAGATTTATATCACAGCTTTTTAAAAAGATACAGATAAAGGCATTGTTGCCTTATGGCAACACTATGCAATCATTGTGTGACAGGCAATGTTGTATTGCTGTACAAACTGTAAAGCCCCTTGAGGCATGTGATTTGTGATTTTGGGGCTGTAAAAATACATGTGGGATATAAAAATAAACTTGACTTGACAGGGTTAGTTTAGTTACTAACCCTAACTAAACTTTATTTTGAAATCCTCTCGGAAATTCTCTCTTAAAACAAAACTCTTATGACAAAACTGTTGTTTGGTGTAACCCTAAAAGCTTTGTGCCATATATTTGAATTCTCTTAAAAAGTTTTTAAAAAATTAAAAACACATTCTATCAACAGGTTTTATATTCCAGGTGGATTATATATTTAAAATGTGTCATTCTTTTTCTGTTACATTTGACATTTTGTGTCAAAAATCAATTCAAAATCAATTTTTGTAAAAAGAATTATACAAATGGCCTTTTAAATAACAAGAAACAAACACATAATATACGTTTCGAGAGACCTGATGAATGTTAAATATCTATTCTAAAAAGTTTTGACTTTTTCATCTTGCCATACATTCTTTGTCACTGACCCAAATACATGAAGTCTGTTATTTTTTGTATTGCAAGTTTTCTAAAATTGTATGTTTAAATAAGCAAATGAGGTATTATATAATTTGCAAAAATTTGGGCCTTTTGTCACATTCAAAGTTCTTTTTGAGAAGTGTTAGTAGACACCTTGATAAACATGGTGATAAGAAATTTCTTGATAAGGAATTTATTTTTGCACTTTTCCCTTACTCTAGAGTCTAAATGATGGTGACCAGATAGAGAGCTTTGATTAACCTGCTGGTTCTCGGGCTACAGCTCACAATGTATATATTGATAATCTCTGTTGTTGTACCTGAAGGGTGAATCTGACCCCAGTTGGAGGTGTGTACTTCAGTGAGGACGGAGCTTTGAAGAGGCGTTGGAGTTGGTGTGAAGCCTTCAAGCCTCTCACCTTTGCCCTGGTTCCACACATTAGTGTGCGCATACACTCACAAGAGCGTGTGCACGTCACCTTCGCACATCGTCAGAACAGCATACGCTTCAATGTCGGGTCAAAGCTTAAGGTAGGTACTATATGATGAAGAATGCACTATAAATTGTGCATACTCTTAAGTGTTTCTTTCTGTTTAATAAATGAGATACAGAGGGAAACCCGCCACATCAATTAGTATAATAGTACACACCATTTATTAATGACATACAATATATGCAAAGAAAAATTAATGAGAATTGTCTTTTTTTCTTTTAATGCAGTTCATTGGCCCAGGGAGCTTTGATAAAAAGGCAAGGCAAAACGATGTGAAGAAATATATCCGCACGAAGAGCTCAGAGATTTACTCTCTGCTTGGCCAGATGCAGACCTGGATGTCCCGCCATTCTGCAGCTCTGCACATCGTTAAGCCGCATTAGTTTCATTGCCTAGATGCAGCGGCTAAGCAGACAAACAGAAAAGAAAATGTCACCCTAAAAATATGAAGTAAATAAAGGGAACAGAGTAGATCTGGCAAAACTAATATCATTTATAGTCTCAGAATGCCTTGTGTTGTTTTTAATGGCCTGAATATGTGGTGATTACAGTCAATCACAGTTTTATTTAAAGGCTGAGATTTAAAGAAAAATGATTTATGGAAGACTAGGTCAACAAACCATTTTGTATACATTAGAAACCAGTTCACATTAAAATCTCCTGCCAAGGTTGAGGAGTTATCTGGCAGAAACTAATCTTCCTGTTGTATGGAGGTAGGTTTGTTTCTTTATTATTCAATCAAAAGAAAAATTAAACAATTAAATTCAAATTACAAAAATACAAAACAAATTAATACAATTAAAAAAAAACTGCAATTTAATCAAAAAATCCTTTCATTCAATTTATTAAATATATTATATTAAATATGTGTGTGTGTGTGTGTGTGTGTGTGTGTGTGTGTGTGTGTGTGTGTGTGTGTGTGTGTGTGTGTGTGTGTGTGTAGTGGATCTGAACACTGAACACATTCTTTAATTGAAAATGTTTTGTTTGATATAAGTATGCATTTTAAAGCATACTTCTTTTTTTGATTGAAGTAATGTTGTTTTGTGTTTGGGCCATGTTATGGGTAGGACATTAGGGTCTTTATCATTCAATCAAAAAAGAAGTTACTTAGAACAAATAATATATATATTTTTAATTTAAAATTTTGGTAATAATAATAAATAATAAATAGAATAACTTTAATTTTTTTCCAATTAATGTGATTTTTCAATTCAATTTCAAGTTCAAACATGATGACGTAGCAGAAGACAGCGGACGTTACTTAGCAGCAGAAACAGAAATAATGGAGGCAGTTGAAACTGATACTGGCATAAATGTCTTGAAAAAAAAACACTCATTGTAATACAAAAGCAATCAGGGCTCCAATGGTCGGTTGTTGCCTTTAAAAAGTAGGAGAAGAAGCTGTTGAATTATTTCCAGTAAGTGTGCAGCAGTTTGATTTGGGACAGTACTACCACTACTGTCTTGAAGTCAGTGCACTGCATGGGTAAGTACACTGAATTCGAGAGCACTGCAAAGAAGTGTACTGACAGAAGTATGCGATTTGGGACACACTGCGATCTATACTCAGGCAGGCTAGCAGGATATGGCTATCTGATCATCTTAGCCGATGGCCCTGCAATAAGTTGTTTATTTCACTTAAGTAGTGAATTTGTGTAGTGTATTTTCCATCTCTTAATTTGTCAGTCAGTCAGTCATTTTCTATACCTGCTTATTCGTCATTAGGGTCATAGGGGGCTGCTGGAGCCTATCTCTGCACATTACACACATTACAGGCGAGAGGTAGAGATACACCCCAGACCAACCTCTTAATTTGCTTGAATCTAAACTAATCTACAGAATTTTAATTGTTTGGAGTAATAATGTACTTTGGGATAGAATAAGTAGCCTACAAACAAAGTTGCGTATTGTTTATTCCTGTCGAAAATAAGAGGCCCGATTAATTTAAGCCTTGCAAGAATGAAAGCTGGACATGCAATAGGTAAAAATGGTGTAAGGGGACAAAAAGTCTGCAGCCCATGTTGGAGGTTGAGAAGCATCTGATATACTTTATATAAATCATCTCAAGGCAGCTGACCATCAAGCATAGGAACAAATGGTGAGCTGTTTTGACCAAATAGAGAGAGGTTTGACCAGCACAAGAGAAGGCGTGTCAGGTGGTTATTTCATTCATCAGTACAAAAAGAAACAACACTAGTGCAATTACTTACCTGCTGGGTGAATATATATATATATATATATATATATATATATATATATATATATATATATATATATATATATATATATATATATATATTACAGGATTTTGTAATTAATTAATCTAATTAATCGCATTTTAATGTCATATCTGCTAAAGGTCTTCTGATAAAGAATTTGAATTCTAGGATATTAATAAATTGTAGTGCATGACTAATCAATTGAATACAGAAAGAAGAGAAGATTTGAAATCCATTTTTTTATTGGTGAACTGTGTTTCATGAATTAAATCCAAAAGTAAAGGTCCAGTACATTAAACCAGTTAGGCCAGGTGCGTTATTCAGAAATGTAAAACAAATACAGTAATACAGTTAAATAAAATTATGAATTAAAATAAGGCTGTCTCAAATAGGCACTTAAGCTCAATATAACAATTAAAAAATGAATAATAGAAGTATAACACGCCTCTAAATGAGGCAAAATGAATAACAAGACGCCAACAGGCATATTTCTTTAGGCCTTTCACTGAGGCCACATCTGCTGCTGACACAGCAGTAAGTCAGGAGAACATGACATAGTTTACCAGAGGTTAACAACAATCAGAGGAACAACACCTCAACCCCAAAAGAGGATCTGTGGTTTAAGGATCAACCTCTGAAGTCAAAATCCCACAGGATCTAACTTGCCTGAACATGATTCACAGTTAAATGTTACGTCAGGCTGGAGTTGCTGTGTTGGTCAGAGAACTCCTTTTTGTTGTTATTTATCATCCTGTCTCTGTTCTTTTTGTAAATAAAGTTGTTGTTCAGTGACTGAAGACACACTTGCCTCATCTTCCTGAGTCTGTTTCATGTCTCTTATTGTTGCCCACTATATATATATAGGAAGCATTGGAAGCAACCTTCTTTAATTGGATAACAGTGGGATCTGTTAATGTGGATGTGAGGCTAATTGGAAAGTTTTCTCAAAAAAGAATGGAGTGACAGGCTCTATTTCATCACTAAAAAGCATTCCAGGTAAATATTTGGCCTTTTATAACAACACATTAATTGCATATTTGTAGTCTTCATCTATATTTACCTAATATTTGCGAACATACCATTTGTCAGACCTAATAAAGCTGCAATAAAACCTCTGGAGAATTGTGTTGTTATGTTAACTTATGTTATTTACAAATTCCTGCTAATCATTTCTAAAAGAAAGAATGTGCTCCTTCTATTTTAAAAAGCAGAACAAAGTACCAAAGTTCTTGTAATTGCGGCTGGCCTTGGTTTTTCCAACATAAAAAAGAAGAAATAAAACACAAGCTACAAAATACATGTCTTCTACTTAACTGGAAACAAAAAAGGTCTGACAGCAACAGTAAGTAAACACTAAATAATAAATGCCCAGATTTGAAAAGAAAACCTTTTCACCCATCTCTTCATTATTCTATTCTTTATCTTCCAGAAACATCATATACCTGTATCATCACAATTAACCTACCTCATTTAGGGATATTTGACATTGAGATTATGCTACTGTGGGAAATCTGAAGCAATGTTTTGAACAGAAACAGCCACAAAGAAGCAACTACTATTCAAGTGGTCTCCAGTGGTCATAATAATAATAATAATATTATAATTAATAATAGTAACACATTTTATTCTGGGGCACCTTTCTTGTCACCCAAGATCACCAAGATCACATTCATACAAAAAGCAATTCAAGCAGCAAACATGTTGGGGGGAAAAAACAAGAAATCAGCAAAATAATACATAAAAGGACACCGGTATATGGGAGGGGGTTGGGTGGATAGTTAGATTTTAACTTTGAAGTGAGCAGGCCAGTTTAAACAGGTGAGTTTTGAGGAGGGATTTAAATGTAAAAATGGTGTCAGACTGTAGGATGTGTGGGGGCAGGGAGTTCTAGAGCCTGGGGGCTGTGTAGCTAAAAGCCCTGATCAACCATGTTGAGGGTGGGATGGTTAAGACACCAGATGAGGATGAGCACAGGAGGAAGGAGGGGGTGTATTCCTGAAGGAGTTCAGAGAGATAGTTGGTGCCAGGTGATGGAGGGCTTTGTGAGTGAGTAGAAGAATAAATTTGATCCAGGCTTTAACAGGGAGCTAGTGGACTTGAACACGATAGCAGCGATTTGATCTGATGATTTGGTGCAGGTGATGAGTTCTAAATGACTGGAGGCCAGCTGAGGAGTTTGGTTAGAAGGCCAGAAAGTAGGGAAATACGTAATTGATCGAGGATGTGACAACTTCATGGATAAGGATTTCCATGCTGGTTTGAGACAGTGCTTTACTAGTACTGTAAGGGGAGGCTGTTTGAATTGAGATGGTTGAGCGGCATCCACCTTCTTGAGGGTTTTGAGCAGGAACTGGAGGTTGAAAATGGCCTAGTAGTTGCTAGTTGGTATTAAATAGTTATATATAAATAGTTATCACTCTAAAATCAAATTTTTGAAAACAGTTTTGATATATATGACAAAGATTTTGAAAGGTATTACTGAAGATTTTGTGACATGGACATTTTCTTACCACATCTAATTTATATTATTAGTGCTCCCACTTCTCTTTGATAAAGTTTAATAGGGAATGATAAGAGAGGGAGCAAGTATTACCAAATTGTCTTGATCGGACTAAAGGAGAAAAGAGTCATTTTTAAAATCAATGTGGTTCAACCCAAAATATTTTAAGGACAGCCATAACCCTATAATAAAATGTTCTTGTGAAGTGGCACAATCTTTTCCATAATTTACTGAATTTAAATGGAGACATTTCACATAATATTCCATTGTGATACAACAGCACTTCTGTAATGAAAGGGAAATTGTTAGAAAATGAAGAGGGGGAAAACAGGGGGATATCTTTGCTTGATGGACTGAAAGGAATTATGGTGTCCTTCAAGCAGCTGAAAAACAAATTTGATCTGACAAGATCAAATAAGGATTCCTGCCTATATCTGCAGGTCAAGTCACAGGGAACATATACAACTTCTAGAAATAACTAGTAGTGGAAACAAATGAATATGAATAATGCAAAAGAAAACATAAATTTACAATATTATAAAGAGTTTAATCATACTATCAGTGTCTGCTTGGAGAAGATCTGTCAGAAAGAGAAGCAAGAAACCCCAAGAACCCCTCTCCATCCACCACATCACTTCCAGTCTTCCAGGAGCTCCACTGATTCCATATTGAATTCAAAGTCCTCCTGGTCACATTCACCTGACTTGAACCGGACCTGATCTTGAGATATTGATACATTCCCATTTTTCAGATCAAGATTCAAAACCCACCTGTTTAAGCTTGCTTATTTTTGATCTCAATTGCAGTATCTGACCCTGTTTTTGTGTATTTTTGTATATATTTTATTGTACGTTTTACTATATTATTGAGTGATATCCATGAGTGTCAAGAAAGGTACCTATGAGTGAAATTTAATATTTTAACCATGAGAAGCGTGGTGTGTCCAAAATGTGAAATCAGCATATACTCCAGGACAGATTTGTGTCCCCCTATGTTTCCATACCAACCCTCATATTGTCCTTGCAATGTTTGTCACAGTTACTTTTGGTCCACTTAGTAAACATACTGAATTACACAGAATTGCATGAATTGAAGCCTGATCCGAAGGTTTTGTTTCGAAAACTTGTTCTGAGTAGAGTTTGAGGGAAATTCCAGTTGTTGCTATGCTCCTGCAGTCTATTTTAATTTTTGTTTGTACTCCACATATTTTGCAGGTATGCTTTTATTATAATTAATTACCATTCTATCAGACTCTTCAACAATAGATGCCTGTTAAACCTTATTTTCCAATTCAATTACAATTTAATGAGCTTTATAGGCATAAAAATGCAGTGCTTAAATTGCCAAAGCAAACAAATATGTACTTGTTGTCCTTATTTATTTTATTTTACCATCTTGTTTATTTTATTAATTCTTTTACACTGCACTGTAGCTTTGTTCCTGATTTCTCTCCCCTTTTAATCGACTGTTTTTAATTGTGTCTCGATGCTTTTTATGTTTTGTGTAAAGCATTTGAGTTAACCTTGTTCTTGAAATGTGCCATACAAATAAACTTTCCTTGCCTTACAATGGCAGCAGTGATGGTAATAATGAATGCCTACTCAGTCAATATGAACAGAATAAAAGAACAAACAGTGTTTAATAAAGTGGCGTTTTATTGGATGTCCTTCGGGTTGTGGTCAGATATTTAGCTGTCAATAAGCAACAGTTTTGTTTTCCCTTACATGAGTTTGTTCCTTACTAATTGTCAGAATGTACAATTTTGAGGAAGGTGTTTTCTGTGTAGACATCTCCTGTCCTCTCTATCATGCATTTGATGCTTTTTTGCTGTTATAAAGGAGAAAGTTGAGAAGAAGCGATCAGTGAAAGAGAGTGATGATCTTTGCTCAAAGTGCAGCTGCACCATCACAAAATGAATCCTGTGAATTATTATGAAATAAACCCTATTAATCACCTTAAAATAGTATCAAGTATCAAGGCTTTTCAGCCACATGCAAATCAGTCTGACTTTCGTTTCATTGCATTTCCAATTTACTTTTAGCATGGCAACATTCATTCATACTACATTAATCTACTGTAACAGGTCTAGTTAATGCAGACTAATGTACTGTTTTATGGCCTAATGGACGACTGTTAATTGCTGTTATTCCCAGATCACTAAATTATTGAGTTGCTATGGCCACTGAATGTCAGTACATCATTTGATTTAGCAATTACAGATGGTGGAAAACAAGTCACAAAGATGTGATTTTTTTTCTCTCCTTATTTTTCTCTCACTTTCTTTCAGTCAAGTCAAGTCATTTGCTATGAAAAAAAAGTTAAGGTTAGGTTAGGTGACAAACTTTATTGTGTACTTGGAAAATTATCTTTAGCTTCACCATAATCAAAATGGATGACAAATCTCAGCAGACTCAGCACCTCTGACACAGTCTTCAAAGATAAACATGTTTTGAAATGAAGGTATATTGGATTTCATTGTATTGTACATTATAGTTGCTTAACTTATTGCAGCCACTCCCTGTTACACTTTCTGTAAATATGAATCTCTGACATTGGCCAGAATCATTATTATTATCAATAATTATTTTTACATATACCGGTACTCAAACCAGAAAACATTAAGCTTCTCAGGAGAATTCAGGGTTTGGTGTTTGCTGGCTTGTAAAATCCCTCATGTCTCTCAACTGCACTGATGACATCCTTTACAAAGTAAATTCTTTTCTAGGACTGAACTTGACTGGATAATTTATAACTGCCATTATCTGCCATTTGAAATGTTCTTTGGTGGGTGGTGGATAGAAGAAACCAGCCTTTGGGTGTTTTATAGGTATTTTTACTACAGCCAAATCAATGAATATATATAATAATATAATATAGACCTCCTTGGTCCTGGGTCTGGGACCTTTCTGTGTGGAGTTTGCATGTTCTCCCTGTGTCTGTGTGGGTTAATTGGAGACTCTAAATTGCCCGTAGGTGTGAGTGTGTGAGTGAATGGTGTGTGTGCCCCACGATTGGCTGGCGACCATCTGGGGTGTATCCCGGCCTCTCACTATAATGTGCTGGGATTGGCTCCAGCAGACCCCTGTGACCCTAATGAGGAATAAACAGGTATAGAAGATGAGATGAGATAATAATATGAATGAATACAATAATTTTGTGTCTCTCCTTGTCACAGTATGAGTTTTATCTTGTGAAGGGAGCTATGATATCCAGAGACTGAGTTTTTGTGGTTTTGATTTATTCAGGAAGCACAAGTTAACTCAGTAAGACTCAACAATGCAGAATTACTGTAGTGTATTTTTCACCTCTTAATTTGCTTAAATCTAAGTTAATTTGTTTAAATCTAAAGAATCATACTTAGTTGGAGTAATAGTGTACATTTGGATAGAATAAGTAACCTACTAACCAAGGTAGTGTATGATACGAAGACACACAGATACCTCCAGGTTGGGACAGATGGATTGAGTCCGGGATGGTGTTGTAGTGTATAGTCTGTTCCTCTCTTGTAAGATGAGAGGCCATTTGGCTCTTGTGAGATCTTGTGAGAGCTGATGTTATGTGAAATCTGGTTCATGTGATGGGTTAGAATGGGTCAAGTCCTGAAGCCCAGGTCAGAGGTTAAAGCCATGCTGTTCTTATTTAGATGGCTTCAGGGGAACTGACCAAAAAAAATATAATCTAATGATGAGTTAGCTTGACCAAATAGAGTTTGATGAGATGTACAGGAATATCAGGAGGTGTGGACTTAAGAACAGTCTGTAAAGACATTTGGGATGAATAGAGAAAGGTTTTATATACACTCACCGGCCACTTTATTAGGTACACCATGCTAGTAACGGGTTGGAGCCCCTTTTGCCTTCAGAACTGCCTCAATTCTTCGTGGCATAGATTCAACAAGGTGCTGGAAGCATTCCTCAGAGAGTTTGGTCCATATTGACATGATGGCATCACACAGTTGGTGCAGATTTGTCGGCTGCACATCCATGATGCGAATCTCCCGTTCCACCACATCCCAAAGATGCTCTATTGGATTGAGATCTGGTGACTGTGGAGGCCATTTGAGTACAGTGAACTCATTGTCATGTTCAAGAAACCAGTCTGAGATGATTCCAGCTTTATGACATGGTGCATTATCCTGCTGAAAGTAGCCATCAGAAGTTGGGTACATTGTGGTCATAAAGGGATGGACATGGTCAGCAACGATACTCAGGTAGGCTGTGGTGTTGCAACGATGCTCAATTGGTACCAAGGGGCCCAAAGAGTGCCAAGAAAATATTCCCCACACCATTACACCACCACCACCAGCCTGAACCGTTGATACAAGGCAGGATGGATCCATGCTTTCATGTTGTTGACGCCAAATTCTGACCCTACCATCCGAATGTTGCAGCAGAAATCGAGACTCATCAGACCAGGCAACGTTTTTCCAATCTTCTATTGTCCAATTTCGATGAGCTTGTGCAAATTGTAGCCTCAGTTTCCTGTTCTTAGCTGAAAGGAGTGGCACCCGGCGTGGTCTTCTGCTGCTGTAGCCCATCTGCCTCAAAGTTCGACGTACTGTGTGTTCAGAGATGCTCTTCTGCCTACCTTGGTTGTAACGGGTGGTTATTGGAGTCACTGTTGCCTTTCTATCAGCTCGAACCAGTCTGGCCATTCTCCTCTGACCTCTGGCATCAACAAGGCATTTCTGCCCACAGAACTGCCGCTCACTGGATATTTTTTCTTTTTCGGACCATTCTCTGTAAACCCTAGAGATGGTTGTGCCTGAAAATCCCAGGAGATCAGCAGTTTCTGAAATACTCAGACCAGCCCTTCTGGCACCAACAACCTGCCACGTTCAAAGTCACTCAAATCACCTTTCTTCCCCAAACTGATGCTCGGTTTGAACTGCAGGAGATTGTCTTGACCATGTTGTCTACAACGCTTTCATGTTTCTCTAACTTGGTGCATTGTTTTTGTATTGTCCCTGACAAATAAACAAATATAAATAAAAATAATATAAATAAATAAATAGTGGCAGAGAGGCTCTCCAAGATTTAGCTTTTCTAATTTTATTTTATTTTTTTCTACTAATCTCTAAAAATATTACAATACAGTAATACAACCTTATAAAAACATTTTTGCAAACACTTTTCATCTCTAAAGGCCTCTATAATGTCATCTAAATAGTTGATTTTGTTTTGTTTTTTTATGTTTTACTTTGGGTTTTACAGGGTTAAAGACCTCAAATAATTTAATATATTATGAAGTGTCTTTTTTTGTCTCCTAAAGAACAGCTATTCTGTTTTAGAGATATCCTCAGATAATGAAGTGTTGGATCCACTCATCCTGGAAATGCCCCTATAGCCTGCCAAGCAGAAAGTGAGGAGTCTTTAACTAAAGTGGCTGAGGTATGAGGGTGGGAGGGTGCCACTTTGCATCACTCCTTTCCTTCTCTCCTAGCACGGATATGAATTAATTTATGAAACATGCAATTAGTCTGTGTTTGTCTCATATCAAAACTTGCCTGTCACTGCTGCCGCCTGTTTTAAATTATGCCAGACTTCTCAAGTTGAAAACCTCATTAACTGGAATGTTTGGATATGTTTGTGACAGAGGGCCATCTTGGGATAGAAAAAATATGATGATTTAAATAAAATAAGCTAGTCCAACTGTGTTTTCAGATCCAAAACCTCAAGCAGATCAGACTCAGAGGAGTCACTGCAGATTGTGTTGAACCTTTGCTGTGAAGAAAATCAGTGTTTGGTTAGTGTTGACCCAAAAGAGGTGAGAGAGGGAGGAATCTTTACTCACAGGAATCGTTACAGTTAATATAGTGGCTTCATATTTTATTGTTCCACAATAAAACTAATTTCTAAAGAATAATATACTCATACACTAAAAATAATTACAATACAACAATAATTACAATACATTAATCTGTATCACTGCCTTATTGGTACACTTGCATGCATATGAATCAGATACACCATATTTAAAACATGTTTGATCAACTTAAATATTTGAAACCATGATGACAATTAGAGAATTCATGCTACTTAAAAATGAGTTTTATTGTGGATTTAAATCAATTTAGCAACAGACAACAAAACACGGGTAAATGGCTTAAATAATAGATATATTCAAAAAATATATATAAGCAAAAGTAACCATAGTATCAGTTTCATGCTATGTAAGTCAATAGGACTCCATTAGGTTGTATACACTAGGAATTTAACATATTTACGTATTGTTGCCATAAGGCAACAAATCATTTTTAGCATATTAGAAAAAAATATAAAATTAAAACTAAATTAAATATTACCATCATATTATTATCATAAATACTTGAAATGTTTTCAGTGTATTTGAAACATTATGTTTGATCAACTAAGCAAGTCATACATCGACACAAGTATTTAAGTTCATTTTAAAAAATTAATTCTTCATATCTAAAATCTAGTTTTGAATGAATGTAATTCTGCCTGTAGTTGGCCCAACTTAAATAATTAAGTGCAAAAAACATTGCTGTAATTTTTTTAGAGTGTAGTGGAAATGGAGATTATGAAGAGAGTCTACAGAGAGATTAATTAAAAGACAGAAAAGCGTAAACTGGTTCATCTCTGCCTGCCAGGTTTGGGTGGTTTGGTTGGATGGATCCTTCTGTAACAAGGAGCGGAGCAGGTGGATCCAAACACAGGAGACAGCAGGAACTGAAGAATCGATATGTATTTGTTTCAACACATGAACAGGACTCGGGAGTGCAGACAAACGGAACAGAACAGAACAAACGATGCAGCTAAGACTGGACAGAACAACACAACTCAGAACAGGAGAGGAGCTGATCGGCTGGAGGAAAACTGTTGGCTGAAGAGGTTGATGCAGGACAGGTGTGCAGGAAAAAACAGGCTGGAGAACACAGAAGGACATGGACAAGAAAATAAGACAATAAAGACAGGACGATGACAGGATTGTACCGCAAAATGGACGTCTTTGTCATCCGCGTTTAATGAAGTGTGACCATGTGTAATAACCCAGGCGAGTTTTGGTCCATTGAATGAAAATGAAAAAACTCTCTAAAACCAAATTTCAAGGCCTTTTCAGCATCCAGTGATGAGATGCTCTTTGGGCATTTCTTTTTTTCCCCTTCTTTCTATTATGTTGCTTAGAAGTGAATAACCAGGGCATTTCGCCTGGATGATTGTCTGCCTTTTATGAAGCCTGTTTGGTCTGAGTGGATTATTAGGCTTATGACTGATTAAATTCTTCTGGCTAATGCTTTGCTGATTATTTTTAGATTACAATTAATTAAGCTTGCGGGTTCTGGAAGTAAGAATGGGGTCTTTATTGAGTGTGAGTAAAAGCGAAATGAAAGCAGTGTTCATGTGTGGCCGGTTCCTTGATGATAGTATTTTATTGACCATTCTGGTAAATTAGGGAGAAATTAGTTGCCGGAAGTGTAAAAAGGTCCTATGTCATAGGAAGTGAGAATTTAATTGCTTTTTGAGGTCTAGATGCTTAAATATTATCCCATGGTCCAAAAACTCTCAATCCACAGACAGCCTGTATGCATTGTACATTAAAACAAGCCTATTGCTGTGATGTCTTAATTATTTAAGGAGATGTAAAATTATATGGAGATTATTTTTGATATTTAAAGCCACAATATATTTTACAAGTGAAAACAGGAAAATGTACAATATGGAACCTTTAAAAGGATTTTTAAAAAATGGTTTTCCTGAGATCTTCTGTGTTTAGGGATAGGTCTAGATGTTTTTTTTTTAGTTAAATACTATGTAAGGAATGAATGGATGTCCAATGTAATGTATTATCTGTATGTTTTTATTTTGGTAAATGTCATGGAATGTACTGTTTATGTCTTCTGAGTCACACAATAAATGTCTTTCTCAGTCTGTAATCACTGTGATTGAGAAACATTCCTGTTCTGTCATTATTTTCAAAGTAATTCAGTTTCTCTGTCTCATGATGTATTCAATTTTGCTTTTAATTTTCTGCAGAAAATTGGAAACCGACAATGAATCCAAAACATGCATAGGACTCTATTCATTTATGCGAATGAATAATAATTAACAAAGGTCAGGATCATTCTAGTCTATTATTAACTTCCACCTTTAAATGGTTTTCAAATTCAATTCTATGCCAGCGAAAGGTTGAAATGTTTGGAATTGCAAAGGAACTTGTACCATCAGAACCCTAAAGCAGGTTACCCATGGAGACATGGCAGATTATATTAACCTTTGCATCGGGTTTAATTGACTTTTCTTTCCCCCTTTATTCATCCATGCAGACTGTTCTCATTCCCTATTCGTATGTATTTATATGAAAAGTAATATGCTCCTAATCATATACATTCGAAACGAGAGCAATGACATCTATCAAAACATTCTTTATATGAAGCATTAATTGTCCATATTCGGAGGAAGTGAGTTGTTGGTGATTCGATAAATAAATGCAGAAAGTTTCAAAACTGTATAAGTAGCCAGGAGGCACAATTCAAGACCAGTAACTGGATATTTTTACTGTCAAATCAGGCATTTCATTACTTTGATCTTCGCTTAAACATAACAAATGTATTTTTTTTGTATTAACCTAACCAGACCTTAACCAGTGTTGTCACAGCACACATGAAACATCATTATAAGATATACAATTAACAGTGATGCCTCTCATAGAGAGACTAAAGGGCAGCTTGTGTAGCAAAATCCATAGCAACCACCATAGAAACAGTAGAAAGCTGAACACTTTTTAGATATAACTAACATCTTAAGGGTTGTTAAGGGTTGTACGCATTCATATGTACATGTCACATATAGAAATTACATAAAACATATGTTAACAAAGAAATTCCCTCAACATATAAAGATTTCCTTTAATAGGAATGTTCTGCCATCTTACATGAGGTTATTACTGCAGTGGCTCATACAGTAGCACTGATCACTCATGTTCCTGGATATTTGCAGGATTACACATGATAAACTGTGCAGAAGCTTTCTTAAGGTGTCAAACAAAACCTTTTGAGAATATGTTGATTCTTGTCATGATTCTTGCCATGATTCTTGCCTGAACATAAAATAAGCATCTGTCACCCGACACTTGACTCATATCATATAATAGCTGGACTGTTCAGATGGAAATTTCATTCTGTGACATAGAAATCAGATTCTGAGAACATTTTCTCTCAGTGGAGACAATGCTGCACTGAATGTGTCACATCTTAAAATCGCTTATATTTTTTTGTTACTTTTAAGGCTTTATTTGTTTCAGTGGAACATGCAGCTTGTCAAGCACTAAAACTGGAAATTTATTGACATATCCTGTTTAAGCTTTATTTGTTGACCTCAATCACATAAAAAAGACACATATCACGAAAGCTTGCTACCCTTCTGCCTGCTGCACAATCTGCTGAGTGGTACTATGTGGTTGTGACAAATACCACTTTCACATTAATTGCCAACAATTTTAAGAATCAATTTATCGATTTGAGTCTTTTCTAAGTAGTAAAAGTCAAAATTCTCTGGTTCCAGCTTCTCAAATCAGATTATTTTCTGCTTTCTTTAGTCTTCTATGATAGTAAACTAATAATCTTTGGATTGTGGACTGTTGATCTGGCCAAAAAAAAAAAAAATATATGGTTGAATCTTTAGCTTTGAGAAATGGTGAATAACTTGGTTGATTGGTTGACATAATATTGGCATATCATCATGTAATAAAAATCTGTTTTATTATTGCCTGTTTTAACATTTTGATAACGGAGTGGAATGGCAATTTGTCTGGGTGAGACATTAAAACCCCTGTGCGGCTCATTGTTCACAAGCTGCTTCTCTTTATTAGGTTCAACTCATCTGGCAGCTGCAGTGTACAGCAAAATGTGGAGGAAAATGTACAGAATGCACAGGTGAAATTAAAAACGTGTGGCTTAGTGTTCATTTTGTAGCAATTACAGGAATAGTACTGATGCAACTGTAGACCAACTTCAAAATCAGACAAAAATCATTGTTTTTACTTTTCTCTATCCTTGGTGTCGCAGCTGAATCAATGCAAAGGTCTTCTGTTAGGGGCCTGAACGCTTTAGGGGTATCTTCAGCAGAACGGTTCAGAAATCAATGTCCTACTCCAGAACATCTGGTCCCTCATCACCTATCAAAAGACTGTCAATCAAGAGAAGGTCAGGCACCGGCAAAGGCTTCTTCCTCTCACAGATGGGAAGACGGCAGCTGCCAATGAAGCAGTAACAGTCGGAACGAAAAGAACCCCTAAAGCCACTTGAGTGCTTGAATGGCAGCTTCTCGATTGTATATTGATTCAATATGAATGCATTGACAACAATAAACCGCTTTCGGAACCTCTTTTTTAATCAGAATTTTCATAAATAATACAACTGTACAGATCATTTTACATGGGTAACACCAAAACAAATGTTACCTTTGTTACTCTGTGAGGACCAGTAGGAAACACATACATTGTTTCTTAGATACAGTGCAAAACTGCAAAGGTCAAAGGTCCATTTTCAGGTCAGAGTGAAAGTCTATTAGTTTTTCGTCAACCTAGGTATAAAAGAAATAAGTATAAAACATAAGATTTCTTTGTCCTTTTTTTGTTTTACATATTTGCAACAGTTTACAAAATCCCAAAAAACTAAGGAAGATTTTTTAAGAAAACATCTCACGTGTAAATAACGGTATAGATATTTCTATGATCAGAAAAAGGAAACGTTGAACCTGAACTGTAGAGTTTTAATTAACGTTACATGAAGACTGTAACATTTTAAAATAGGCAAAAAAAAAAAAATCTGGATTTTTCTTTTCTCCTTCCAAAATCTACACTCCCAAAACCGTCAAGGGACTCCAGGCATCTGGAAACAAGCCCCTTGCTGGCCATTAGCTAATTGGCTGATGAACAACCCTTTAGTTCCTCTATTTGCACACCCTAAGTGTTCTTGTCCGAACACTCCAGCATAATGCAACCCTGCTAACCCTCAGATGCCTCATCCTCACACTGTGTGCCAATTCTTTGTATTCAACATTATTCAGTGTTAGGAGATACACGACTGTAATCAAGATTCCTTTTTGGATGGACTACTTCTACATGACCCTAATCACTACGCAGCCTTCAGTATTAGTTATAACAAAATGAGAAATTCAGTATGTGAAGAAATAGCCTCTGTTTTTGCTTGTTTGTTAGGATTTGCTCAACAAACTCACAGCTGCTCGAGTCAAAAATCTTTGGCCTTTGTGCGGGACTTTTTTTCAGCGATCTCAGTTGAGGTTGCGGCTCTTATGGTCATCACGCCTACAGTTTCATGCAGCTGGAGATGCAACATCACATTGCTAATGTACCGTCTATGTGTGTGTGTGTGTGTGTGTGTTTTTTTGTGTGTGGGGTTCAACAGCCTCCCTGACGGATCTTGGTCATTACTTATTCACAGAGAGTAGCAGGTTAATCTGAAAGAGAAAAAAATATAATGAGTGCTCACCACGACTTGAGTTGGCACATCTTATATAATGTTTCTCGGCTGAAGTTGTTCTGCTGTTAAAACTGTCTGGTGCCCTTTGGCTCTCCACTAATCTCACAGTAATGTACCTGCTCCATAGATGGACACGCGATGATTTGAAGGTCTTCTCCGCTGTACTCCTCCTGAAGCAGAGTGTGCAGTCGCTGGAATACCTGCTGGATGTTATTCTGTGGGAAGGACATCACATTACTGAGTGCTGGAGGGAAATTAGTCCACCCTATCTTCCCTAACTAACTTGTTTCCATGTCAACCACAGGATTTGGTTTTTACTCTCATTCAGCTTCACTGAAAATATTCAACAGGCTCCATCTACTGCAAAATACTGCTGCTGCTACAGATTTTTAACCAGAACCATGTCAGACTAATCTTGTTACTGGTATTATTACTAGTGCACATGATCAACACATTTATTAGTAAAGGCTCAATCTGTAAATCAAATTTAAACATAAGGGTCACATCAAGACCAAGATATTAATCTTCTATCTCTCCCAAGATCATTTGTTTCTTACTATAGTGACCAAGGAATTAATGGGTCAATGACAAAACTTTCATGTGTACCTCGGTACCTGATAGCGTATCTATCAAAAAATTAAAACATGCTATCAAGTTTTATATACTAGGTGGATTAAATTAAAATATAGCATTCTTTTTCAGTTACACCATTTGATGTGCCAAAAAAAAAAAATAATAATAATAATAAAAATTATACAAATGGACTTTTAAATAAGAAATCAACATGAACACAAAATATAAACATTTTGAGAGACCCGATGTATATTTCTTAAAACTTTATTTTAAAAGGTTTTTGACTTTCTCACCTTGTCAGGTATTATTTGTCACTGACCCAATTTAAAAAAAAAGAAAAAAACTGTTTTCTATGGATGACCTCAGCCTTTATGTCAATACACCTGATATGTTACATTATGTTATACTATCTTAGCTTTGTAAATGTCACATAAAAAGGATTTTTTTGTGCTTTAACAATAGCTTTAAAAGAAACTGACTCATGCAGAACATACTAGATCCTAGTGTCTTTACCACCCACCCGGACAGGCTTGAAAAGGATGAACTCTGTGTCTCTATTGGCCAAGTACAAGGACATGCTCTGTAAAGTGCACGGCAGCTTGCTCTTCATCACCCGGTAGGTTGCCATCACTATATCGTTGATCTTTGCTGAAAAGAGGGAAAAAAAAGTACTAAGAGAAGAGAAAAAAAAACTGACATGCCCTCTAGCATGCGCTATACAGATTTTGATGAATTGCAGTTTGATGCCAGTAGCCTATCCTGGGATGAAAAAAAAAAAATCTACCTGGCTGTGCCCAAGGTTGCTGAGACAGGCTGTATGTGGGACCCCCCTGGATGGCCATGGTTTTAAGAGCTGCAACCTGAGCACAGACACAGTCAAAACAAGACAGCACAATTCATAAGAACTCAATTTATAACCATTGCTACCACACAAAAACTGTAGAATGCAGTGGGTAGTTAAAAAAGGTGGGTTCAATTATTACAACAGAATCGCTGCACTGAGAGGATATCGACACATTAAAAAATAGCAGTGGAATTATATATTCTTAATGAAAAGGAGTGACCTCATGTACACTTGTCAGTAGACCTGTAAGACTGAAGGGTGGAATGTGTTGTCATTGCCTGAGGCAAAGTTCTGGGCTGGCTTTTAAGCGGTTACCTTGGTCAGAAACTCCTCAAGGTTCCCTACGAAGATCTGAGTCTGCTGCTGGATGAACTGCTCACAGCTGAATTTTAGGTGTCGGTCCACATCCTTCTTGGAGTCGATGTAGTGCTCCTTTATCTCCGGTGTTCCCTAAGGGCCGCAGAGGAGGGGGAAAAAGAGGGGATTAGTACTATCAAATGGTGGTTCCCTTGGCTGGAGCTATCGAGGTGTATGTTGCTGTTTTTAAATCAATAAAAATAAAAATACAAACAGTACCTCCAACAGGAATTCAAGGATGGCGTTGTGACTGTTGAGTCGGAAGAATTTTGGAACAGCCTTCGGGTTCAGGATTTTGAAAGCAGCATCTTAACAATAAAAAAAGCAGAAAAAAGCACAGATTAAATCTGGGTTTGGCTGCAGAATTAGAGTGCCCTCTAGTGCTACAAATTCAACATGACCTTGAGGGAAGACGAGGAGGATAAGAAGAGCCAATCTGCCCTGCGAGCCGTCGGTTAATGTACATTATGGTGTTGGATTACACTGTAATTTCCAACATTAATTGTTGCCACCGGTGCATGTGATAGGCACGAGTTGCTTAATGAGCATGAGGATGTAATGACTGGCTTTTATGGAGCCGAACGCCAATGTTCTTTCTCCACCTTTAATTATCTTACCCCGCGTTTTCTTCAGGTCCAGCGAGATTTCCTTGATGGCGAAGTCGGTGTGAAATGGAGCAATCTGTTCACGCATAATCAGCAGGTGCTTGATCAGGAAGAGCTGCCCATCTACTTGTGTCTACAGAAAAACGATAGATGCCGTTTAAAAAAAAAAACAAAAAAAAAAACCACACACTGGCAGCTGACAAAAAAAGTGCCTCTGCTGACTATCTTGAGCAACAAAATAAAAGCAAGTGCTTAGAGATGATAAGGGAATATGTTTGATTAATAACTCCTGATTAACCACAGCTGTAAAGGGACATATGACTGTGACAAAAAAGGAAGTCGAAGCCATTTATCGCCTAGCTAGTGACTATAATGTTAGAAAAAGACATCATCAACACAGGGTGGAGACGTGTCCTCTGAGATTGATGTCGCTGCATTAATTTGAAGTGTTAGGTTGAAACGGGCCAGTTACCACAGATATTGACAGAAGATTTGAAGGATGGTCCACTGAACGCTTTGTAGAGCGGAATAAAGCACCCGTCGAAATAAACTTTAAATTCACGGCTGCTTAAGTTAACCCTCGATAGTATGAAATATTACTTAGACATGGTTAATAATATTTTTAATGTTTATATTACTTAAAATGGTCTAAGTAATAGAAAAAATTGTAAACATACAACGACAAACAAATAGCTTCACTCTACTAAGTCAATGAGATTCCATTAGGTTGTATTGCATATTGTTGCCATATAGCAACAAATCTTTCTTAGTATATTTGAGAAAAAACATTTAACAAGAAAATTGTATTAAATGTTAAAACAAAAAACTACCATAAAACTACCATGTTGCCTGAAGGACTTTGAATGAATCGGAACATCTTTTTAATATAAGAGGTATTATTTACTATGTCAGATGAAAGATATATTTCCAGCAATTTTGATGAAAATAAAAGAGAAATGTTCAATACAAAAACAAGCTCTAAACCATGTGCTAACCTTGTTTTTCAGGATGATATCAGAGGCTTTAAGCAGCGACTGGATGCAGGCAGATAAGGCTTCTTGAGATAAACCCTGGAAGACTGCTCTCTGAAGAAAAAAAATACAAGATGCAATAAGCAACACAAAGAAATAATTAAGTGTGTGGAAATGATGCATTGCAAATCAATAAATTAGCTACTATTAGGAATGAAAGACTCACATCTATACATCTGTAAAGTTTGGACAGGCATACAAGTGTCCGTCTGACAGTAGGGTACCACATGCCGTGCAGATCAGCAGGAGAGACGGTGGTCTGCAGGCACGATGCTTCCACATTTCCTGTATCCAGTGTGAAAAAGGGGTAAAAGACCATCAGACATCATCATTCAATATCAAACCAATTCAACCACAATAACACATAATTCAGCAAAAAGATGCTGCAGGAGAAAAATGCTGCAATCTCAGAAATGAAGCAGAAGCAAAGACTTACAAATCCACATAACTGCAAGAGAGAAATGCTGCAAATTCATTTTCCGTTGCCAAGGAAACATGACGCTCTGCTTGTGATGCATCCGTGTGCCATTCGGACCCGAGTGAAAAAAACAAAAAGGCATGCTTAACAGTAGAGAGAAAAATTAAACAAATTTGATTATTTTTAAAAGGGTTCACAATTAGCAGCTGTTAGACTACTTTAGACTCTTTGGCTGGTAAATTAAGTCAAGGAATGACTCAAGGCACCACGTGGTGCGGATTTCATTTGTGAAAATGATCGATTTTGATTCATTATTAGGCTATACAGTTCAGATTAACATGACTTTGTTTTCACTCGGGTCAGAACGACGCAGGACTACCACATGATGCTACTTGGTCTGTGTGAAACACTAGATGAGGATATTGAACCATCTAATTCTTTATGTATAGCCCATATATTTTTTTCTTTTAAGAGGGAATTGATTTTGTTCCACAGTTAAGCTCTGCATGCAAAAAATCCAGCACAACACTGGAATAATACTTTAATCCCCCCCCCCAAAAAAAAACCAAAACACAGACCGATGTTACTGTTTCTTCTGCCTTCAGTATCCTCCAGCTGAACATCAGAAAACATGGCTTCGTGTGACATCTGCTTCATCTTCTCTTCTTTCAAGCTCTGAGCGATTCTCTATTGATGTCAGGAATAAGACAGTCAAAGAATCAGGAGGGTTAAATTAACATGAAATGAAATTCAACCTGCAAAAAAAGCCTGAAGACAGGATAAAAAGACATTAAGACATTAGGGAACATGCACCTGTTCCTGATGAGAAAAATCATGTACGTTTAAAGGGCTCTTAACCCTCTATTGCATAGTGTTTCCATATTACTTACATACAAGTTATGAGGTCACATGACCAGGATATCCTGCTTGTTCATGGACATTTGACACATGAACTTCACTTTCTCATAATCAAACTTGTCTTTTATTCCGAATTTTGGAAAATTTTCAACTAATTTTTTTGTTTTTTTATTCAATTTTGATGTTTTATTTTTTTTCCTAATATGCTAAAAAAGATGTGTTGCCATATTGCAACAATATAACATTCACTAGTTCAAACACTTTCTGAAAAATTGAACATACATAATTCATCTGAATATATTAATACTTCATTAAGCAATCAATTTCAAGTGATTACATTTATTTTTCAAGCAAAAATGCCAAACATTAAGTTTCTGGCATCTCCAATGTGAGGAATAATCTTCCTTTCATGACATTATATAGTCATGAAACATGTACAATTGCTGGATGTTTTTCTTTCTGGAGACATTAAAAAATGTGTTTCATCATAGATGATTTACCTCCATCATCTCCAGTTTTTCAGGATAGGCCAGATCCCCTGAAGCTGGGTTGTAGCCTGTAATATCAGTCTGGATATAAATGTGAGTCCTGTAGACCAGCCTCTCCTGTACATCCTCCAGCATCTGCTTCACTACAGCATCAAAAGCCCCCAGCTGAGAAGCTGCAGGAAAAAAAGACAAACATGTCAGTTTAGAGTTTGACCAAATTAAAAATCAACATCTATTTTGATGTGAACACAGGTCATTCAAGTATAAATGGTGAATGACGAGCCAAAAGGGAGGGAACTCTATAAAGAAAAGATTTAATTAAGGAAAAAAAAAATCTATACTCCTTTGTTTTCTCCGGGGTTTCTCCTCTCAGATACCGTTGTTGTAATTCTGGATGAATTACTTTAAAAAACTGAGGGCCTGAATCTGAAACGATTCCGTGAACCTATAGTCAGATGCTATTGATTGCCGTAGTTCTCATTTATTTGCAGCTCAATCAGTTTTGAAAAATATATGTTCTTCTTTTCTTTTTTTGTGTTGTGCAATACGTGCCACATAAAGCTGCAATGATTTCAAGTCAAAGACAACTTTAGAGCACAGCAAATAGTAATTATATAGGCCCAAACACCTGGGGGTGTTTTATTGTACTGTGTCACCTGCAACACTATTTTTAAAAAAAAGGAAAAAAAAGCCCTACTGGAGAAACTCTGAGGGAAGAACAAAAGCATAAATGTACCATTGTTATGAACGTGGTCTTCTAGCATCTCATTTTTCAGAATGCTGCAGAGCTCAGACAGAGTTTCCAGGTGGATGATGTGGATGATGAGAGGCCGGAGGACGTCGTACAGGGACAAACATAACTTCTCCAGCAGCTCGCTGTTGGAAATTTAACAATGTTTGATTGTTTTGGACAACTGAGAACATTCTTTGTTAACCTTCCTCTGGTGTTAGTTTGCTGTTACCATCCCTTATGTTAATGGGTCAGTTTTGACTGATGTTTTAAATCAGTTGTAAAATACACTTAAAAGAATTATTTATCAACCAATCTGTTTTTCATCCTTGTTAGGTTCCGTTAACCATGAACATACTGGTTTTAATATTGTTGGTGTGGGTCTCTGGGCCTTTTTTGTCAGTATACCTTCCAATATCAATTTAAAAACAACAGTAAAATGAACCTCAAGAAAATCATTTTTCGTTTTTGTACAAGTAAACTGGATAACAAGAAAAATAAAAATCCCCTCAAGTTGAAATAGAAGAAGAACTGGTTGTCATTGTGCTGAGTTTATAATTTATTATTGTAATTATTACCTTATAATCTTATTTTTATAACTGGGTCAAAACCAACCCTAACAACACAAAGGTTATAATTTCAACCAGAGCATCTTATAATTCAGTGAAAAAATGTTTTATTTTGTTGAACTAAAGGTACCTGACAAAGTCAAGAAACCTTAGTGCAACAAGCAAATTCACATGGTTATTTTATGCATTTAAAGTCTCGATCTAAATCTCAATGTTGACCCTAACACAGGAGGAAGGTTAAGGATATTTGGTTTTCACAAGTTATATGGGGTACAGCAATGATTAATATGATTCTTGCCTTTAGATAGGTGTGTAAATTGGTATTTCAAACACTGCCAAAACATGTCTTATCAGGTGAAAATACCTTGTAATTGCGTACAATTATCTTATTACATTGACAGATAATTACGCTCATTTCAAATTAATTTCCTGATTTGAGACAAATTGGTCAAGTTCTAAGAAAAGAAGACTTTAAGAAGAATTTCTTAAAACAACACTAAATTGAATGAAAATCAAGAGAAAAACAGCAATAAAATAAATTTTTTGCCAATGTAATAAGATAATTATGGTCAATATTGGAGTAAATATCACCAAAAACAATACATTTTCTAGTGAGACTCCATTTCTTTGGCATCGTAGTGATTGAAATACCAATTTACAAACATTATATAATTATTTCGATTTTTTTTTCGTTATTTTGTTCAATTTACTCTTTTCAGAAAATGTTGGTCTTGTGTTTTGTTTTTTTTATTATTTCAAATTGACCTAAATTAGGAAAAATAACTTGAAATGAGCTAAATTATCTGCCAATGGAAGAAAAGAATTCGACTCAATATTGGACAAATTGTTACCAAATGAAAAACATTTTCACTTGTTAAGATTCAAATTTTTGCAGTGTACATATATCAAGTAAAACCTTGTAAACCTGAAACTGTCACACCTTCAACAAACAGAACACCTGTGTGTGCTATAAAGACATCTCTGTCTCGCTGCCAGAGAGGTGGGTGCTACTCACTCTAGCTTGGGTGTTGGTTTGGAGAAGAACTCGTTATATAGCTGATGTTCATCCTGACACACATGAACCATAAAGGCACAGCCACTCCGAACCTGTACAAAATACACGTCATGATCACCCTCTGCACAGTCTGCTAGTACAAACACTTTGCTCTGTCTCAACTTAAAAACAAGGAAACACATGCACACACACACACGCACATGCACACACACACAAAAACAAACACACACAAACAAACAAACAAACAAACAAACAAAAACACACACGCAAACAGTGATCAACATTTTATGAACCAAACAAGTCGTAACAAATGGCTTCAATAATCGCTAGACTATCAAAACAACCGTTAGTTGCAGCCCTAGTTATGATATTGAAAAAAGTGTTTTTGCAGAACATTATGATGTCACAGTGGAGTCTGACCTTTTGGATATAAGCTGTCATCACTTTATCATTTAATCCTATTAGACATTTGTGTGAAACTCTTGATAATTAGTGAATGAATTCTTGAGTTGCAGCCAAGAAAAACACATGATTTTAGAGGTCAGGGTGACCTTGACCTTTGACCACCAAATTCCAATCAGTGCCTCCTCGATTCCAGGTGGACATTTGTGCCAAATTTGAGGTAATGGGATGGACAGATGACCTGAAAACATAAATGCCTCCAGCCATGGCTGTCTATGGTTACAGAGGCATATATGAAAAAAAGAAAAGCCTTGGACAGGTGCTGTGGCTCTTGTGACATTTCATTGGATGAAATGACCTTTAAATTGCAGCATCCGCTTCAAGCCAATTAGTGTGTGATATTTTATTAACTGCCAGAACAACATTAACCCTCTATTGCAGACATGGTAAACATTTTTTGAATGTTTTTATTACTTAAAATGGCCTAAATAATAATAGCATAATAGTTTCATGCTATATAAGTCAATGAGACTCCATTAGGTTCTGTGCACTAGGAATTTTCCATATTTGCTTTCTTTTATTTTAACATATTAGGAAAAACAACGTATAACATTAAAACTGAATTAAATGTAATAATAATAATAATAATATTTATACATATATGTAAAATAAACAAATAAAAAGCTTACTTACACCAGATAGTGAGTTCACTATAAATTTGAAATAAAAAGACAACCTATGGTTGTAAGACAGTGATGCTCACATGTCAAATGTCCATGAACAAACAGGATATCCTGGTTGTGTGACCTTATAAACTATATGACTTCTAACTGAAAACATAGATTTTATATCATAGATTTTTAGAAAAATGAAGATAAAGTAATTGTTGCCATATGGCAACACTATGCAATAGAGGGTTACGGTCATAAAACTTGATTATTAATGTGATGAATTTTTTAAATCGCCAGCACTACAAAAAAAAAATACAGTAACACATAGCTTTACAGATGAAGTTTGACTGTGTGTAAATTGCTCTGTGGACACAGAGCAATTTACTTGTGAACAAAAAAAAAAAAAGAGGATTTGGATGTCTGCTGCAACACAGTCTCAGGCTATACTCATTTATCATGTGCACAGCTTGGCATCGGTAATCATGCCCCAGAAAAGAAAAAAAAGGAGTCCTTACTGTGCATCCTACGTGAGCTGAAATGTCACCTGACTAATATCCAAAGGGCAACTCTGCTTTGAACTAGTCATGTCTTACCAGAGCACAGTGGTCTTTGCTGTTTTGGTTGGTCAACTCGGTAATGGTGGATGTGATGCTGGGACTGAGGAGCTGCTCTCGCTGGTCAAGGTAGCACTGGTGGATTTCATCTAGGAGCTGATGGTATCTGATTGTAATGATACAAGAAGGAATGAGTCAGAGGATATATATATATATATATATATATATATATATATATATATATATTTATTAGAGATGCACCGATCTGATACCTGCATCGGATATCAGCTCTGATACTGACAAATCAGCTGGATCGGATATCGGATGAAAGATGCCGATCCAGTGTTCCGATCCAGTCACGCATCTAGTTACTTTGATTCTATGTTTGCTGCTGGTTACGTCATCACACAGCCGAGCATGTTAGCAGCATGCTAGCAAACAGTAACATGGAGCCACCACTGGACCCAGTCATTTGGAAACATTTTAAACTCAATAAGATAACAAATCTGACTGCTGTGTGTGACATCTAACGTTAAAATTGTGAAGGAGGTAATAACGTTGCTAAATAAACATCAAAAACAACAACTCCAACGTGTGTCTCAGACTCTGAATGACCCACTCACAAGCCGCTAAAGGATGTGTTCATCATAGTGAGAAGTTCTGAGTAGAGGGAGTTGGTCTGATGAATCAATGCTTCCTCTTCACAGTAGCAACTGTATACCAGGTAAAAAACTAAAGAAAAACATGCAAAAACCACCTAAATAAGGACTGGATGTAACAGACTTTTTTTTTTTCTTTTGCCTGTTTTTTTCCTTTCGTTTTTGTACCAGAATGCAGTGTGTACGTTTGGAGCTTATCAATATCATGGAGCAAATTGCAAATTGCTTTTATTGCATAGGTTAAAGCAGGAAAGAGAAAAAAAAACATCCAATAAACCCATTTCTCCTTAAATAACACATATTCTGGACTGTATGTAGCAAACTTTTTCCTGGTTTTTCTTTTGGTTTTGTACCAGACTTTTTTGCTGTTTTTTTTTTTTCCTTGTACCAGACTTTTTTTACCTGGTCCTAATCCTCCTTCATACAACTGGATGTAGCGTGTGTGTTTGTAGCTTATTAATATCAAAGAGAAAATGCTTTTGTGGCAAATGTTGAAGCGGAAGCGACAGAGAAGCCATTAGTGGAGGAGACTGGAGACCAACACGGCTAAACTGACCAATCACAGCCCTTGTAGTTCACACAACAACAGCATGGTGCGTCCCCGTGGACCTGCCAGTTAAACACATCTTTAAGTGCGTTCTATTTCCCGTTTATATCACTTTATTAATACACTCCATTTCTCTATTTAACTTTTCTTATTGTTAATAGTAAACTAATGATCACTTTCATACAGACGGAGGAATTGTTGGTACGGTTCCAAAAAGTCGTTGTCAAATTATTCATCCTGGCATATAAAAAAAAGCAGCAAAAGCATATTTCACCTCTTCAATAGACATGGAAAATAAATTTTCTGGAGCTTTACATATTATTTTGGTTGAAAAGATGCTCATCCACCTTACCATGCTGTACCATCGGTATCAGATTAGATCAGAAAAACCTGGATCGGTGCATCACTAATATACATACATACATACATATATACACACGTACACACATACGTATATACACACGTACACACATACGTACATACACACGTACGCACACACGTACGCACACACGTACACGCACACACGTACACACGTACACACACGTACACACACGTACACACACGTACACACACACGTACACACGTACACACATACACACGTACACACACACACACACACACACACAGTGAAGTGAACGCTTCTTTATTTTGATGCTGAAATACCAACACTCACTCTGGAATCCGCTCAGCCCGCTGCTCTATCTGTTCAATCAGTGACTGAAAGAGCAAAGAAAATGTCAGCGTGCCCTGTGCTCATCTGTCATTTCATTACAGAGAATTCCTATTATATGGATAATAATAATAAAAAAAAAACAAACACATTACTTACTCTAACTTTTGGTGCAGCCGCTCTAAACTTAACATAGTATAGTGTAAATGCGTTGTCTGCATTGGCCAAGCCCATTGGATCCTGAAGAAACAAAGACAAATAGACTTGATAGCGGATTAGGCACATACAATATGTAGGGGCTTTGTGATCTTTTTCTTACCCTTTTTGTTAACTGGCTTGTGAGATTTTGCATAGTGTTTACAATGTGGATCTTCATGAAGTGCATAGCTTTAGAAAGACATTGTTTAAACTTGGCCAGATACACCGGATAATCCTTGAAATTGGGCTGTAAACAATAGACATAAACAGGCATTAAGACATCTTTCATGGACAATTTCATGAATTAAAAACAAATTATATTTATATCCTATTTTAACAAACAAAAAATGATTTATATTAAAATCCTAACATAACTGAAAATTAGACTGCAATTTGCTATATCTGAAAAGTGATATTTTTCTTGTTTCGGGACGACAGTGAGGGTTGAATCTGACATGTGCATGAAATGTTTTAGTTGGATTGGTGCATTTTGAATATGAGGTTAAGTGTTATGCTGAGCTGCATGTTGTGAGAAGAATTGTGCCAAAAGGGGGGAAAGAAGTGAACTAATTGTAGAGAAATATGTTTGAGCGATTATGTGTATTAAAAAGAAAAAATAAATGATTTTTATGTCAGGATTATTTACTGCCATTCTATAGTTTAATTGTCAACAAAAAGAAGTGAAATGCTGTTTAAAGCGAAGAGCAACTTACATGTGATGAAACATATTCGATGCAGTCATCTAGTTTGGACAGCATCGGTATAAAACCTTCACCGTTTACAGACAAGGTCGGTGAATTCAGTTTCTGTGCAAATGAGAGAAAGTAAAGTTTGAAGTGTTCCAAGCTCTTGGCCTTTTTAATCAAATTCTATGTTTTTTTTTTCATTTGGCAAAGTTAGCGCTGCTAGAAAATGTGTCATGTTTACTTAGAAGCCAGACTGATTTACGGTTTTTGCTTATTATATTTCAAAGGTTTGTAGGTCAGATGAGACATCTCATGTCCTATTCCGTGGGAAGATAGTGTTTCATAAAAATAAAAAAAAAAATCAATAAAGTCAGACTATTGTGGTACATTGATTCACTTTGGCATTTATGTTTGAATACATCATCATAAAACTCCTTGGAAAGAAGGAAATAAAGCCAACATCCATTTATTTTCTTTTTTAAGAATAAGGTTTTTGATCTAGAGCACATGTGTCAAGCTCCAGTCCTGGAGGGCCGGTGTGGGTGCAGGTTTTTGTTCCAACCAAGGAACACCTGTTTCTACTAATCAGCCACTACAGCCCTTGCTAAGGACCTTCCATTAGTAGAATCAGGTGTGGTACTGCTTGGTTTGAACAAAAGCCTGCACCCACACCGGCCCTCCAGGACTGCAGTTTGACACCCCTGATCTAGAGCATAAGTGATGATCCTTAAAAACAGTAAATAAAATTGAGATGACAGAATTTACTGTATTGATGTTTTCTAACTCATTAAAATATGAGAGTTTCTGCTGTATGCTCTCTGCCAGGTCAACAAGCTCCGCCTGCAAACAGACAACAAAACACAGCTGTAAGAGCATCGTATTGACAGTTTAATTTCAGTTCAGGTCCCTGGTCCAATCTGCATTTATTTACAGACATGAGAATTTATCTGCAGATTTGAAAAAACAGAAGAATGAAAACTGCAGTCAAGAAGATTATTAACCCTCTATTACATTGTGTTGCCATATGGCAACAATTACTTTTTCATTTTTCTAAAAAGCTGTGATATAAAATGAAAATGGGGCTTTCATTTTTGAAGGGTACACAATTTATGACGTCACATGACCAGGATATCCTTTTAGCCAGTCCCTTTTCCTCATGGACATTTGACATGTGAGCATAGGATCATAGGAATTCTTTTATTCAGTATTTTAGAAAGATTTCACCAAATAACAAATTTATCTCACTATTTAGGATAAGAAAACATTATTTTAGTTCTTACATTCAATTAAATATTGGTGTTATAAGTTTTTCTTTTCCAATATGCTAAGAAAGATTTGTTGCCATTTGGCAACAATATGCAAATATGGTAAATCCCTAGTGTATACAACCTAATGGAGTCCTATTGACTTACATAGCATGAAACTATCCTGAGACTATGTTTACAACTTTTTCTCATATTTTTGGTTTAATATATTATTTAGGCAATTTTAAGTAATAAAAACATTAAAAATATGTTTTACCATGTCTAAGTTTTTCATGCAATAGAGGGTTAAATATACCAGATGATTGCAACCAGTTTTTCAAGTCACTAAAGCTTTGGTTTAGAATCGATAGGACACCTTGCAGCTTACCTGTTCTTTTAGGAGTTGTTCACAGGCCTCGTGTAACGTGCCCGTCTTATTGGACACAAACAGGTACTGTTTCTGGAGAGAGTCCAACTGCTCCAGAGCTGCGCTGACATCTTTCAAGATGGCGTCACATTGCTCCTGGTAGCAGTTCAGATCGTCCCTGGTTTTCCTAAAGGGGGAAAAAAGTAGATGTCTCTAGGATTTGGGCGGCAGTTTGAGCACTGTGAGCAGAAAAAGGTGTGTACTTCTCTCTAGAACAGCGAACAGGCCTGCTATGACATCACCTATTGCAATGTTGCTAGGAGACAAAAACACAGTAAAATCATACCTTTCCACTTACTTTTTTCACTTATGGCAATTTGAATGGAAGAGGGTTATTTGTTATATTTAAGTATATATCAAATAACCCTCCACAATGCACTTGTGGAGTGCAAGTGCATTGAAATATAAGACATACTGAGTTTAGTTGTAATTTTATGTTGCTACGCTTTATAAATAAAATTCCAGTTTCTATCCCGAGTGGTTCTTTACTGATTTACCTTCAAGATTTACCAAGAAACATTTCTCTTCTCAATGTAGAGCTACAACCATACAGCAGAGATGCTCATAAGTAATTTTTTTCCAAAGTCCAAATCAAATCTCTTATGGCTGTAATGAGCAATCGATCATCTGCTGCATAGCATCCACTGTGTTTAGAATGTTTAACTACATCTAAGGAATTCAAGGAATGCTTTCACAATGAAAGCTTGCCCTAAAGTTACTGTAACTGTATTTTGCCTTCAAACATGAACATATATGACAATATAGATCAAGAATTAATTAAGATGTTTATATTAATATTGTTTCTAGAGCAACAGTAATTTTATAGCAACAAAGTTACTGTATGAACACGATAGTATCTGGAAACTAATCTAATATGTAAGTAACATAAACAACATTCCTAACACCAAAATACTAAGCAAAGTTTGGCCTGAATGAAGAACACAGACATTTATTCTGTCCTCCCTCTGCTGCTGGTACAGAGAGGAGGAGCTGGTTTGTCTCAGCCAGCAGGTTTACAAGATTTTTTTTTTTTACAATACATTGCAAACTAGGATAAATAGGCTACACACAGACAACTTAGAGACATCTTCCTGTTAATCTTCACCGTGTGTGTTTTTGTGCGTGTATGTGGAGATGCTGCAGCAAAGGAATAACATTAAAGTCCACCTGAAACAGCGTTTGGAGTGTATCTGTATCGTGACGTCTTTCCAGCATGAACAGTACATACAGGCAGCACAAATTATTTGGAGGAATTTGATTGGATAGTGGATGCATTCTAAGATGACGAGGACAAATCAGGCAGCGGGGAACACACATGAAGAAAACACTTTGATTGACAGGTGATTTTTTCCAGAGCAAAATGTGAAGAAAGGTTGAATTTTGATTTGATACAAATAAACTGTTTAGGTAAACTTTTCTGGTAAACATAGATAATAAGTAAAAAATTAAAAAGGCGCTTTTCATTTTCTTAATCAAAATGCACCAAAAAATAAAACAGATTATTCATGAGTCAAGTCTTTTGAGGATGTGTCTCAGGTCTCTGTGACTCAAGTCCAAGACATAGACCAGAGCCCCCATCTATGCAATTTAGGCTGATTATTGGTCAGTTAACAACTACATTAATCACCATCTATTTTTATATTCGATTAATCATTTGCAGTCATTCTTCAAAAGAAAATGTCAACATCCCGGTTTCAGCTTATCAGATATTTTCTGGCTTCTATGATAGTAAAGTGAAGAGCTTTGAGTTGTGGATTTTTACAATTTATAGACCAAGCAATTCATTAAAGAAACCAATAAAAAAACTCTGCAGGTTAACCAACAATGAAAATAATCAGTAAACCAGGCACACAACACCAGTCTAGTCTGAATCAGTTTAACATTAACACACCTGTATTTTGCGCTCTCATCCTGGTCCATGTTTGTCTGTAACTTGGCAAACCAGGCGAAGAACTGCAACACAAACAGGCATCACAGTAAATTATAGCACATTAATGCATGCAGTAGTATGATTAGACTGAACACTAATCTGCCTGTAACTCACCTGTTGTGCAGTTTCTATCCTGTCATTGTCCATCTCAAGCATCTGGAACCCTTTGAGCAGGACGTCCTCTGTGGATGCAGGCACGGTGGCTGTGAACGGAGACTGCAGGGACCGGGACGACAGGCTGCACAGGTCCTCGATGGGGAGCTGAAAGACACAAACCGTTCGAGTGCTGACCTGCAAACTATGGAGCAGTGAAAAAGGTAGCATACAAAACCAAATTCACTTTAACCTGTTCCCCTCTAGCCTATTTATGAACCTACCACTCGAAAATTACATGCCCAGACTTAATGCAGTATATCTCCACAACTACAGGGGTTTTCTGAATGATCTTGGGTTTTAAATAAAGCTAACACTGGTGGGATAGTTGTATCAGTGACAGAATCAAATTAAAACGTACAGTATTAAAGTACATCCAAATGGAATAAAGCAAAAAAGTGAAAAAAATTAGCTCTGCCCAAAAGGAAAACATCTATTTAGGTTGAGAATCACCTGAAAATCATGTGTAACCCCTATGGAGCACTAAAGTAAAGCCTTATAAGTAATTGCACAAAACAGCCTTATAAGATGAACCAGACCATTTTAGAGATGTTTTAGTACAGGTGTGTCCAGGCGGACCTGATTTTGTCACATTTCAGCACATTTGGCACATTCTCAAAAATTACAATAATCACATATATACTATCATAGGTTTCAAAGTCAAGGCCCGGGGACCAAATCTGACCACCACCTCATTTTCTGTGGCCCCTCAAGAGCTCCACAGAGTTGTGTGATCTATTGAGAGATGGAAAGTGAATAAATGTTTGAACTTAACAGAGACACACTGGTCACGTTGTCTTTACGACTTCATTAACTACAAAATCTTTTCTCAATCGGCCACGAAGGTTGTTTAAAAACAGGAAAGTTTCTGTTTCTCCTTATTTTTCTTTATTAAAGTACATGTGTCATTACTTTCTTGTACTTTCTATTCTTTAATATTTAGCATAGCAACATAAAACCATAGATTCTAATCTTTGAAAAATCAATTAGATCAAATAGTTAATAGTGATTATCAGCATATTATTGTATGAATCTCTAAATATCTGATGGTTTTCAATGTTTTGCTGCATCATTTTTAATAATTAGATGCTAACAACAATATAACATTATTTCTGCATCACTGGTTTTTAAATACTGTTTAAAAGTCTTAGCAAAATGTCACCAGCACTATTATGAATGGAGAGGCAATTATCTAAAATAATATAACATATATAATAATAATAATAAAACGTGTATATATATATATATATATATATATATATATATATATATATATATATATATATATGTGATCTTTATAATTGGACCTTTAAGGGAAACCAGAACACTGATGTGGCCCTGGATGAAACTGAGTTTGTTTCCTGTAATAATAATCATCTAAAAGTACAATGCAGTATACAGTGTATATACTGTGTGTGTAACGCTGGGCGTGAGGAGCAACATTCAAAGTGAAGGGCAACAGGTTAACTACCCCCCAAAACGAATTAACCGTAGCCAGAAGGTGATAAGTCCGCAGGTATACAAGCTAACCGAGCCTCCGTATGTTATAAGGTCAGCTAGCATCACTGTTAGCTCTCTGGTCGTCTTCGGGACTCCCAGCTCACCTCTGATGGGACAGCGAGCGTTTCGGCGGAGGCTCGGATCTCCAGGATTGAGTCCGTCTGTTTCTCTGACAGCGGAGCCGCGGGGTCGATGCGGCGGTCCCATAACGAGAGTTTCTCCCGGGTTTCTTTATCCGTGAGGTCCAGGAGGGATTGATCCGTGGCCGCCATCGTCACTCCGGACAGACAGCAACAACGTCAGCAGCAGCATGAACACAACACTTCCTGTTCCGGGAGGCGGGCCGGAGTCCTTCTTCGTCTTTTTTTTTTTTTTTCTGAGGATTATTGACGTTTGGTATAGAACGAGTTGGTGAATAGCGGCCACCAATCGGTATGGTGGCCGCTATGGTGGTCGGTATTTTTGTTTAATGTATATAATGATAATTTGATCACAGTATTATATTAATAATAATATAATCTACTACTACGACTGCTACTAATGCTACTACTACTACTAATAATAATAATAATAATAATACAATGACAATTAAACAAATAAAAAAATAATATAATTACATGTTTTTATTGTTTTTAGAAATTTCTTCTTCTTTTTGTTTCATACAGATTGTCTTTAAATATGTACACTACCATGATATTGATGATGATGATGATAATAATAATAATAAAACAAAGAAAAATAAATAAATAAATGTTTTAAAGAAGTTTCTTCTTCTTTTTGTTTTTATGGCAGATTGTCTTTGAAGGTATATACCGCCACCTACTGTAACTTACTGGACTAAGCAGAAATTGTATTTAAACTATAATATAAAGTGAGAAAAATAATATTTAATTAAATAAAATAGAAACATACAAAAATAAATAATAATTGAAAAAATACCCAAATAACCATCATATTAACTCATTAACACTAACTATCCATTGTTTGCTAGATCATTTAGACTCACCTTGTCTTCTTCAAAAAAACAATTACAGCTTTGTGAGCGCCCTAAATAATAAAATATTTTCAAAATAATAACAATATTTCAATTGCTTATATTACTATGGAACTCCATAGTTTCTTCTTCTTTCTTCCTCTTCTGACAATGTGATTGAGACATTTTCTAATTGGGATCGTGCCTCTACCACCAAATTATTTGATCATAAATTAAAAAAAATATACAGCAGGTGGGAGCCAGGGAAGAACAAACACAATGTCCTGTTTAAATCTGTTGGCCTCCAGTATGTGTTAATATCCAAAGAAAAATGTTCATGACACAATATCTAACTGAGTCCTGATGACAGTAAACAAAGGAGGTAGGTGTTCACGTATCACAGCCTGTCTGCAGGGGGGTCTCATGGAGAGGTCACTTTAGTTGAAATGAACGGCTGCAGAATCTAAACCACATTACACCAGTACAAAAAGGGATGTCACAGCAAATCATGTCAGAAGTCAGAAGTTGTGTATGTATATATGTGTGAGTCCTGTAGAGCACGACTGACACTTTTTCTTAATTGTACTGGGGTTTTGATTTTGTGTAAAACATATTTAAAGAAGTGTGTTAAATCATCGTCTTAAATAGCCATTAAAATGAGAGAAACAAGTCACAGTTACTATCAAATGGAGTCACTTTTATTATATCTTGTCAGAGAATGTGAAAATTGTGATGACAAACTGTTCCTTTTTATTTCCAAGCAGTATGCAGCCACCATCAGAAGATGCTGTTCTAGAGCATTTACAGATAAATATTTAAAAACTTGCTAAGAACGGTTTAAATGTACATGTCTAAGAGCCATTGTTATTATTTTATTTGATTTCCCTATGGAAAAAGAAGACAGGGAAGCACTTTATGGTACATGTGGCTTACAAATACATTTTATAGTGACAGGCTTTGTCTGCTCAAAGTGCTAAAAATCTTTCAAAAACATGAAAAAATATCCTGTATAATGCAACTCCCCAGAAACCTAAGGCTCAAAGACTTGTCACATGCACATGAAGATGTATCATTACCTTTTACAACAGATGGATGGAAAAATCAAAAATATAAGAAGAATTCAGAAATTAAAAAAAATAATAATCTGTAACCCATATGGAAATATCTTTGAAACAGTAAGCAAACCCTTAAAATGATCCAGCAGACTAATGTACAATAGCCTACATAAATGTGCAAAGCAAAAATAATACATCTACAAATGCTTGTAAATCATTTCTTAAATACTTCCAAAAGTATCAGTTAATTTCAACAAAGGCTTGATTGGGAATTTACACCTGGAATTTTAATTGCATCTCATTTTAAACATTTTTTTTATTATTCTTAACAGTCAAAGAGGTGCAGGTTTAGGTGCAGGTGCAGGTGCAGACATTCTGCTCTTGTTTTTGGGTAGAATATCCAGCCAAACAGGGTTTTTCATCAGTTGGTGTACTCTGTCCCCTCTAAGTGATCTGGGATGGGAAGTCCGGTGAGGATCGTTAGGCATCTGTTCCACACGTTAAACACAGGACAGACCGGCTGTGCAAAGGCAACGTCAAATGTGTGCAAGTGCTGGGAACCGACAGCGTCGTAGAAAGACAGAGACCCGGAGTCATAGTCCAACAGCACCCCGAGACGCCGCAGGTGGGGTGAGGCCTCGATGGGCATCTCCTTACTGTTGTGCCGCACCACCCACGAGTTGTTACAGCGGGACAGTACCCAGGAGGCAGAGTTTTTTCCGACCCACTCATGCTTTGGCGCCGACTTGTAGGCGATTCCCACCGCAAACCTGCAAAAATGACAGAAAACCAAAATCATAAATGCATTTGTAGTATGATAAATCTAAAAAAAATGTAAAAATAGACAAAAACACACTGCAAACAATGAACTCCTAACAAGTAAAAATGTCTTATTTGGTACAACTAGCGCAATAATGAGTAGAATTATCATATTCCATTGTTATTAGGGCCCGAGCGGCGACTGCAAGGCAGTCGTGGGACACGAGGCCCTATTGTTCTTCGTTTGACACTTCAGATTTTCTTCTGTGTAATCAACTGCCTTTTTGGGGGCCTGAACATACACGAAAACTCACCAAATTTGGCAGCTGCATCGGGCCTGGTGAAAATTTACGTATTTTATAGCATTTGAATATGGGCATGGCAAAATGGCTCTATAGCGCCACCTAACATTTTTCAAAAGAACACCCTCACCATATAGTTTCACATAGAGGAACGAAATTCGGCACACACATGTATCAGGTCAAGACGGACAAAAATGATCCATGGTACCCATAGCTTAACTCCAACAGGAAGTCCACTATCTTGAATCGAACATTGCCAAAAGTTGCAGAAATCGCTGTTTGCAGGCATTGTACTTTGACGAACTAGCCCTAGTTATTTCTTATTACTATTATTTATTATATCCAGTTATTATTGTGATTAGTCCAATATTAAATGTTAGTCTTGATATTTTAAGACAAGACCAAATTTACAAGTCAGAAAGTCAGCATAAGCATATCTAGTGTATAGTATACACTAGGATTGGAATCTGATTTAAAAAATAATCTGATTATTTATAATTAAGTTTTTAAATTAATTAATCAAAATTCATCACAATTAATGGCATAATAACATTTGTCTCCAAAATAACATTTATTTTCTGTAAATGAATTTTAGTCACTATCTGTAGAACACTTTTAACCTTATCTTCAACCACTGATAGTGGTCTGCAGTCCTGGGAAATTCATCAGTGTTTCTGATGTTGATTTACTATAAAAAAAAAAAAAACAAATAAATGCAGGGTTTCAATTAACCACTGGGCCCCCTTTAAATGCCAGGTGTATATTTTGGCAAATAACCACAGGTTTCAGAGTCTAATTTATTTTTTAAAAAATCAAAGAAGAAGACATGACTACTGGTGCTGGACTCAGACCTAAAGCTGTAGTGCAAGATGTGGGTATGGTTTTGTTCTGCATTGTTTAATATGAAAACTGTGTTAAAATGTGTTAATATTTTCCATGCAGTATTTATTTTGTAATTAATTAATTGTAATTAATGTGTTAATGTCGCACCCCAGGTATAAGCACAATAAACTAACCATAACATACGAATGAATACAAAAAAATCACTGTAAAATGTAACTTGAAATAAGCTAAATTATCTGCCAATAGAATAAAACAATTCTACTCAATATTGGACTCATTGTACCAAATTGTTCCATTTTATTCAGTGCAGTTTGTACCATGTGCTTCCTCCTATCAGAGCCTCCCAGTAATGGCGGCCGCTGTCAATGAAGACGTTTCCTGTGACGCCGTAGCTGCTGTGGCTGGAGAAGCGGTCCTGACTGTGGCTCTTCTTGGCCGACGTCTCATCCCTCTCCACTGTCAGGTTGTCGTGGGACACCCGCAGCTTCCGGTGGGCGGACTTTGGGTCCAATTTGAATGGCTGACCTTTACGGGAAAAAAAATGGAACGAACGCCACTTTGTAAAATGTGTCAGCGATCTCAAGCATTTATTAACCTGAGAATAAATTCTAGTCAGTGAACTTTGACCTACTGTTGGTCTTGAGTTTCCCTGGTTCGCTGCTCCGGCTCCCGGCCTGGTTTATGGCTTTCACTATGAAAACGTACTTGGTGCCGCACTGGAGCCCATGCACGGTGTAGTGATTCTGCTTGATGTTCGGCACTATCATCCAGCTGTCGGCAGAGTTACACAAACCTGCAGGAAGTCACCCACACATAACAGATCAATTAGTCATCTGAACACTCAAATTCAGCCCTCGCTTCATCTTTAAAAACCAAGATGTGAGCCTCAATATAGCTGCCGTTTTTTGTATCATCATATAGTAACATTTCCACTCATCAAAGGATGCTACACTGCTGAGGCAGATGACATTAAATTGCCTGATTGAGCATGTTGTGTTGTTAGAACAATCAATCCAAACAGTCTGCTGCTCATCTCAACCCAGAGATAATATCAAGCTCATGATATGCATCTGGATGTAAATCCAGTTTGACTGAGCTGTTTTCTTCCATATCTCCTCCTAAAGATTGCAAAATTGTATACAGTTTTCCATATTTCCATCAAACTCATCAAAACTGAATTAAATGTCTAAAAAAAAGTTAGTGTACTTACCCCAGATAGTGAGTTCAATTTTTTATTTGGTGAAAATGTCCCATGTCCACGAAACGGACTGGTAAACAGGATATCCTGATCACGTGACCTCATAAATTGTATTTACTTCAAAAATAAAAGCCCCCTTTTCACACCTAAATGTTAAAGCATAGATTTTCTATCACAAAAATTAAGATAAATTAATTGTTGCCATATAGCAACACTATGTAATAGAGGGTAAAGCCTCTCAGCAAAATCCCTTTCAAATCCCTCTGCTTTTGTTATTTTTTTCCCACCACAAACATCACAGAGACTTACTGACAACGTTCGACTGGCTGGTGAAGATGGCGTACTGGAGTTCATACGATACGACAGAGAATTCATCGTCGGTTGTCCAGTGGACCGTGATCGTGTCATACGAAGCTGTGCACAGCTCCTCGCGGATTACTGGTGGATTTGGTGCTGCAAGCACAAAAAAAAAGAAAAAGAAAACATGTTGTTCTTAGACAACAATCAAAGCCAAGTGGACTTTAGTTACAATAAAACAAAAAAACACAAGAGAAAACAAATAGCAGTGTGTTGTTTATTCTAACAAGCCTAATATAGGGTTGCAGCTTCTCTGGCTATTGCAGCTACAGTCTCCCGTATGGTGTTAAAACCACTCTGCACAACAGGCGCTGGGCAGAAAACAATCCTGTTCCACTCAGCAGAACAAAAATACAGCTGCAGCCTAACGTTTGTGAGCTTTTTTGTTTTCCTGCTATAATTTAGCACCCTCACATAGCTGAAATATAAACTCCCTGCTTCCTCATGCCAGAGACTTTAAATTGTACAAATCCATAATTCAAGGGTGAAGTAAAAATAATTTTAAGGTTTGATAAAGGAACCCAACAAACCATCTAAAATTATACAGTTGAAGAATTATAGTGTGTGTGTGTGCGTGTGTGCATGTGTGTGTGTGTGTGTGTGTGCAGAAAACTGGCCAAAAGTTGTGAAACTAATCTAATTTGCACCGTGTGCTGCTGTGTGAGTGATGGTTCTGGTGGTTCACAGATGTGCAGAAATAGATCCTGTTGTGTATTTCACCTGTGAGGTAATCCAAACTTTCCAGCATTTTCTTCTCCCTCGTGAAGTCCAGCGCAAAAGTATCAAAGGTGTCATTTAAGTTTATTTCGGGTAGCAGGATTTGAGAGGATGCTGTTGCCATAGAGACCCTGGAATGCAGAAAGTACATTCATGAGGCCATGGACATAAATCATGGGGGCGACACAGGCAATGTGACCACCCTTTTACAAAGTTGTCCCCCCAAAAAAATCTTTGTAAACACAAATAAATCATTTTGAAAATTAAATAAAAGGTAAATAAATGCACAACACAAGCTCTGCTAAATGTTAAACAGTGTGTTTCTTAATTCTTAAAAAATAATGACCCCCCTATTTTCCTCAAATGTGGTTTGATCGAGATGCTATTTTCCAGTGTGCGGAGGCAGTGGCTAACAGCTAATTTTAACAGTCAGCTAGTAGCTAGCTACGTGGAAGAAACCAATCAAACTAATATGTAGAAGCCAGTAAGTCATTTATCACACCACTTCCAAAATTTGTCCAAAATCAGCCTCTTTTTTAAGCGTCTGCTGGTTAAATCAAAAGATCAAAGATTTTCATTTTTTTCCCTCATTGATTCATAATCTCATTTGCCTTACGTATGAATATAAATAAATATGGAACATTGCTATAACTACTATTATTACTTTTAGAGAGAAGAAGATAAGGCCTGATTATTATGGTATTATAGTTTTTTTATTATGTGTCCTCCAGAAATTATTCTCTGAAAATGTAGTATTTATTGTCTCCCCCATTAATGAAATGGGATTTCTGCCCCTGCATAAGTCAGTGCATCACTTTACATACGCTGGACCTGTCACTCACTGCCTCACCTCTCGCAGATACTCTTCGCCGTCTGAAGGAAGCGCGTGTGGTCCGTCTCCTTGAGGGTCTGGTCGGCCTGCGTAATGAGGGATGAGGATCTCTCGATGCACTGCTTGCAGCTGGCTATCTGCTGGGCTAGTTTCCTCAGCCGCATAGTCTAGACAGAAGAAAAAAAAGGACATGCTGGATAGATTAACCCTTATGAGGTCTTCGGGTCTGTGGGACCTATTTTCAGTGTAACTCTTAAGAAAAATGATACAAATAATTATTTTTTCAATCTGAGATTTATTGGCCTCGGTTCACTTTCTGCGAGGAATATAAATCAGAAAACATTTTGTCTGAGACTAAGCATGTTCGGTTTGAACTGTTTGGTGTGAAAGCAGCCTAAATATCTCTGTCAGAGTGGTTCCATACAACAGAAGTACTGCGAAGTGTGTGGACCCAGGATGAATAGAAAAACACAATACACATGCACCCAGTGCAAGAAGAATATCTGCAAAACACACAATAAAGCTCTGCCCCTCATGTGTAGTATAGCCTGGCATGAAAATGCCTGTGTTCGATAGGATTAAAATGTCTTTCAGGCAGATGTTTTGTAAACTGACCTGAGAAAGTTACATTTCTAATGAAATTCAAAAAAATAATACACTATAGTTTGGAAAAAACTTAGGTTATTTGTACTTTTGTTGATTTGTTGATCTGTTTTATGATGCATTTCCATATTTTGTTATATATTAATGAAAAAAGAAACTAAAACAAGTGGCATTTCTATTAATAAATGTGATTTAAGAAAGGGAAAAGCAACAAATGTAAAAAAAAAAAATGTTGTTTATATTACTTGCAATGGGCCCACCAGAACCTCCTGTGTAGCAAAACAACAAAGACCGTATAAGGGTTAATAGCTTGGTAGATAAACTAACCAATGTGCTACCTGGGAGGCGCCAACCTGCCAGATGCCAGATGAGATTTTTCCCTGACAATTAAGAAATCTGACTGGAGAAAAATTGGATTTATACCTCCGACAATTAGGTTTGTTCAGTGGTGTAATACCAGACTGTGAGCTTCAACCTGTTCAATAAGCTGGCATTAGATTTGTATTACGAGGCCTCCTTTGTAACGCTGCCATAGCAACCCCCCGCCTGCCCTGCACCTCATTGGCTTAGTGGCTGATACAACATCAGAACCTGACAGAAGGCACGCGGCGAGAAAGGAAAGAGTCCTCCTCAGGAGAGGGGGGATCACAGGAAGCAGAGCTCATCTTACTCTGATACCCAACACATGCTACACTACTGTCTAATATGGTGAAAATGAAGGGAAATCATTCATAAAGGCCAGTGTTGGCAGCAAGTGGCATTACAAAAGCAGTAAATTATTGTAATACATAGATTTTTGCTGTAGTGCAATTATGTAAGGCATTACAGAAACAAATGTAATATTTTATTCGGTACTAATGTCAGTAACATACATTACGATGCGTTTTAACCTGGATTGAAGTGGTTGCTATTTTTTTTTCCTTATACAAATTCACTAAATTCACCACAACATCAGTAGCAGTGAAACATCCACGCAAAATGTTTCACTTGCTTTTCCTTTTGGATAGTGGAATCACCAGCTTTTTGAAAACTTGACAGCAAGATCCCTGTTGTGACTAGCAGCAATAATGACAAGGTAAGCTATATTTAGATCACCAAATCTATATTTCCAGTAATTTTGGTGAGCGTAGCTTAAAAGTAGTGCAATAGTGGTATAATGCCTTATATTTTAAATAAAGTAACACTGTCCTTTTCAAAGCAGGCCAGACCACAACAGAATGAATCAGTGGTCTTATTTCACAGTTTGCGTGAAGACCTAAATTTCTAAAAACAAAATATTTTTTTTCATTGTAGGGACCCTTTAAAGGTTCAAGATTGTTAATTAGATCCCAGCATCTAGTAGCACAGCACAGGCAGAAATGGAATATAATATTCATAACTATGTTCTAATTAGTGTGTAATTCAATCAAAATAAGAAATTTTGCCCTTTTACAACCTTAGATTGAGCCATCTTTACCTACATGCGGAGCATATATATATATATATATATATATATATATATATATATATATATATATATATATATACACATATACATATTTCTGGTTCAGTCTAGATTAGAAGTATTGTCTCACCCACCAATGAAACCATAAACTAATCAAATCACCTGTTTCTTGTCAAGCACAGTTATGGGCACAGAGGGGCTGGGGCCCCCAAACCACCCTATATTCATTTTAACAATAACATTAGCCACCATAAGCCACGAGTAAGTCTGTGTTTTTTTCATTCATTAGAGGAAAAATGTTATGGAGACATTTTACTTTTTTAAAAACTTTTTTACCCAAAACCAGTCATTTGTTATTGTCGCATTTTAATGAGAACAGCATGCTCAGGTGTTGACTTTAAGCTCCTTATCAACTGTAGAGGGTAGCAAGGTTATCAAGATAAAACAATACCTTTCCCTCCTTTATCTTGGTGGCTATGGTTTGTCTTCGCTGCTGTATGATATTAATCAGCAGGTCACACTCCTCCAGCAGCTTGTTTTCTTGTCTTGATGCGTTTCCCTAGACGAGATATAAGCAAACAGTCAATAAACAGCAGCATTTTGCAAATTCATTTGCTTTGCCAGTTACGCTTTGCTTTGCGAATTCAGGTCCGATTGATGAAACAGTTTCCACACACAGCATTACAAATGGCATAATTAATCTTATGAGACAAGAAAAAGCACATAATGTAGAGTTCATGCCATTTTAAATTCATGTTCAGCAAGGATCAGTTTAAAAAATGCACAGTGGGGTCATTTAGTAAACAAAATACAACGTGCCGTGAATAGAAGAATATAACATTCAGAAATCACATGAAATCATATTTAATTCGCAAATATTTACCCTTAATCTCCAAAATACCCCAAAAGAGTCAATTGCAGTTTGAGCAATTTGCAGTTTTTAGAAGTCACATGCATTTTATAGAAACTTTTAGTTTAGTTTTTGTTTAGGTTATTCATTTTGAACATTCATTCATTCATCTTCTATACCTGCTTATTCATCATAAGGCTCTCAGGGGTCTGCTGGAGCCTATCCCAGCACATTACAGGTGAGAGGCAGGGCTACACCCCAGATGGTCACCAGCCTATCATGGGGCACACACACCATTCACTCACACACTCACACCTAGGGGCAATTTAGCATCTCCACTTAACCTCAGCATGTTTTTGGACTGTGGGAGGAAGCTGAAGAACCTGGAGAAAACCCACCAGACACAGGTAGAACATGCAAACTCCACACAGAAAGGTCCCAGACCAGACTGAGGTCTGGAACCTGCGACCTTCTTTCTGTGAGGCAACAGTGCTAACCCCTGCTCGTGTTGCCCCATTTTGAACATGTAAAACAATAACATAAATTTACATGTTCAAAAAGGAGCAGAAAGAAGTGTAGAATAGAGGGGGTAGAATTAAATAAATGGTTATTTAATTCTACTCCTCTATTACTCATATCAATAGGCAAATGAAAACAGAATGAAAATGAATGAAAAAACAGTAAGGTAATTTTCATTAATTGTAATTAATAATTTTAATAATAATAATCTAATTAGTATTTTTTATAATTACAATAATATTAGAACCAATAACAATAATCATATTATTTTAATATTTATTGGTATTGATAATAGCAATGATATAATAATAAAGATATAATAAATCACAATTAATTAACAGTTAATTAATACAGTTATGCATATTCATACAGATCATGTAAAATGAAGAACTGGTGAGTGTTCTGGCTCCTCCTCCCTCTTTTTTGTGAATATATTGTGTTTATACCTGTTTTTAAGTGAACCTATTGATTTATAGACTAATAAAAACTGAATCATGTTGATATAAAGAAAAGCCACCATCTCTGTGTTAATAATTTAATGAGTTATTGCCCATGAAAACGTCACAGAGGCAGAGAAGCCCTCCGCCTGAGCAGGAACAGACAAACAACCTCACCTCCACATGTTGGCAGGTTTGGATAAGTTTGCCCATCAGAGTTTCCAACTCACTGGTCCTCTTGATTAGACTGCTGAGGTTGGAATCCATGGCTTGCTGAGAAAAAAAAGAAAAAAGAAAAAGAAACATTTCATTACACAAACATTTCTGTACACAGGCGAATGAATCTTGAAGGGGAGATAAAATAATCATGAATTGTATCTGGTCCGAGCATGGGCGGAGACCATGGATGTAGTATAGACCTGGATTGGGTATCGCCTTTCAGCAGCATGCCAATTTTCCCAGTGGCCACTCATGGTACTGCAACAGAAAATCCCAAAAGGCATATTTCCCATACAATAATAAAATGGAATCCTGTAAAACTGTTGACAGGACACCCCCAGCTATAACCTTGTTAATTACTAATCTTTATATTCTAGATGTTTAAGTCATGGACTTTTTATCCATCCAAAACATTTCTAACAGACATAAAAGGCTCTGGAAAAGTCTCTATTCCCAGTGTGACATCACAGCTGTGACACAGCACGGTTGTGTAGTGTCTCTGGAACAAAGATACTTTTTTAAAATTTATTTTATTTATTTATTTTTCTTGAAACTGTTTTAATGTGGTCAGCAAGTGAATTAAAGAACTCAAATATGACTTTTTTTTCACAATTTACATATTCCCATCACCCCGGGGCATGATGGGAGGCCCCAGAGCATCATGGGAAGTGACTCTAGTCTTTTTCAGCATATGGGCATGGATGGGCATAGAAGTGGATAGCACTCAAAAATGTCCACCATTCAATTCTATGGAAGGTGCTTGCCTGGCGCGTAGACTAAAAAAATTCCTGACTTTTGGATTTATTTCCACATTATGCAAACCATAGAGACTGATCAGTGGAGTCACCTCCCATCATGCCCCGGGTTGATGAGAATTGTGAAAAAAAATCACATCTGGTCTTATTTAATTCACTTAATGACCTCATTAAAAATGTTTGAAGAAAAATAAATAATTTTAAAAATGTCCTCACTCTAGAGAAGCACGATCGTACTGTGTCACACAGCTGTGATGTCACACTGGGAAAAGAAACTTAAGTTTTTTTGATGGATAAAAAGTCCATGACTTAAATATATAACAAGGGTATAGCTCGCAGTGTCCTGTCAACAGTTTTACAGGCTTCTCTTTTACTATTGCAGTCTATGGGAAAAATGCTTTTGGGTTGCATGGGGTTTTTTGTTGCAGTACTAGAAGTAGCCATTGGAAAAAAAATCGAAAATGAGAGATGGAGCCATAGCAAGGTCTATACTACACCCATGCCAGACACAACTTCCATTGAGATGAATGGCAGCCATTTTACAGTCTGGCATCCAGTTTTATAATACAGCCATGGCAGAGACAGACAACGCTGCTTTTGGACGTGACTGGCAGCGCCGCTGCGTTTTGTTTTTCTGATCAGTACGGCGCCCCCCAAGTCCTCCGTGTGCCAAAGATCCCATCGCTCTGCCCGCTGAGATTTTGGAGCTTAGCAGAGCATCTGCCAGTGATTTGGACAACTCACCCCTGGCTGTGTCAATCATTGACTCACATCAAAGGCTTTCTGGTTCACATTTAATCTCTTAAAGTAATTGTGTAGCATGAAGATGCTGCACTGTGTGGCTGTACAAAAATGTATTCCAATATAAACCATTATTCTTCTTGAATGAAGGATTCATTACCTGACAGTATGACAAAAAAGGCCCCCCCTCAAACTCATAAAGTTTAACGTCATAGAAACACTCACATCATTTATAAATCACACTGTTAACTAGCAGGGGTTTTAAAGGTCCCATATTTTACATTTTTGCTGGGCTTTATTTGAAGTTTTAATATATCTCTATATATATATTAGATATATTTGTGGTTTTAAAAACCAAAAATCATATCAATATAGTTTTACATCTCCTCTCTTAACCTTTTCTCTGGAGCGAAGTCTCATTAATACTACTGATTGATCTATTCACATATAAATTATAGATAAACAGATTTAATACTTGCTTAAAATAAGCACTTTTCAATTGGTTCAATGTTGTGAAGTTGTAATACTATACAACAACTATACAATTGTATACAGCCTCCATTCACAGCCATTCAAATGAGCCAGAGGCTTATTAATATTAATGAGACTGTGTCTGACCCTACGAATGACAGTGTGAAACTTAACACAAGGTTTATTTGATGGTCACACAAATGGCATGTAAAGTATGTAGGATAAGTAATCCTAAAGACTTGGTACCAGATAGTTTAACTCTCTTAAAAAGGTTTTAAAAAAAATAAATAAAGGTTTATATTCCAGGGGGGTTATATATTTAAAATTCATTTTTGGTTACACCATTTGACATTTCATGTCAGAAATTCACATAAAATCATTATTTTTGTATAAAAATGACACAAATTGACTTTTAAATAACAAGAAATCAACTTGAAAACAAAATGTACATTTTAAGAGACCTAATGAATTCTTCTTAAAATGGTAACAAACACACAAACATTATTATTATTATTATTATTATTAAGAGGAACGTTTCAGAATGGTAAAAAAAAAAAAAAATCACAAAATTCTGCAAGCTATCCAAGAAGAGAACAAACAGGTGGGACAGATTATATAAGGCAGTAGGAAGACCTCTTTCAGGTTCCTCCTTTCACATTGTGATTTCATAAGGCATGTGCGTCACTGTGTCCTAAAAATAAACAAGGCTTTATTTTACCACTCTCACATATATGATTAATTTATACTGACGAGGAGAGGCGTTGAAAGCTCTTTCAGATGCTGAGGTCCAGGTAAAGTTGAGGTGAGTTCAAACTGGACGCGAGCACCGTAACATATTCATCAAACTGATGTAGAGTATGAGCTTAAATCCCCCACAGTAGGTTGAAAATGACAAATAATCCACACCAATACAGCCATATTGTACACAGAGGGGATAGAAAAAAAGGAAGGAAGGAAGGAAGGAAAGGAAGCATGGGAGACAGCTAGTTCCATTTCTTTTAACATTTTTTTTCATGCAGTGGATTCCTAAAATACGCTTTCTTTAAACATTAATAGTCTTTTTTGTGTTTGGACAGATCTCTCTAATGGACTTCTCTTTTCCTAAAATCATTTAAACCTGACGCAGCAAGGAAAGAATAGTGGCTTCCGTTTGCTTCTGGTCCCACACCTTTGCTTTGGCCCGGCCTCTCTTCCTTCCTCCCTCGGTCCTGACAGGTCACTGTCAGGACTCGGAATTTTTATCCTGTGTCAACATGAGAGATTTGTGTCCATTGTCAAAAGTTTGTCGCTTTATCCTGTGAGAACCGCAGCTCCTGTTGCACGTGTGTGTTTTTGACTGGTTTGGAGGGCGGTTTTGTGCCTGACGACGGCTGTAATATATTTTAGCTGGTTCGGTCTCGGTCGAGGCGTTGACTCACCGTCATGCTTCGCTGAATGATCCATTATAATACAGCCATCATTCATATTTTTAGCAACAACTGCACTTTGCCTGCTATGACAAATCAAAATGTCTACTAAGTAGATTCCAAACCTGGAATTTAATTTTGACCTTTTGATTAAAATAATATAGTGTGTGTATGTATGTTTTTTAAATCGGCCCTACTATGAAAAGTACAGAGCCTCTCTGGTGAAAAACTGGGTAAATATTGCGTGACCACAAGATACTAATGCGTGACTATGAGATAGTTATTGTTTTCATTTCCATGGAGATAGTGTTGATTGTTGCTCGTTATTGGATATTAATGTTAGCTTTTGACTGAGCTTCCAATCAGACATCACAACAGTTTCAGCTTAACTAAACACTGCAGGTGATCTATGAGCAGCCTGTTACAGTGTAAAAAAAACTTGGGAGTGTGAGGAAAGTAAATGAAAGTAAATCACAGCATGATGAACATGCTATAACCTGAAATCTAGTTTAGTTGAAACTTTCCTGTTGTCGGATTGAAGCTCAGTCAAAAGTGAACATCAATAGCCAATAAGGAGCCAACTTCACTGCTGAGAACTGATCATGTTGCAGCAACTTCTGTCCTAATTCATTCCTCAGGTTTAGTGTGTTGTTCATCGTAATGATGTCACTGACAGGGATGGTCATGTGACCTGTCCTATACGGGTGCTATTGTTAGGGTATAGTAATCATTAAACAGCCTGGTGATCTATCTGTGTGTTTTTGTCAATGAAGAGAGGCTTTTGATTAGATCACTATTTTTGACACAGTTTATCAGTTGACTGTAGACGGATTACTGACAAGTTTTACCTGCAATATACAATTTATCAAACGTCACCGGAGGGGCTCCCCAGAAAAGATCACTTTCCTACTTTGTTTTTATATATAAACATTAAGGTCTCTGGTGTTCCTGCTTGTGTTGCTGAACACAAGCCATTTAGAAATGGCTCCTGTTGTGATGTCACAACAGGAGTGGAGGTTAATAGTACCTGGCCCTGGAGTCATGTAGCCGAAAGTGGGTGTTTCATAGGGAGGGAAGGGTATCAACCAGGGTTTTTTTCATTGTGTTTTTAGAGTGAGTGTGAGAAGGCAGACTGCTACAGGTCTAACTAGGTGTTTTTGGACCATAAAAGTATGCTAATTTTTATAAATAGTTCCTAAAAACTTTAATATTAAACTGAAAATGGCAAAAAATTGGGTTCCTTTAGTATGCCATGATAAAGAGTGGTATTTTAATAATTGCTAACAGATTAGCAGAAAAACAGCTTTTCACATAGGCCTGTTAAGGTTTCGTAATGTCCCAGCTCAAAGTTAAACCACAACTTTCACATATGAATGAACATCAGATCCATTCAAGCCCTTGCCAAGCGAGTTTACACAATGCTTATTAAGCCCATCACCACCAGGTAAATCTCTCTGTGTTTCACAGTAGACTGATTTTCCTGTATGGGAAGAAGCAAACACTTGAATGTGGATTAAAAAACCCAAGCAGGCTGAATGGATCATATTTAAGGTCTGTGTGTAGGGCAGTTTGTAAAACTAAAATTATTGTTTTTACAAACAATAATCATAAAATCATAGTAATACAAAGTTATATGAAAGATTATTAGAGCCATTGTTAAGAGAATTAATGCAGGACACACGCACACACAAGTTTTGTATTCTAGGTAGGTGTATATATATATATATATATATATATATATATATATATATATATATATATATATATATATATATATATATATATATATATATATATATAGTCACTGCTGTCCATTTTTTTCATTGTTGTAAAAAATAGATATGGCAGCCCTATGGATGGAAAGATGAGTTTCAGTCTGCTGCATGTTCTCATTGTGTTTACATGAGTTTCTTTCTGAAGTTCAAAGACATTTGACTCAAATTAAGTTTAGAATTGCCTGTAGATAGAAGTGTTTTTTCTGTTTACATGTCCTGTGACAAGTGAACCCTTCCATTCACAGCATGTTGGAACTAACTCCTCCATCCCCCAACCTCATGAATAATAACTGATAGAACACCTGACAGGGGGGTTATGTCAAGTGCTAAAAGCAACTTAAAGATGTAACCCTGCAGCTCATATTTATACACACACACACACACACACACACACACACACACGGGCAAACACACACGGGCGAACACACACGGGCGAAAACACAAACACTTTTTGCAATGTCACAATATCCCTTTGTGTGGAGATTTCTGGGAAATGTGAGGCATTGTGGCTGTAAACATGTGTTTGGAAACATTAACAAATATGGAGGAGCTTCAGCTGCTCAGCTGCGTGCCACCTGGGTCCCATGCTGCTCACCACAAAGGGGGAGGGGACAGGGGTTGTTCTCTTACTTTTTGTAGAAAGATTCTCAGAATTCTTAAAGATGGAGGAATTGCTTGTTTCTTCTGTCAGGGTAATATGAAGTCAACAAGACATAAAAACCTGAATTAAACCATGACTTAGAGGAATATATTCTGTCATAAAATTGCATCAAAGGAACTGGAAATATTATAAATCGGAGAAAACAGATCAAAGCTTGTGAGTGTATGAGAGAAAAAAAATGTGGCCTTTGGATTCATCCAACATCCAAATGCCTTGGAGTAACCACTACTGTCACATTAAAAACCCCCAAGACTATACTGTCTTCATTCTATGTGGCTGCTGAGAACAAAATCGCTCTTATGTCACCCATTCTGTGGTTTTTCAAAAGATAATTAAATCAATAGTAGCATTCAACCCTTTATTGTATAGTGTTACCATATGGCAACAATTACTTTATCTTTATTTTTCTAAAAAGCTGTGATATCAAATACATTTTTTACAGTTAAACGTGAAACGGTGGCTTTTAGTTTTGAAGGACATGAAATATATGTGGTCACATGACCAGGATATCCTGTTTTCTCATGGATATTTGACATGTGAGCATTGTTGTCCCACAACCAAAGGTTGTGTAAGTAGACTTTTAGACTATTTTTTTTTACATTTAATTTAATTTTGATATTAGTTTTTTTCTAATATAACAAAAAAAGATTTGTTGCCATATGGCAAATATTAAACGATTATCAAAGAAGTTGCCAATTAATGTAATAGTTGGAAACCAATCGACTAATCAATTAATCATTGCAGCTCTAATTTTAACACTAAGTTTGACACATTGACTTACATAGCATGAAACTATCCTGAGACTAGGTTTACAACTTTTTCTCAGATGTTTTTTTAATATATCAATCATTTAGACCATTTTAAATAATAAAAACATTCAAAACATTGTTTCCCTGTCTAGTTAATATTTCGTGCAATAGAGGGTTAATAAGTGAATAAATAAATAAATCTGCCCCTAAATGTGGAATTAAAGAATTAATGCTGATCACCTGATCTGCCTCCTGGTGTGAACGATCACGCCCCACACAGAGAAAGCGGCCAGGAGATTTCTGCACAACGACAGCATGACCAGACAAAAGGAGACAGGTTAAGATGGCTCCTCTGACTTATCTCACCAAATAATGTTGCAAAAAAAAAAAAACTGTGGCACCCCGGCCCAGCCGTGACCAAGCAGTGTGAAAAAAAGAGCAAAAAAAAGGTTCTGAGTGACAACTTCTGATACTGTAAAATGTCCATTTGTGACTCATGCATGAAACAACTGTCCCCCTCATTTTGCATTTCATGCAGTGGGTGACATGCAATTCTCAGGCTTTAAGATATATATAATATATATATATATATATATATATATATATATATATATATATATATATATATATATATATATATATATATATATATATATATATATATTAAATATATATTTAAGATATATATATATATATATATATATATATATATATATATATATATATATATATATATATATATATATATATTAAATATATATTTAAGATATATTTAAGATATATATATATATATATATATATATATATATATATATATATATATATATATATATATATATATATATATATTGCTTGAATTGTGTTAAATGGCTTGAAGCTAACTTTCTATTTCCATTTGAAAGGCTTCACAATAAAGCTCCACTTTCACGGTAGCCTTGTGGTTAACTATGAAATGATCCCAAGAGGCCACCGTAGAGACTTACTGTGACGAACTCGCTCACATTTTACAATGGGAGGGCTGCGAGAGGCACCTTTTTAGATGTCCCAGCTACAGTAACAGCATCCTCTCATGACTTATTGATGGGAGCACATCTGCTGAGAGGAACTATTTCTATTTGACCTAAAACGGTGAGTGCAGTATCTCGCTTTGACTGTCACGACGTTTTAAAAACCGCCAGCCGTGAGACAGACCTCATCCTCCGGTGCTTTTTCATGAATATTCTTCACATGCATTTAACTGGAAGGCATCATGAAAGTGTTTATCCAAATGTCTGAGTCCATTACTGTCAAAGTCACTTTCTATGAAATCTGAGTGAGAAAGTCATTTCCAACTGTAAAATATCAGACAGGATTTCAGTGGGATCAACTCATATTTTGACATTAACTTAACTTGAAAAACATTAACTTGACTTCATATTTATTATTTGCATTTCAACACTATTTCAGATCAGACTGAAGTCTTTTGACTTAAAATTGGGAATTCAATAGAATTAATAGACTCTCGATAGATAGATTTTAAATGAAAAAAATATATTCTTTAAATTAAGAAAGGAAGAAATGCAAATGACAATCAAAATTAAGATAAAGAAATAAACAAATCTAAATCCACCAAATGAAAGCTAGACTTTACACAATATGCACGATTTGATTTTTTGGTAGCATTAGAAGGATCATTTGTTGACTTCATGTACAGGTTTAAAAGAGACATGTCACTCAGATTGTTAAGTTAAAACATCAAGTTATTTTTTTTAATTATTAGTATAATAATAATTATTAAATTATGCACAAATGAGTTACTTATAAGTCCATTTTTACTCATCAAATGGCAGATAACTTGGATTGTTTAAGTCATTTTCCTTCAGAGAAGGTATTCGAGTCAGCAACACAACTGCACAGTGGTAAAGAAATTGGAGAGATTGTATTTACTGAATATGTCTTGTGTTTGCTCTAGTTAGTTCAATACACCTGATAAGATTTCTTTCTTTTTCTTTTTTTTTTTGCAGCGTAAAATAAGTCAGGTTTGATTGATTTTTGAAAAAAAATGTATATTTACATATGTTAAATGGACATTCAGACAATTTATCACCAGTTTGTGCACTTGTCATACAGGGATAAGCTAAAACAGGCTTTGAATGGATGCAGATATCTTATCATGATCATCTCTGTGGGGATGAAATGAAAACAATAAGGAACTGTTTTGTTTTCGGTGAATCATCTCTGAAGCATTCCTCTTACTGCAGATTCTTTTCTTACCTTGAGCTTCTCGTATCGGTCACTGAGGGCAGCCACGTGGTGGTCCCGGTGTCGGCCCACCAGCTTACACAAGGCGCAAATCAACTGCTCGTCTGTCACGCAGTACATGTTCACCTTCTCGTCCTCGTGTTCCAGACACATGAGCCCGCGCAGGTGGGAGTCCAGCAGGGGCTCGATCAGACGGTGGCCTGTAAAGGGCTTCTTGTTGGGGTGGGTGGCCTTGAGGCACTCCTCACAGTACGACACCTCGCAGGTGACACATGTCTTCACGGCGTCCTGCGGCGGGTCCTGTTCACAGAACTGACACTGCACCCTGGTGCCGGCGGGGGACGTCGTCATGGCTTTACCGTCGGGTGTGGATCGCTCGCGGCGGGTCTCACTGGGAGAGTTTGGTCCACTCAGGGAGGCCTTCTGGTAGCGGTCAATGATGTTCTGCAGGGTCACGTTGCGCTTGAGTCCCTCTAGGCCCCGCTGGTTGAGGGTGATGACATAGCGGCAGGTCGGGCACTGGAAGGCGCTGATGGACTGGACGGGCTCGCTGGGGGTGCAGTGGGAGACCAGGATGCGGTGGGCGCAGTTGAAGCAAAGGCTGTGGGCACAGGGCAAGAGCAGTGGGTCCTCGAAGAGCTCCAGACAGATTGGGCAGGTCAGCTCCGACTCCAGTGTTTCCATCTTCAGGCGGAAAAAAACGGGGCTGTTAGCGAAATCCAGGGAAGCTGATCAGCTATCTGCAAAGATGACAGACAGACAGGATTGAAAAACTGGGCTCATCCTAAAATAAGGGATAAACTGGTTGATGTTTTTTGACAGTTCTTAGAGTGAATGACCCAAGCTTTGTCTACACTGTAAAAAATTAAATACAAACAAGTGAAAATGGCTTTTATTTGGTACAGTTCGACCAATATTGAGCAGAATTACTATATTCCATTGGCAGAAATTTAGCTTATTTCAAGTTTATTCTTGATTTTAGTCAATTTAATATTTTTTAAAGAAAATGTTAATTTTGTTTTCTTAAAATCCAGGGAAGCTGATCAGCTTTCAGCAAAGAATGAATGACCCAGGTTCACATATGAAGCTTAGCCTACACTGCAAAAATGAAATGTATTTTATTTGGTACAATTAGACTAATATATTGAGTAGAATTAGGGTGATATCAGGTAAATTGTTCCACCTTTTGATAAATCACTTGGGACAATAACACAATACCAAATATGCCTTTTTATTATTTGCCATGTATATTTGTTATTAATAATGACTATTTCTGATTATTGTAGGTTGGAATTATGTGATAAAATATAATTATTTATGCCCTACAAATCTTGAAACATCAGCTGTGACAATTTCTTTTGCATGAGCAGTTTCAGGTAAAATGGGCCAGTCAAATGCAAATTCAAAATGAATTCATTACCAATTTTAATGTTAATAATGTGTTAATGTTAATTTTAAAAACACAATTGCTTAGAACCCCATAACTTTTAGAATGTATTAAACAAACTCATATTGTTGCTATTAAAACAAGAACAGATCAGTTATGTGTTGTACACACACACGCTAACACACCTATTTATACAAGCTAAGTTAACGCTACACAAAAGTTAGCAGCCAGTCATATGTAACAAGCTAAGTTACACAAACACAGCAAAAATAGCAACAACTTTGAGTTGCACTAATTTCACATGACAATCAACATACTGTACATGTTTTCGTTTGTCATGCATGTTTTTTTGTGAGTGACAGAGAGGTTAGGCCCATTTTAACTGAAACCATGTGGCCCATTTTAGCTTAAATTGGGCCACCAAGACAAACACTTTTCCAAAGAAATATACTAAACTAACAGCATTATTTCCAATGGATGCCATCAAGACATATATCATACATAGTTTTTTTATGAGCATGTTTGTTTTTAATAGATGTATCATCCTTATAATAGTTTAGTTACATTTGTCATACCAGGCTACTTACTATGTACATTTCTGGTTCAGTAGACTTGAAGTATTGTCTCACCACCATAGAAACCATAAACTAATCAAATCACCATAGAAATAACCATAAACTAATTACATCACCTGTTACTAGCCAACCACAGTTATGTCAACAGTTTGAAATCCTTTATAGTCATTGGCTCTCCTCCAAACCTTAAATGACCCATTTTACCTGATATCACCCCGTGATCTTCCATTGGCAGATTTTAGTCAAATTAATGTTTTTTAAGAAAATTTAAATTTTGTTTTCTTAAAACAAAACCAAATAGACACAAATCAGGAAGGAAAATCTGAAATAAGATAATTATACTCAATATTGGACCAATTGTACCAAATACAATGCATTTTTTAAGATTTCATTTTTACAGTGTAATTGTGGGAAAAAAAAATGATAAGCATATTCTGCCTTCATAATGAAGTCAAAATGACTCATCCGTCTTGAGTTTCATTAGATTTCCACTGCAAACTAGATATGAATTATGAATATAAATAACATGTAAATATTTGTGAAATGAATCTGATTATGGAAATGAAGCAAATTGGGAACAAGCGGGTGAATACTCAAGCAAAAACATGTGTCTCCATGTTAGAAATGTATCAGCCTCTTTTTTTTTTTGGCTGAGTTTATAACTCAGAGAATGCGTTGGTGGCTCGTTTTTAATTTGGCATAGATAGGAGCAGTCTAGCCCGTCCCCATGTGTTCCTCTCTATACTGTAGCCCGCAGGCCAGCAGGCCGGTGAGGGCTCGACGGCTTCAGCCAAGCAGAAACCTATTGGCCCGCTTTGCTGACGGCTGGAGTTGCACACTATCGCAGACAGTGAGCCTTTGTTCCCGCCTGGTCAAGACACCCCAGCTGCGAGTGGACACACTGTGCTCACAGCGTCTCTCTCCATGCAAACTCTCCACCTCAACTCATTATGTGTGAAGAAGGCAAAGCTCATTATCAGGACAGTCGGGCACAAGTAGCCTTTTTTTGAAGTTTGCGAGGAGACAGCAATTACCTCTGAGCAACAAACCTGCGTTTGTTCTTTCCATCCTATTCAGATTGAACCATCCAATTGTTGCACTCGTTTCTTGCTTTTTCCCTTTTTATTTCATTCTTTACAGACAAAGCAGGTGAGTTCAGGTGTCTCTAAGTTAATAGAGAGGATCTGAGACAAACTTTCAAAAATGCAAACTCCTCACACACGTACAAAATCAAGCATTTGGCACATATGGCACATGGCACACAGAACTTTTGGTTTCAGTTCTAAGTAGCGTGCACAATATTTAACTCTTTCATACATTAACCCTCTATTGCATAGTGTTGCCATATGGCAACAATTGATATTACTATTACTATCTTCATTTTTTTAAAAAGCTGTGATATAAAGTCTATGTTTTTACAGTTAGGCGTGAAAGGGCTTTTATTTTTGAGGTCACATGACCCTTTAGTTCATAGACAATTGACATGTGAGCATCATTGTCACAAATTTCAGAATTTTGGAAAATTGTCACCAGATTAAAAAAATAACTCAATCTCTAGGGTAAGTAAACTTTATTTATTCATTTTTACATTTACATATTACATTTAATTCAATTTTGATGTTCTAATTTTTTTTCTAATGTGCCAAAAAAAAAATGTTGCTATATGGCAACAATATGCAAATATGGAACATTCCTAGTGTGTACAATCTAATGAAGTTCTTATATAGCATGAAACTATTCTGAGACTTTGTTTATATATATTCATTATTGAAGCCATTTTTTGTAATAAAAACATTCAAAACATGTATAATATCCAAGTAATATTTTATGAAATAGAGGGTTAAATAGCCAAAGAAGCCAAACAGAAAAAACTACACTCCAGGATATGAATATTTTCAATTTTCTTCCACAAGACCATTCCATTTCATTGTTATTCTTTTGTTTTCTTTTTTTTTTGGGGGGGGGGGGGTGTTCTTTTGTTTTTTAGCAAAGCTATCACAGCCACAGCACACAAGGTCTCGTCAAACAGGTTAAGTTGTTCGTTAAGACTCGATTCAAGCAGGCTGACCTGAATACAACTTTGAACAAAGAGCTTTGTATGACAAACACAATGCAAAAAAAAAAAAAAAAGACACTAATCCTCTGATGTCATTGCCTATGGCATAAAATTCTCCTTGGAAGTTCAAGGGAGCTTGTAAAACAACACCGTGGTAAAACTGCATCCGCAGCACCTCCATTCATACACAAGTTTACTTTACCCACCAATGGATCTCGCCCTGCTCTGCACTGCCGAGACATTTCTGCTGAAGGAAAACCTCTGACCTGGATCACAAAAATATGTTCATGACAACAAATGCACCGGCTATTAAAAAATAAGGGAAAAAAAGCAGATCATCCAGATGGCACAAGCCTCCCCAGCAGCAGTAATCCTGCAGCAAGAGCTGTCATTAGGCAAAGGATTGAGCAAGAGGTAGCAAAGCACAACAGGAAAAGTTGCCCGACAATTCCAGGAAAGCCAGCTCCACCTACAGCTGGAGAGCTGGCCAGCACTGGAAGAAGACAAGAGTGAGTGTGTGTGTGTGTATTGTGTGTGTGTGTGTGTGTGTGTGTGCGTGTGTGTGTGTGAGAGAGAGAGAGAGGGGCATAGAGAGAGAGAAAGAGAGAGCAAAAAAAAAGAGAAATAATAAGCGGAGGCATAGAATTGTTCGGAGTCCCAGCTCATGTCCTCACAGGCGGGATAGTGTCCTCTCAGCCCAGCCCATTCAGAAATTCAAAGCATCAGGATCAGTTTCAGTTTTTTTTCTTCCTGTTGTGTGTGAGAGCATCACTCTGCCCCCTCCAAAAAAAAAAAAAAAAAACAGCACAATGCTGTTGACTGGAAATTTTTCTTGGCCGTGTCATGAGGGATTCGGAGAGAAAGGCAGGGAGAGGACACAGCAGCAGGAACTTGTCGCTGATGTGGGGACGTGTGCGTCTCTCAACGTCTGACAGCTTTTTGTACGTTGCTGAAATGTCACAATTCAAACGCAATTTATCTAAAAATAAGAATACAGGCTTTTGCTCCCATCGCCATACAGAAAGCAAAAAAGGAAAAAACAAAGCTGACAGATAAGACGACAGATGAAGATGCTGTGCAACATCCAAGAAGTCTGTCCCAGGCCTCATGTGGGAATCACCAAGGTACCATCTGCCTACCGTGTGCCTTCAAGATCCCAGGATCAGAAAAGTCATACCTGAGACATATCTGAGAGACAGACACGCTGTAAATATTGAAGACGAAGCAGTGGGTGTGAGCTACGCTGCTTAGGAGATGCAAAGTGGGAATATGACTAGCATTCCCTGGGCTTGTTCTACTGTATATAGTCTCCAGCTGATAAGGGATTTAGCAGGTGTCACATGATTAGTGAGGGGAAAAAAGATTTTGAGTCTCCCTTTTGTAAATGGTTCATCGTCTCTCTCTCTTCTGTTCAAAGAATATTAGGCTCCATGAGGTGCTTTTAAGATTAAAAAGCATTGGCAATATATATATAATATGCAAAAGTCTGGTATAAATGTATACTAGGGTTTTAAAATACTTCTGTAGAAGTTAAGGTATCTCAAGCTTTTTAGTCGAGTAAAAGTGTAAATGTTCTGGTTTAAAAACTACTTACGTGAATTTGCAGTTTATATGTTGTATTGTCTCTGAAAGTATTTGAACAGGTAATAGTGAGTGAGTGAGCTAAAATCTATTACATGAATCATAACACTAAGAATGAGAACAAGTGATATTTAGGCAAAATTATTTAATTGAATTTAATTCCCAATATATGAGCTGTGTTTGCTTTTTGGCAAAAGGAAATTGTATTGTCCTATTTTGTTTTAAAAGTAAGGAGTATAAAGTACAGATAATTGCATGAAACTGTAGGAGAAGTAAAAACTCAGCTGAAAAATAATTACTCCATTAAAGTATAGCTAACCAGCACCGCTGCTATCATGTATGACCAAGGAAAAGCGTTGTTATAGATAGGCCTATATATTCATATTATTCTTGATATTAGGTGATATCAAGGTATTCAGGTAATCAGGGTACTTTGAAATGATTTTCCATCAAAATCCAGGCGCTCCTCTTTCTATTAAAATGAGGCTGTATTGAAACGAGTAGGTTCCTTTACATAAGAGTCTACTGATTGTTTTCCAGGTATTTATCATTTAACACAAAAAAAATCACCTTTAAAAATAACTATTTCCTATTTCTACAGAAACAAAGGGGACGTGTTCCAGGCATTTTGGAGGATGTTGGGTTAAACAAAGTGTATGAGTCACGGCTCCTTCTGATGAACATCAAAAGTGTGAGTGAGTTTCCTCAAACACAGTCAGCGGCAGTCACTTCAGCGATGCGTTCAGGAACCAGCTGCTTTAACATGCATCACTGACACTTCAATGACTTTATCGCCAGCAGATCAGCTTTTATGGGTTTTGTTGTTGTTGTTTTGTTTACACAAATACACTATGCACCATATACTTGAAGGTATGAATAAAAAGATACTGCCCAAATCTACTAGATATATTACAGAATTTTCTGTTGATTGACATGACATGATAATTTAATGACATGATAGTAGACAACTTAGACAAAGGTTTTAAGCGTCAAAATTAAAACTTACGGGCATATTTGTGCTGTCATTAAAATGCTATTTTCTCCAAAGCAGAGTACAAATTTAAAAAGAAAAAAATAGATACATAACATGATCGTTGGTGACTCAACTGATATAATTACATGCATGAAAACTGAAAAAAAAAAAAATTGCAGGTCTACTATTATTGATTTGATGGTGACCAAACAGATTCATAGACATAGACATTGCTGTCTTGGCAACAGCAAACAACTGTTGAGGCTTTGCAGTGTATTTAAATGCAATATGTAGCTTACACTCAAAAACAATAAATCATAAGTTTTAAATAATCAAATAATGTCAACCGGTCCCACTGAACTAAGTTATTCAATTGAAAGTAAACTAGATGACTTAAATTTATCAAAGCATCTTAATTAGGTGCTAAATCATACAGTAAAATTTACTAAACATCATTCTGTTGACTTTACTATAGCTGAGCAGAATTATGAATCCTGGTGTCTAATGCTGAGTATTAGCAGATACAACAGCTGTGAAACACATGTAGACACTGCAATTGCACAGGGCTTTGTTAAGGCAAACTTCATATTCAAAGTTTGAATTGATTAGGAACTAATGGGTCATTTGGAGATGGAACGATAGTAGCCTCAAAGACAGGAAGATCTCTTGCACTTTGCTTAATCCTTTTGGTTCTGGCCTATTTATTGCACTTAATGATGGCTGCAATCCATGTATTCACTGACTGGAAGAGTGTGATTGCTCTTTGTCTTCCTCCCCCAGGGTGGACACCTAACGTATTTATCTGTAATCCTGGCTCAGTGGCGTAGCTGTGACCGATGTGCGGCCTGTTGCTGCTCCTGTACTTGTAAAGCGGCCCACTAAAGTGATTTACAGCGGCGGCAGCACATGCCAGCTGACAGATGTGCCTGATTTGCAGCTGTACGCATTAACTGAGAGCCTGGTCCTGCACCAATATCCATTATTACTGTAATTTAAATGATTTCAGAGGAGGAATGTTAATTATATTTCTAAACATTTAGGCAACTGGATGTAACTCATCTGCAGTGAAGAACAGGATTATATGGACAAGTTGAACAGTTTCTTTTTATTGTGCACACAGACACACACAGAGAAACACACACACACACACACGAGTCAGTGACAAATAATGTTCGGCAAGATGAGAAAGTCAAAAACTTTTTACTTAATACATATTTAAGAAGCATTCATCAGGTCTCTCAAATTGTTGTGTTCATGTTCCTTGTTATTTAAAAGTACATTTGTACTTTTTTGTGCGATTTTATGACACTAAATGTTCAATGGTGTAACCGAAAAAAAAATTATACATTTTAAATATATAATGCAACTAGAATATAAAACTTGTTGATAGCATGTGTTTTAATTCCTTAAAACCTTTTTAAGAAAGTTAAAGTATCTGGTACCAAGTTTTGTGGGTTACACCACATGGCAATTTTGTCACTGACCCACACACACACATACACACACACGTTTGGCAAACTGCTTGTTAATAGGCCTGAAACTGTAATGAAAGTAAGAGATCAACTTTCCATTCAGAGGTATGAGCTTCCTTCCCGACTGAACAGGATGTTCTACAATGAAACTCCAGATGAAGAAATAGGAGTAAAATATAAAATGTAGGCAATAAAGTCTATTTCTATTACACTGAGAAGTTGGAAAGGAGGTCAAAGGTCAGTCAAACAAGTTATTTGTTCCTTCCTCCTCTTTGCGTGCTCTCTGTCTGTGCCATGCATGGGTCATCCCAGTCAACATTGCCAGTCCTACCAAACTCTCATTTCCTCTCCGTGGCTTGGCAGGTGGCATCAGCCGGGGAAGCACTGCATCCTTCATACCACAACCACAGGAACTTTTACAGAATGTGACTTTCCAGGCAGGCCGCCGCCGCCACTACTCTGCGGGCCCCGTTGCCTCGAAAATACAGACACAGGAAATGTGTCACAGAAACTAAAAGTAAGAATTACACATTTTGGAAACAAAAAAGAAGGAACCAAAAAAATGGGTAAACCATTTTGTGTTAATCCATCATACTTTATATGTGGACGAGCAATATGCAGACCTCATCCAAAACAGCAACAGAATAATTTGTGGTGTTGTGGAAAATGCTGACACAGTGCCACCATGTGGCTGATTTATAAAATACAGTTCAAAGAGATCAAAAGAGGGAATCAAAAATGTGACATGATACATGTACAACGCCATAATATCTGTATTAGGTTGTCTCTACCTAATTATTTTATTAGTCTTACTATAATTTTATGTGTTATAATATAGTGTTTGTACTTTTGTTGTGGTATGTTTGCATTTTGAATATTTTATTTTATTTGTCATTACACAATATTTATACAAATAATTTTACATATAAATAAAAGATTTTTTTTTATTTTTTAGAGAATCAGTTTTCCAGATTATTTTTCTAATGAATAAGAACAATAGGCACAAACAACATAATAGTAATTCCACTGTTATTTAATAACAAACATCTGCAAAGAAAACAAAAAACCTTGAAACAAATGTAAAGATGTCCACACACATGTCTCCATGGCAACAGCTTGATATGTATTTGTTACAACTGGTGATCAAAGGCAGCTCAGTGTGGTGGGGAGATGTCTCACATTCCTCTTCACAGGAACAAGATAAGTTACCCATTAATAAGGGGAAACTCCAGACTTGACTACAATGTCCCAGGTTTACCCTTCATTAGCCACTCATACAAGGACTGGCATATGTCTTTTAACATAAAGCTTGTCTCAAACTGTGTCCAGATATAATAGGAAGCGAGAAACGTCTGTATCTGTTATCTCGTCAGTGGAGTAAATGGTGTTTTATGGGTCAAAGGTGAGCAGATTACGGATGAAAGGCTGGTTTATCTCCGGCTGCAGTGCATGTCTTATTTGAAGTAAAAAGGCAATGCAAATCTCATAGGATGCAAAGTAGATGAATAGTGTAACATTTCTATGATTGCTAGTGCAAATTATAGCGTGCCCTTTCGGATAGAGTCCAGATAGGAGTGTATTGCAGGAACCTCTGAACAGCTGCTTTGCTGCCTGTAAAGCTATACTTTGGCTACTCCCACTCTCTTTGACGCTTTTTAATCACAGAATTCCCCCTCGGCCTTCACACTTTGTCATCTAAACACTCCGCTATTATTCAGCTCAAAACACATGAAGGAATCTGTGAACACAACAAGGCCAAAAACAAGCTCAGCAACCTCCGGTGCCCGGAGGCTTAGAGACATATGATGACTCAATGTTTTTGCAAAAGAGAGGAAAAAAAATACAGAACCGCTGCACGCACACTCAGACTTTTAAATTTAGAAGGACCCTCTGACTTACCCGCCACATGATTACATCCATAAACAGACAGGAGAGGCAAGACCACCTTTTTTGCAGTTAAGTCAGTGTTGATATTTAGGCTGTGGAAAGCTGATCCACCGCTGTGGTCTGAGCTGCTGAGTGGACCGACTGGTCTCTCCCTGTGTCTAAATGTGAGCGTCTGACCCTCTAACCCTGTCCTATGCTGAAAACCAGCAGGAGGAGGATCGAAACTTTCCAGCCTTTCCCTCTCCTCCAGCTGAGGACTGCACCTACCCCATTTTGACACAGAGGGCTGCAAATTGTGCGCGATAGCCAATCATGTGAAAGAGGGGGGCAGGACTTCTTTGCGGGGTGGATTGATCACTCCAGGCTATCAGAGCAAGGGAGTGTTTCCATATATGTCAACAAAGCTTTTATTTGTTATGCTCAAAAAAAGAAAAAAAAAAAACTTCCAGAGAGCTTAACTCCAAACCACACAGACACAGTCAGGTACTTTTATTTTTTTTTGCCCAATTGGTATAATGACATTCACAGGTGCAGTTACTGTATTCATTCTAAATCTCAGCTGTATACATACATCCTTTACAGTTTATTGCAGTTGGAAAACTGTTTCGTGCTTTAGGCAAGATACAATACAGCCTAATGAAATGGTGCAGAAGCAATCAATGATCAGGCCAATGCTCTCTACAAATAACAAGACTGACACTTAGTGTAAGTCAATGGTCCAGTGCTGACATATGCACAGACAAACCCTCATTCACATTCTGATGTTAGGAGACATGTTCATTAGCGTAGACCTCATTAGAGAGTGTTTTATATATATATATATTCAGCTACCTTATTCTCACAAACTCTTTTTTTGTTGTTTTTTTCCATGTGAAAACATTCACTGAAATGGAAGCACGCAGGAATTCACTGTGGTTGAAACAGTTGACTGAGAGTCGTCTCCGATTGTTGGCGTCCTGCACCACCAGTCTCTTGGCTGTGTGGAAAATGTTCCCAGCACAAACACGTGTCTATGCTGACACAACCGGCATTCCCCAAAAATTACGGATCACACAAAGTTTCATCGGTTTTCCTAGCTCTGGATGCGCGGTATCACCTGGGGTGAACTTGTCGGTGGCATCAACTCAGCCTCTTTCAACACAGTCTCTCCTGTGTAAAGCAAATGTTTGTGCTGTGTGGTTAAACCTCAGCATAAAGAGGCTCCTTGTGTTTCAGTTCAGCCTGCAGGGTCCAATAAAGTATGAAAATAAATGTGAGAGAAATGAAAACAACTGAGATCCTATGGTGTTTTCAGTAAGCGATTCACACAATAACCAAAACACATTAGCATAGTTAGGTAGTAATTGACACCTAATGCAATGGGTAGATCCAGTATGCACATAAATGCAATTATATGCAGTTAAGATTTTTAAAAAAATCATTTAATTCCTGCTGACTGCAACACCATCATTACTGACATTTTGTCTCCAATGTAATCTTCACTATTATGTAAATCCAAGAGTTTTTTTCAAGACCTCTTCAAGCAAAAGCGTGCATAATACCACGAATGTGATCATTTTAGTGCACAATATCTTCCTCAGAGCCTAACTTGAAAGTCTAAAGGAGACTTTAAAGTGCTATCCATTGGAAAATTACAAATGATCCCTTACCTCACAGTCTGTTAGCTCAGTCAAGCAGACAGTCCATAGTCTGTGAGTGACAGATGAATACAGAAATAAAGCCCGGGAAGAGATTTTTTTTCAGAAAAAAAAAAAAAAAGCCCGCCTCTGTTTAGCTCCTACTTTCTGCTGCTGCTGCTTCATCTGTCTCACCGCTATCTCTCAAATTCTCCTCACACAGCCTCTTCTTCTTCTCTAATCCTCTCTGAAGGAAGCAGAAAACTACTCCAAATGGTTTAACCAGGCACCGACTTCTCAGGCTTTTTTTTTCTCCCCCCTCTTTGTATTATTTTGTTGGCTAGGATCATTAACTTAGTCCCATGAGAACATAAGAGGTAAATAGCCCCATCCCCTCCTTCCTGTGGGAGGCTGTCAATCACATCTGATGATGAGGTGGTGAAGGGGGAGGGGGGGTGCTTTTAGTCGCCAAGGAGGCACTCCTGATTGGTCACTGAGGAACAGAGGTGCCAGGCATGACAAATGGGAGCGCTGGGACAGCAAGGCCTGTAGAGATGTTTCATTTATGTGCACATTTATAATAGACTTTTATGCAGCTCATTCATTTACATGTCATTTAGAAAAAGAAGAAAAAATAACAGCTGAATTTATACGAATGCCTTTTTGTGTCATATACACCACTCCCTATGTAAATGTTAGGGTCGGCGTGAATAATCACAAGACTTTTAAAATGACTGCTCGGTACAGTCTGGAGACTGGAATGGGAAAAGCATAAAGCTTCACGTTGCCATGGCGGCGCAGCAAGAGCAACGACGCATCCCGGCGCCCTGAGCCAAATGCCACTCTAATCTTTTCACTGGCAAACCCTCAGCTCCTCTCTTCACAGCTTGTTTGTTTCTCAGTCAAGCCTTACCGCTGCCCGTCACTCGCCGGCTCCCTTTCCAGCGTTCCCAGTGCCAATCCCAAAAGTCTGCTGTGCGTTTTTTTTGCAAGGAAATACGTTTGTAAAGACGTTGTTAGCAAGACAACAATACCTGAGAGGGGTCAGTCTGCTCCCACTGACTGAGACTAAACTGACAAGTATGGAAAAAAAGGAGCTGAATTGAAGCATGGGTTTCCAAGCGTGATTCTTTCGTCTGGCTCTTTGCAAACTTTTGCCAACATCCATTCCCTTTGTATGACATGCAACACACACAATGCAATGCTGCTGTCACATCACTCCTCAGATGCATGCCAGTAATTTACAGCAGCAAAGAAATCTACATGTACATGAAAGTGTTATTGTCACTGCCCAAGGCCATACAATCTGTTTCTGTTTGTGTTGTCTCAATTAAAGTCTGTCTAATCCCTTGTTGAAAAGCCTATTGAGCACCATGAAAAGTGATATGTAAATTTAATGTATTATGAAGTGATTGTGTCACTCACAAACACACATGTGTATGACATTTGATTCAACTAAAACATTGACAATATGTTGACTATCATGTGAAATTAGTGCCACTCCAAGTAGTCACTATTTTTACTGTGTTGGTGTAACTTCAAATATTTATCAAATATTTAATATCAAATATCAAATAATCAAATCAAATCAAATAATCAAATAATATCAAATATTTCCAACATAAAATGATCAGAAACAGTCATTATTAATCATAAATGGAATACATCCAAAGGAATATGGTGTGCTGTGTAAACCTAAATACATCAACTCTGGCATGGAAGAAATCACGTGTTCCAAAAGGAGTTTAGGAAGCTGACGAAAAACAATTACAAAAAAAATGTAGGCACTAATGAAAACCTGGATGTTCTTGCCATAAATTACAGCCAGAAAATATGTTGTGTATAACTGCATATCCCTTCATCAATAAGTAACAACGCTGTCAATGTAATTATGCAAAACAAATGAATATTCATCCCCAATAAACAAGGCCATTTGCTGCCTGAAGCACTTCTGTCTCACTTGGCACATCAAGATGTATTAATTGGGAAAAGACATGAAAACAGGCCAAGAAAGTCCTCCGAAAGGAAGAAGTTGGAACTAAATAAGTAGTGAAATAGGATATTGCATAAACTCTGATCCACAGGGGTAAAACAGAAACAGGATTTTTTTTTTTTTTTTTCAAAAGGGATCAAGTGAGCTTCCTACGTCACCATGTTGCAATGTTATGCTCCACCTTGGTGCTTTAGCCATTAGCAGGTGCAAACTCACTTTTTGCATTGAACAAAGACATCATGAAACATATGCCTTCATTGTGAAGATAAAAAGTATGAAAGGAATATTTTTAGACGAGGCAACAATACACATGATCTGCAGGACAATAGCCACACCACAACTTCACAATGCAGCAGAAATCATCACAACTTTTTTACACAAGATTCAGCAACCAAATGATAAGCAGTTAGTCTAACTTACTGTGAGTCCAGGGTTGATCCTGATTCGATCCGCTGGTTGATCCAGCGCTTGATTTCAAGAGCACATGGATGAAAGACTAAACAAAACATACAGTAGCATCCTCCTTTGCACACTCCCCTCCCTCATTTCCAGAGCTCCCCACCCTGTGCCACCAAACCCCCAACCCCAGCCGTATGCTCGTGCAAGCGTAAAACATGACCAGGAAGCGTCACATCCACTGGGTCATTTCATGGATACTGTCTCCATTAATGCTCGCTCCCACCAAGCTGCCCTGCCCCCCTCCCACTGCCTGTCCTCACTGGGGTTGAGCTCTTGCCCCCTGGCTCCCCAACCTCTCAACAATAAGACAAAAGAGGTAGCAAATGGAGAGACAAAAGGTGGGGGTGCATAAACCTCGGGGAGCACATTTTGATGAGTTTCCGACTGCACAAACCAGGCCCCTGAAACAGATGGGATCAGTCCCCAGGGCTCTGCTGCATGGTCGCATTTAATACACAGCTCCATATATCCTCACAATAAATGATTTTTATTCTGCTGCTCGACCACAGTCATGTGCAGAGGATAAGAAAAAAACATCTTTATGATGTTATGTTTGTCATTAAGCCCTCTGAATCTGCAATAATTAAAGTCTGAGTGCATATGCCTAATTGAGTTAGCGCATGCCATTGAGCATTTTGAACGCAAATGCTGCAATAATTGTTTTCCTAACAGTCATAGGACAGTCCAAAAGAGCCACTCCTCATTTTGGCAGTGAGATGAAAAGCAGTGGCTTGCCCCCGTCATGGCAAAGGTTCAAGATTTAATTGCTTTCTTCCCCAAAGGCGTATGGGCCATAACTAAGCAACTCACAATCAATCCAAACATCAACCGAATAAGCCAGCATGTTTCCCTGACCAAGCCAATTAATTCTTGCTGCGATTTATCTCAAATTTTCAATAGAGGTGTTTGCTTGATACAATTTAAGATGGTATCCCAATGGCTCCCAATCTACCAGTTTTGACTGTTAAAGCTCTTCTTTACAGTCATTCTGTATGAAAACTGTACATAATGAACAATGCATCTGCATCTGTTAACATGCATTTATGATGTTTTATGATTAGCTGGTAGAACTTTGACCTAGTATATACTGTAGGTTTATTCTCTTTCCGTGTAAATAGTTTTGCTAAATACACAATCAATTTTTTAGCCAGAGCGTTCCCTATAAGACACTCTAACGAATTGATAAAAGCTGTGAGCCACAAAAAACAAAACAGCCACAATTGAATTTGCCATAAAAGACACATAAACTGGCAGACAACTGTCACATTTAAAAATAAAAAAGTGAATGCAAATTGAGATAGTGCAAGGATTCCCTGGGTGAAATAAAAAAGCTTAGTTTAGGTGTTCTTTGGGAGAAAATAGAAGATAAATTACATTGTAATGTTTAAATTGCTGTATAAAGATTGGTTTACTATCTGCTTTCATAAAAAAGATTAACTGCAAAGACAAAAAATTGAAGGTCAAAAGAAACACTCATTAATCACCCACTGAGGAAAAACTATATTATTAGAAGTTTTCTTCTAGGTGTCTAGTGTGTCTATTTCTCATTGAAATAAAACATGTGACAGAGGTTTGGAAAAGTAAGGTAATCTTTTATGTTTAGTCCACACCACAGCCCCATAGACTGGAAGTCTTGGCTTTTATTTTTTCCTGAAAAAAAATGGATCCCTTTGAAAGGGTGCGGTGAGCGCCTGCTACATTCTTTGTTGCTTGGAGAAGTCTGTAATTGCTTCCAGCTTCTATGAAGGATCCACTTTGGAAAACTGGTGTCACGTCTTCATCAAGAATCCCTGGTTTCACAACACAAAACTTATCTATCACCATCTTATCATAGATGCTATTAGATTAAACGATCCTCAATCGACATACTCTGCCCAAAAAAAAAAAAAAAAAAAAAAGTGGCATAGTCATTTTTAAAAGAAGCATTATCATTTTAAGATGCTACCTGTCTAATATGAAGATGTAGGGAATGTTAAATCTTTTTAACTTTTTTAATTCAGAGGTTTAGGTTTCTCTGTTTCTCTGTCTTGAAGTCAGAGAACGGAGGGACCACAGCACTCTCAGACCTCCTACACCAAGATTTGCTGGAGGAGGTCTGAACATCTGTTGTGGTGTACTGTGCTCATGTGTCCAAGGAGACAGTCAGAGCCAATGGCAGAAGCCCAACTGTTGGGATCTGGGTCGGCTGCATCGGGGCCGAGGGATGTTTTCAAAACACTATCAGCTCGGGATAAGCCGTAGAGTTGTCACTGTTGCAGTTAACGCTCATAACTGCATGTGTAAAAAAAAAAAAAAATCACATAGATGTAAAAAAGGATGTGACAGTCTGCTGAGATACAGATTCCCTAAAGGTTAAAGAAAAGATCAGTTATGCCATCATTGCTGTGAACTTTTTGTTTTCAGTCGAGCCCAAAAAATAAAATCTTCATACACCGACAAGACAAGAAAACATTCCTCTGAGAAACCAGAGGACACATTCCTCGATCTTGGCCTCAGCGGCACATTCTCCAGTTTGAAATGGATTAAACATTTGCTTTTCCTGCAGAAGATTTGTTGATGATAAAAAAAGAATATTCATCAGCTGCAGAGCATGGTAAGCCCACACGAACACATACACAAACACACACACACACACATGCTGACACCTCATTTCCATTCACAGTTATTGGCCCCGTCATTGAGACTTGAACCAGCATCTCCTCTCTTCCTGTCACAACAACTAGGCCCAGAGAACTCACAGCTGCTGCCACCGCTGACCTGATGGAGATGGTATTGTTTATCATTTGGAACCAAGACAGAGGAATCACAATCAGGAATCAGAGCTATGTAAGAACAAGGTTGAAAAATATATATATATATATATGCACTAATAATACATTCAAATAAACTGTCTTCCCTTGCCAAGTTTAGATTTTGAATAAAAGGATAATTAGATAAATCGAATTCAGGCACAAAAGAATGATACAAAGAAAGAATACTTTCGTTAAAAAAAAGAAAAATATGGAGGCAAGGAGGGCGTTTGAGAACAATAGCAGAACCAGATGCTGTAGAGAAAGTACTGAAAACCAAAAAAAATGAATTCACCAGTTTTTCCTCTCAGCAGCTATTTGGAACAACCATGAATTCTATTCTTCCTTAGAACAACATGGCCTTGCTCAGATCTTCCTGAGACAACAGTGAGTGAGGGATGGCAATTGCAGCTCAATGGAAAATCATGAAGCAGCTTTTATGAAAATATACAAAACTTGAAAATCTTTGCCAAAGAACAAACTGGTCCCTGTGAACAGTAAATGATGTAGAATATACTTCGCAAGCAAGACTGAACTTTTGAAGGCAAAAGTTCAACCTCTAAATTAACTTTCACATAAGAAGCACTCATTGATGTGTTACAAGTGTATCTTTTTTGTTGGCTGCATAGGTAGTTTAATAGTTTTGTAATAATAGTTTATGCATGACGATTTACGATTGACTCAATAGAAAAGAGTCATACTGTACCCTCAATCATCCCACAGCCTGGGATGATTGGCTTGGATATACTTTATAATCGAGATCAAGTTTAAGACTTAGCACTAATTCTAAATAACCCCCTCAACCCTATGTCACCATTTCAAACGTTCCTTTATTAGATCTTACCTGCTTCCCCATGGCTGCGGTGGCAGATGTTTTTTCAATGGCAAATACTGAGCTGATACTGAATGTGACTAATGTTTTCCCTGAGGTAAAACAGACAGGAGACAGGAGGTTTGAAGGTATTCTGTCTGCCTGTACACTCCCCTTCATTGGGGTGTGTACTCGCACATACCTCAATGACACACACTGCCTCTCATCTGCTCTACAGGTTTACACAGGAGCATGGAAAGCTCCAGAGAAGAATGCTTAACCCTTTCTTTTGCGCGAGCAAAGTTGAAAATGCTTAAGGAAGACGATCATCGTCACCCTCAAAAATAAGACAAAAGTTGTGGGGTTTTGCTCTGTAATGCAGTGTAAATAACTAGGCACCCATGTTTAATATAGGACAGCACTTGAATGTCACAGACAGGTTAAAAGAAAAATGTGTGAAAATAAAGCTGGTCCTAGCATATTGTAGTTCAGCGTCAGATAATAAGGATAAAGAGCATTTGTTCATCTCTACAGGCAGCTCCTTTGAGTTACTGAGCAGAGAAAAATAAGGCTAAAGATTAAGGATCCCCTAGCAGCCAGCAGGCAGAAAGCTGCAAAGAAAAATCTTGCTATTAAGAAAGAGAGAATTGGTTTTCTCCACCCTAATGAGAATTCATCCTTTGAGATAGATGAGTCAGTATGAAAACACAATCCCACACTTGCAATAATGAGATCATATTTGAGGAATTGGCTGTATGTCCCTTAAGCGGGAAAAAAGTCAAGGTTACCAAGAATTTCAGTTAGCCCTAATTTTACCTTGGGAATTTTCCCCATTTCAACTCCTAATAAAATGTAATTACTGCACATGAATTATGATTACATATCCAACAAGGTGCTCTGATGATGAAACAGTCTGGAATAGAAAATTGTTGAATTCATAAAAATGGAAAAAAATAAACAAAAAACAACAACTTTGATCTTCTTAAATGATTATCAACTATGTGACCCAGGTACATATTAGAAACAAGAGGCAAATTTGAAAATGACAATGCCATCTAGAAATAAACTGGATCACTATGGCTACATACTCTATTAGATAAGAGACTCAGCAGCACGAATTCAAAGATGCACATTTTGCTTGTGCATTAGGGACAACTTTCTACTGCTGCCAGTTACAATGGCTCTCTATATATCCGGTCCTTTATAACCTAGTTATTTTTGAAAGTAGAGGTCAAGCTACTGTGTAGCCCTGCAAAGACATGACAGACTGTTTAATCATCCTTTATGGGACGAGTGAACTGCATGGTAATTTCTATCATCAGGACAGGAACTCTATTGTCTTAATTAGAAAGTATGCATCCAAGTATAACAACATGAGGTGTGGTGTTCCCCAAGGTTAAATCCTTGGTCCTCTTTCATTTAACACTCACGTGATTGAATAAGGCCACACTGTTCAAAACAATAACATTATGCCATTGACATACAGACACTTGATGTTTCTTCGGCTGAGGTTAAGGGTAAGCACTTCATTTGAAAAGGAAAAAATACTCTTAAAACTTGGTGTGATCTACACTCAGAGTTCATAGACCAACCTTTCTGCTCAATCAGAATGCTTCAGAAGCCCTAACAAAGACCATGAAAACTAAACACATCACACTGGTTCTCAGGTCTCTGTATTGTGCAGAGAATAGGGTTTCAAGTACTGCTGCTCATTTATAAATATCTCAATGGTTTAGGACATATCAAGCAAAATACATATCTGAGTACCTTTTACCATGCAAACTCTCTGCCGGTCAGGTCATCAGGTAGAGAGGCTTGCTAACTATTCATAGTGCAAACTAAACATGGATGCCTGGATACATGCTGCAGTTAGTTATTGTGCATCACTGGGCTGGAAAACCTCCAGAGGATATTAGACCTGTTCTGACTTTGTTCACTTGTATGCTGTACACTGCAGTTGACTCATCATTAAGCAATCCTTGTTAACCATCACGCCCTTACACTTTACCTATCCTGTATTTATGTTTCTGTTATTAAATTGATGTGTTTCTTCATTCATCCATTTGAATGTTGGTGTTTTTCTTTTTTAATGCATTATGTAAAGCACCTTGAATTGCCCATGTGCTTCCTCCACAGTAGTCAAGGTGTCCCTGACCGTCACTTGAGAGATTGTCTGGATTTGTGCCAGTTATCAAGTAATGTAGTCAGGAAAAAGGAGCCAGGGAAGAAAATAAGCTGTTGAAGCTAAAATACAGAGGAACACCTTTTGAGTTCTTCATGAAGTGCACCGATTGTACAAAGATTTATGTATTTCTTACCTTCACCCCACTTGCAGCAAAATAGCTCTCTGATGGGGCTGCCAGATTGGGTGTGTTATGTGGAAGAAACCTTAAACCTTGCTATTCTGGATGACACAGTGAAGTAAATCATGCTAACTGAGGCAAGTGCTTATATGTATAAGGCGGCTTAGTCCCATATGCTGAAGATGGTTTATTAAAGAAAACAAACCTAAAGTGGTGCTTCAGATGAATTCGACATTACCTCAGTCTCAACACTGACACAGGATTCGTCTTGCATGTGCAGCTGTTTGGCTGAAGAGACAATATGGTACTTACTCCAGCTGGGTTTTCACTGATGCTGATTATAACCAGTAATGATTGTTTTCTGACTTTGTGGATTTGAGACTGTTGTGTAGCAGGCAAGTGAGCAGCGGTGAATAAGTGCCGTTGGCCAAGAAAAGTTGTTGACAGTGATGAAGAGGATGACTCATGGTCAATATGCTTACACAACACAACACAACACAGGAGTTTCTGAGTTAATCTCAGTGATCAAAACGGTGGAGGACTGTCAAACAGTGGAGGCTATTTGAGGGGTGAGGCAAAATAAAACCAAAGGTCATTTCAATACGGTGGTGCACCAGTGCACATAAAGTTGTAATGGATGGTGAGAGGGAACATCATCATGTTTTTTTTCCACCGAAAAGGCACCTTAGAGGGCATTTTATCACATTGGGCCACTGAGAGGGTACTATCATCTTTTATCTACTCTCTTGGATGCCCTTACGAGGGCACTTTTGCAGCACTGACAAAGCTAAAGAATGAGGAATGAACTGAGCTGATGGAAGTGGATATATTTACACTTTTTCACCCTTAAAGGGATAGTTTAGTATTTTGAACATCTAGCCCCATTTCCTACATTCCTGGCATATATCTGTAGCATAGAGACTACAGACAAGTGCAAGGGAAAGTTATGGTTTAATCTTATGTGTTGTCATTATGTGGTCTTGCGATTTATAGATGACTTGCTATACTGCAAATACTGCTATATATATATGCAGTTAAGATTTCATTCTTAACAAGTGAAACTGTCTTGTATTTAGTTTAGCAATGCCAATATTGTATACAATTGTTTTATTCCATGGGCATATAATTTTGCTTTTGTTTTTTTTCCTGGTGTGGGTCAATTTGGCCTTTTTTTTAAGAAAAAAAGTACAATTTCTTTAAAAAAAAACTATACAATATTGTACCAAATACAAAACATTTACATCTGATAAGATTTTATTTTTTGCATTGTAACCTAATATTGAAACTGGAGCTTGTTTTGTTCTGGAACTATTTTGAAGACCACAGTATGGCTCTAGTAAACCTCTTCTGCTCTGTCGCAATATAATGGCACATTTTCAAGCCTTTCAAAGCAGGCACAAATGAATGAAAAGGGAAACATTACACGGTACAGCTTATTGATACAGGTCCTATTACACACCAACCTTCCTAGCAAAACTTATTCAGCTTTTCACAAAGTTAAACAGATTTGAGTATTCAATTTGAGTATGAGTATTCAAATCTGCCATGTGCACTTCCATTACATTGAAAATCTGGCCAGAGGAAAATCACTACAAAGCTCAGTAATGAAGGGATCAGTGAAATTATGGTCTCCATGCTTCATACATGCCAGGAACATGAGAAATTGGGCTAGATATCCAAAATTCTGAACTAAGCCGTTAAGATCCTTAAATATTTGCTCTAAATATAAATTTTGGGTGTAAACCTGATCTCTCTCTTCTTTCATTGCTGCCATCTCCTGACTCTCGTTACTTACCCTTCTTGCAAAAAAAGTTATGAGAAATGTCAAGGTTCCAGGGCTCCTGAAGTTTAAACTTTTATTGCGAAGTGAAAGTCTGAAAGTTGGTGAGTATTGGAACTGTATATGCAAATGTTTTTAAAATTGAATCCATCCGTTGAGCTTTCTTGCTTATTTGTTCCTGGTTCCAGGAATAACAATCAGTTTGTCTATGAGGATGAATCAACTGGTCTGAAAGTCTTAGTTCCATTATTCTAACTCAGGAGAGAAATAGATTTCAGGGCCTCCAGCTTGAAAAAAAAGGTTTGGGGATAAGAGGGACTTTTCACAATCCTGACAAGGTGTCAAATATAATGGAATTTGATTTAGCAAATTTCCAGCAGTGTCAAATGCTGATAGCAACGTGATCAGGAATCTGATCATTAACTGGACATGTTCAAACCATGCAAACTACCATAGATCATCAAAAGTATAATCAAGAAGGTTATTATTAGGATGAATCTCTCCCCACTTCATGAACAAAGTTTTGCTTCTTTTTAATGCAGATTTTTATACAGATAGATTGAGACAGCTTCAATATTCAGAATTGAGGCTGTCACAACTAATATTTTGATGTAAAGGTGTAACAACAAATGTGTCGGCGAGGAGCTCATCGGTGCAGAAATAAAGCTTCAGAAGGATCCTCAAAGGCCGCAGTGTCATTCACAGCTCACTTGTAAATGTTAAGCACATGCTTAAACTTTCACGCTTCATGCTTGATGATCTATTCATCAAAACACTTGGTTGGTATTCGGTTATTCTTACAAACCACTTGATGTAGTATTTACCATTTTTGCTGCAGGGTTCAGTCTTCCCTGTAAGAATAGCTTATCTGTTTCTCATTAATCCATTCTCTCATACTTGAACTCTCTGTGACTTTGGAATGTGATTCCCCATTAACTGCCGTTCAATAACAGGCTTCGCTCGGCAAACCTCATATCCTGTGTTTGTTACTTGTGGAAATTAACTTCTGAGGATTTTAAAGACACTGAATGGTACAACACAAATATTTTAAACACTCTGTTTCAATGGCAAACAGTTTAATTGCCTTTAACTGTAATTCGTTTTTTCTTTCCTTTTTTTACAGCTGGTGTGACTTGTCAGTGTTCTGTAAGGGAGAGGGAGAAAGGAGAAAGTAAACTATCATAAACTGTTTGGAACAGATGGTTCCTAGTTCAGGGTGATTGCTATAATGCTTTCGCAAACACTAATTCAGATAACTACCAAATTATGACACCATATATGATAATATATATATTATCATATATAATTGAGTGATTTCTCAATCACTCAATTGAGAAATCACTCAAAAATATATAGATATATAGATATATATTATATATCTATATATTTTTTCTCAATCACCTACATATCCATTCACTGTTTGGTATAGTTTGAAAACTGTGGGATAATTACTGGTTCACATCTTACCTCTGCAGAGCCTTCTTCTCTGCCACAGAGCCGCTGCCATGCCACACAGTGATGCAGGAGCACATAATGCTTTTCACCACACATCTGTAGAACGAGGTCAGGACTGAGCTCCTGAGTCCGGCGCACCTCAGCCTCCTGAGGAAGTAGAGACTCTGGTGTGCCTTCCTAACCAGACAGGAAGTGTTGGTGCTCCAGGTGAGATCATCTGAGATGTGTACCCCCAGGTACCTGAAGCTGAAGACCACTTCCACCACTGTCCCTCTGATGTGCAGGGAGGGGGGAGGTGTCTGTCCCTTCTGAAGCCCATGACCATCTCCTTGGTCTTCTTGACATTGATGCAGTGTTTTTTTTCCCTGCACTAACACCTCCTGCCTGTAGTCAGACTCATTGTTGGTGATTTGACCGACCACAGCTGTGTCGTCCATGAACTTCACGATCAGACAACTCGGATGTCCGGCTGAGCATTGTGTGCATATATGCTCCCCTTTGGGATGTTTTCAAAAATATCACATTTCTTTCCACTGCTATGATGATGACACCCAGCTCTATCTCCCCCTCATTCCCAATGACAATTCCAAAATATCCAACATCACCAACCACATAAATGAAATAAAATCCTGGATGGCAGCAAATTTCCTTCACCTCAACAACAATAAAAGAGAAATCATTGTTGTTGGCCCCCTGACAGTATCAATTTGATTTCAAACAGTCTGGGCTACCTATCCACTTTCATCAAACCACGTTTAAATCTTCGGCTTCATTTTTGATTCCAAACTCCAGTTTAATGAACAAGTAATTTCCAGAGTAAAAAACATCTTCGTCCAACTCCACATATTGTAAAACTCAAATCATTCCTCTCCTTAGAAACTGTCATCAATGCATTTATCTCCACACATCACCCTCATCCTAGCCTCTATACACTGGTTACTGGTCAAGTTCAGAATCCACTTCAAACTTCTTCTCTTCACATATAAATCCCTGAATGAACTGGCTCTCACTTACCTCACTGAACTCTTAACTCCCTACACCACCGTCAGAACCCTCAGGTCGGCCAACCAGGGCCTTTAACAGCGAAACAGAGTTAAATACAGAGGTGACCGTGCTTTCCCCATTGTAGCCCCCACACTTGGGAACAGCAGCCCCCATCCATCCATCCATCCATCCATCCATTCATCCATCCATCCATCCATCCATCCATTCATCCATCCATCCATCCATCCATCCGTCCATCCATCCATCCATCCGTCCGTCCCTCCAGCCCTTCCGTCCGACTGTCTGTCCGTCCATCCATCCATCCCTCCCTCCCTCCGTCCGTCCATCCATCCATCCGTCTATCCATCCATCCCTCCCTCCATCCATCCATCCGTCCATCCCTCCATCCGTCCGACCGTCCATCCATCCATCCCTCCCTCCCTCCCTCCGTCCGTCCATCCATCCCTCCATCCGTCTGTCTATCCATCCATCCCTCCCTCCGTCCATCCATCCATCCATCCATCCATCCGTCCAACAATCAGGGCAGGGGAAGGCAATCACACTGGCGGGAAACACATGAGGGCAGGAAGCAAAGGTGCCTGAAATGAGAGGGAAGATTTATTTCAAAATAAAACAGGAAGTGCATAACAAGACAACATGAGTGATGACTTAACATGAAGTGCATGACAAGACGAGACTGGGGAACATGACCCTGACCAACACAACATTTATGACGAGACATGACACTTGATAAACTGAAACAACCCGACTTGGAAGGAAAACACAACAATGGCTGATATTAATATTTCTTTTAGGTTTTTTTGAAGAATATAACAATTTTGATAATTGGTACAGAGCAAAGGAAAAAGAAATGGAGAAGAAAAGAAAGAAACCAAGAGAAAATGACATAATAATTGAGCATCTGCTTGGTAACTAGAAGTTTCATTTAACCTAAGTCCTATTAACTGGAGTAGATGTTAACATTGTGGGATGGTGTGTTTGTTAGCAGAGCACATTTCAGCAAGAAGGTAATTCAAAGTGCTTTCCCAACAGGAATCAGGACCAACAGGAATATGGATCAAACCAAGATGTTAGAAAGACAACTCTGCCAGGAGGAAATTAGACCAGTGGCCTGTGACCCCTTCAAATAAAGCAAAGTCTACCTGAGACCCAGCACCAATACAGCATATTAAATAACAGATACGTTTATAAGTAATTCAAGGATTCTGATTCATCAGAAAATAATCAAATATATTCATTAAAGATCCCCTCAGTCCAACTGTGACTAAAACACTAAGATATTCAGTTTATTATCATGTTTCACAAAGAAAATCAATAAACCATCAAATCTAAGACTTGATTCAAATATTATTTAATTATCAAAATAGTTGCTCATTAAGCATCTATTTCATGGTGTTGCCATATGGCAGCAATCTATCTTCATTTTTTTTAAATGCTGTGATATAAAATATAAAATGTTTTTGCAGCTAGATGTGAAAAGGGGTGCTTTCATTTAGGACATACAATGTCACATGACCAGGATATCCTGTTTGCAAGTCCCTTTTGTCTATGGACATTCAACATGTGAGCAACATTGTCTGGGGCTCCTGAACATTGTTATTTTATTCAGAATTTTAGATCATTTTCACCAAATAAAAAATATCTCAATATCTGGGGTAAGTAATGTTTATTGTTATTATTATTATTATTACATTTAATTAACTTTCAATGTTAAATATGGCAACAATATGCAAATCTGTCCCATTGACTTACATAGCATGAAACTATCCTGAGACTGTTTACAACTTTTTCATATATTTTTTTATATATATGTCTATAATTTAGGCCATTTAAAGTAATAACAAACATTACAACATTTTTACTACCTCTAATTAATATTTCATGCAATAGAGAGTTATTGCTCTGTCCATTGATTAATTGACTAACCCTGCAGCTTGAGTAATTAATTTGTTTGATTTAAATAATCCTTAGAAGCTCAAGGAGGTAGAGAAATAAAAAGAAATAAAGCAGAAAGTAGAAGAAAGCTACAATACACAGGACAATAGTGTGAAAATGCTGATTAAAGCCTTTCTCCTCTTATGGTAACTTCACTGTGTATTTGCCTGTTTGCATTTCAAGTCTTCAAACTGTTTAATTACCCAGGTCAATCCTCTACTTAATTATTAAGTGCTTGCATTTCCTTTGATGCTTGAAAAAAAAAGTATGATTACATGTTTGCAGCTTGATTTAACACTGTGCGTCTGATACAGTCGCCAAGCAACAGCTTCTCCTGCAATCACTGCACATAGAGGAATTACATGGATTCTGAACAAGCCTTGTCTAAACAGCTTGAATGTTGTCTGGTAATAATCACTTGTATGTTGTTGCTAAATGCTGTGTACACAAAACACAACCTCGCTCTTCTCTACACATGTTCACATCTTACTTCTGTTATATGCATGTCATATCTCCCAATGACAAAAAACTTGAATCAGATGCAGTCAGTATCTGATCATAGCTGTCCCATGAAATAAGTCTGATATCAACAAGCTCTTGGAGGAAAACATCTGGAATGGATGCCGTAATTTCTGATGTTGCATGGGAGTTGACCACATCTGTTTGTTGTGCAAGTTTGAATGCCTGTTGCAAGGCTGCATGTTGGTGTCTGTTCTGAAGCGTGCTGCTAAACACAATTTAAACAGTGAATCAGTCACTGGCCTGGCCTGCCAGGAGCTGACATATTGAGGTGGACCCTACTTTATCCCCCCGTCCCTCCACATACACAGCCTGCATCCTAACTCAACTGCTGCGCTGTAGTATGTGGACTTGGGAGATCAAAAAAAAAAAAAAACTGCACTAAAAAGCCAATTGTGTATTTGGGAGAGAACAACCACATGTGCCTCACACACACATTCTGCACTCCTACGGAGCACAAACATGAACACGTGCAACATGTTCATCTGTCGTTTTTCTTTTTTAACCCTCTATTGCATGGTGTTGTCTTATGGCAACAATGACTTTATCTGCATTTTTCTAAAAAGCTGTGATATACAATCTATGTTTATTTATGGTGATCACAATGACCACAATGTTTGCTCATGGACATTTTACACACACATGTGGACTGTGTTGCACCCCCTCCCCCCACCCCAAAAAATAAAATATATATATATAATATATATAAATAAAATATATATATATATATACTCCAAGAGAAAGAAATTTAATTAATATTAGTCTTTTTGAAAATGTGGACTGTGTTGTACCCCCACCCCCCACCCCAAAAAATAAAAAAAACTATATATATATATATATATATAGTTTTTTTTATTTTTTGGGGTGGGGGGTGGGGGTACAACACAGTCCACATTTTCAAAAAGACTAATATTAATTAAATTTCTTTCTCTTGGAGCATGAGGCAGAGCAGATGGCAGGAATGAAATGTGATTTGGTGTTCTGCTGCCTTCCAACAACTCTCAGCTTCGCTTAGATTGTGGAAAACAGGAAAGAGAGGAGAAAACTGGCCTGATACACTTAAAAATTATATAAATACGCCTGATTGAAAAAAAGCCCTCAAATAAAAAATTAATGAACTAAAATATAACTTTACTTCAAACACTCACTTTCAAATTAGAGTGTTGCCTAGAATCCAAATCCAAATTACTTTAAGCTTGTTTTATTCGTGAAACTTTCTATCTTAAAAACTTCACGTTTTTGTTCATAAAGTGTTGAGCTGGACTAAACTGAGAGGCTTAATGCAATCACTGCTAATCCTTTAATCTGGAGCTTTTTTTTCTTCTTCTTCTTGAAATGCACTTCATTACCCAGTCAGGACCATGACTCCTATAAGCCACTCTTATCAATGTTTTTTTGGCTCTTGTGACATTCTGTGCAGTCGTTGCTATTTGTCACTTTTTTCCATTGTGGCCATTGTGTTCATTCCATATAGTGGTACTGTCCCTCCCTGCCAAAAGGCTACTCAGATACATTTCAGACACATTGTGGCAGACAAGTGGAATAATAAATCAGCACAAAACACCTACTCGAAGATAAATTCAGCACATCAGCTTTGTATCGATGCGTGAGTAATTGATGGAAACACATTTATTTATTTGACTTAATCCATTTAAGCCCCAATTTTTTCCTAAGTTTTCATGCATATATATCAGTTGAGTCACTAACAATCATGTTATGTATCTATTTTTTCCAGTTTGTGCTCTGCTTAGAAGAAAATAGCAATTTGAATGATTTGCTTGGTCAAATATGCCATAAACAAAAAAAAAACTATTTATCCCAGGTACAAAATTCTTCTCCTTTTGCTTTATTCTAATGACTTGAATGATTAAAGAATTACATATCAGGATTAAAAAAATCATAACAATTTAAATAAAAAGACCTCTTTCTGGGATTGTTTGTCTTCGCCATCATGGCTATCTATAGAACACTAGATGACTCACTCAACGCTGCTGTCCAATGAGCCGGCGTCCACACATGGTCAACTCGCTCTCTTGGAACGTAAAGCCTATGGTGAATAAAACAATAAAATAACCATAAAATGTTCAAACTTCTTGGTTTCTTATAAATGCCATTAATGTAGTTAGATACTTATGATTACTAATAATTATAATCATGGACTTTCATATATATATGTAACATTATGCACATGCTTAAAGTATTAGCTATACACACACAGGTCAGTGACAAGTAATGTTTGGCAAGATGAGAAAATCAAACACTTTTTTTTTTTTAAATACAATTCTAAAAACATGCATCAGGTCTCTCAAAATGTACATTGTGTGTTCATGTTGGTTTCTTGTTATTTGCATTTTTTTTTTTTTTTTTTTACAAAAATCACGATTTGGTGCAATTGTTTGAAATGAAATGTCAAGTGGTGTAACTCAAAAAGAATGATACATTTTAAATATATAATCCACCTAGAATGTAAAACGTGTTAATTTCATGTGTTTTAATTCTTTTTTAAACCTTTTCAAGAGGTACCAATTTTTTAAGGTTTTTGTTACTGGCCCACACACTGTTTTAATAGAAGAACCTTCACAAAGCAAAAGCAGAAATATTATGAAGTCAAAACTTTTTAATTTAGAGTCCTGAGTGGCAGTCATAGACTTCAGCAACTATAATTAACAGGGGGCTTAAACGAGTTAAAGGTCAAATCCGAACATCGTCTACTGTATAAACCCAGTTGAATATTTGTGATTTAGGGTAATGTAACAGAATTAGGGATAAAATCTGCACTCGAGATGTGTAGGAAGCACTTCCCAGTATGTGGTGGCATGTGAAGTAGTCAAGTTGGTATCAGAAACAACTGAATGGACCAAGGCTGAGCTGTGTTTCATTTGAAAGCCTTAATGAGCTCCACTGAGCTCTTTCTGGCTCTGCAGGGATTTGTGTATCAATCTTGCCCTTGGAACAACACGTCTGGGCTCTTGTTGCTGGACATTCAGCCTCATTTCGGCTGTGACCTTCTTCTCTCCTCCCTGCAGCTGCTCCCGGTGCCAGTTAGCGCCAGGCCCAGACAGCACGGACCCCCTGTTGGAAACAGTCGCAGCTTCTCCTGCCAACGGATCAACTTACCTCCATCAGGCCTGAGAAGATAAGAAATTAAATACATGGCAATGAACATTTCACTTTTTTAGGAGGCAGGGTCACAAAAGAGGAAATAAAGGCATAGCTGTCCTGATAGTGGTTCAAAAAAGGCAAGTGAGGCTGGATTCTTTATAAAACACACCCAGACATCCTGTTCTGTCTCACCACCACTCTGGATGTGTCGAAGGAAATCCCTGTGGCGTTGCTTAACGCCACAGTTTATTTTTTTTCAAGGCATGGAATTCTTTTCTGTCAAAATTTCAACTTATTAGCCAATCTAGAACTCAGTTTTGTAATGTGCTCTATTAAATTATGCCGTTTCCGTCATCTGGGTCATTTTCAACACATTAAAGGCAGCTAATCACACCATATTATCATCAAATTCACATTCCCAGCTTGTATTAAACTATCTGCAATCTGCACCAGATTTTATTGGCAGACATTTTCTGCATCATTGCATACTTTTAGTGAGTAATTCTTGCAAGTCAAGGTCTATAAATGTATTTATTGTTAAATGTGACTATACTGTATGATTATTTTCTCAGCTCAACTCAGATCTATTTGGATTTATGTGAGGCAAGATTAATAGCAGGGAAACAGTGCACAACAGACTGTAGGAATACATCTTTAACAATATTTTAAAAAGCAGTCACCAATTCACAGTGGTAATGGGATGGGACTTGTACCAGCTGTTCAATGTTCCAGGGTTACAGAACATGGCTAATCATTTCCTTACCTTATGCTGCCATCCTGTGGCCAAATCAGCTAACGTTTTACTTGTTTTATGAACAACAGGTGAGAAATTATCACTTCCTTTTGAGCAGAATCTGTACTGAACAATTAAGTAACCATTGAGCAACAGAAAACCTTATAGAAGTGCTTAATGGATGTACTCAATTTATGCAATGGTATATGTATGCATATGGGCATTTTAGAGTCTCCAATTAACCTCAGCATGTTTTTGGACTGTGGGAGGAAACTGGAGAACACCCACCAGACACAGAAAGAACATGAAACTCCACACAGAAAGGTCCCAGACCAAGTACTCAAGGAGGTCAGGGACTAACCCCTGCACCACCGTGTACCCAGAAGTGAACGATGTACTTTCCAGGGAGTGAACATAGCAAAAGTTACAATAAAATACAAGGTAAATGTTTAGTGTTTGTTGAAGTTACATCACTGTGGTATTGAAATATTATTTTTAAGGTCTTCATCACTGACCTTTTGTTTTCTTAGAATAATTTTGCTTAGGCTTGTGTGTGTCTACATTACAGTGTATGAGAAAGTGTCAAAAGGGTCAATACCAGTGATGACAGAAAGCAACATTCTAAGCGTTTCTGTTGGATTGAAATGTATAAGAAATGAAAACAAGTTGACATCTCCGTTAAAATAAACATTCATTGTATTTATTAGAAACTAGACAAAAATTATGATTGTTTCTGATCAAATAAAAAAAATCTAGTACATTTACAAAAACATTCCTTGAAATGTTGTGTAACAATAATACAAAAATGGTGTTTAGAAGCAAGAAATGAGTGCTGAAATGTGACACATCCATCATTTTTAAACTAGCAATAAATCGATTGTATTTTTTAGAATATACAGCCACTTAATAACTTGTGTTAAAACATATGTTAGTTTTATTTTTCTGGAGACATAAGCATGATGGTTGGTAACATAGACATAGACTGCAAGTACATTCTACATAATGTACATTTACACATTTCATTGTACAGCAAAATTTGGGCAATATCACATCGTAAACCTGATTTATACAATACATTCAGTTATAAAAAAAACATTCATGGCTTCAAATTATGCATTTTTAATGTTCAAGTCTAAATTTAACATTCAAGTGTAAATACAAGTTGCAAATAATCTTTACATACTTTGTGACTTTAAACATTTTGAAATAAAATCTTCTTCATTGTAAAAATCATTACTAATAAACCCCTCAAAATGCATATATTTCTATATGTACACAGTATAGCAAAATAACAATAATACCAACAACTATGAAACAGTTGGTGTAATGTTCCATCAGCAGAACATAGTAAGGTGACATCAGGTAATTGGGACATTTTTTGGTAAATCGCTTGGGAAGATACTAAATATAGTTTTTCCATGTATGATTAATAATGACTGTTAATGATCATTTGGTGTTGGAAATATGTGATAAAATATAATTTAGGTCCTATAAATCTTGAAATATCCACTGTGGTGCTTTTTTTTTTTGCAGGTAAAATGAGCCAGTAAAATGACAAAGGGAAATTCTAATTCAAAATCAATTCATCATCAATTTCAATGTAAAACACAGAGGGTTAGGCCCATTTTAGCTGAAACCATGTGGCCCATTTTTTAAGGGGTTATGGTAAATTGGGCCACCAGGATCACTTTTCCAAAAAATATGTTAATATTCCAAACTAACAGCATTATTTCTGATGGATGCCATCAAGACAGATATCATGCATAGAATTTTATGTGCATGTTTGTTTTATTTATTGGATTTATCATCCATATAATAGTTTAGTTAGATTTGTCATGTCAGGCTATTGTCTCACCACCATAGAAACCTTTAATTAATCAACTCACATGTTTCTTGTCAAGCACAGTTATGTCAACAGTTTGAAATTCTTTGTAGTCATTGGCTCTAATTTGCAGAGGGGCTGGGATCTCCAAACCTTAAATGGCCCATTTTACCTGATATCACCTTCTATTAGTTAGATGCCTCAAATAGAACCATGTATACAGAGAGATAGCATCTCAGGAGCTGATGATACTGTTTTGACTGCAGCGTAGTGTCACACCAATGTTTCTGGCTGGGCGTCTGTGTTTTCTTCTGGCATCATCTGCCATATATGCCATCTTTCTGTCTGCCAGTCTGCTGTAGTGGAGCCCTTTTCTTGTCTAGATGCGTCTGCAGCGGCTTCAGTTTCGGCCGTGCTGCTCTGCTCGGACCGTTGTGGGATTTTTTGAGGGTCATGCTGATATGTGAAGAAGGAGGGTGTGGACTGAGAAATATGAGTTTCCCTCAGAGGTCCGAAGTGAGGACAGCGAAGTGAGGACAAACTATCTTTTCTGACCTTTTGGAACAGACCAACTGGTTGCTCTGTCCTTTCTGCCAAGTTGTCTGAGCTGAGGGCTCCTGATTGGCTGTGGAGTCCTTGATGTAATGATGATGATTCTGGTTGTTTCTGGCCTCTCTGGTCATGAGGGCTGCTGCTGCTGCGAGTCACTGGGAGGTGTGGCCTGCATTCCAAAATGCCCAATGAGGTTTGCGTTGGTCTGACGAGGAGCTTGTTGTTGCCTTGGTGACTGCTCAGCCCCTCTGATGATCCATACGACTCACATTCCGACATGTCTCCAAGGGACCCTGACAGAAATCATTCATTATCATACAGCATTTAGAACATTTGATAGAACAAGGGCATGCATTTTTCTCTTTTTCCCCTTTACATTGTTTAATTTTTATTTTTTTATTAATTTTTTCATTCTTATCTGTGTCAGTATATGGATGCAAGTAGGGCTGCTTGTTTATTACAATTATTTTGGTCAATATTGAAATCATGGTTATTCAAATGATTATTTTTTATATTGAACTATGCATTCATTCAGCATGACTGACTGTCCTTGAAAATTCAAATCACGCTTATAATCCAATTAATTGCACAGCCTTAGGTGCAAGGTAGCTGAAATTGTCCCCTATAAATAAACAGCATGTACAGGATTATATTACCAGTAATGTGATTGCTGGTAAAATTCTTGCTGAACAGTTCATGCCAGGTGTCCCAGAAATGATCACTCGAAGCCTCTACTGGAAACAGAATCAAGAGGATGACATCATTTGGTTTAATTGCTCATTATATCAATAAAAATACATACAAAATAAAGCTTTGTTTATAAAATAGATTATATTCCTCTGGATGCAACAAATGTACCTTTGTCTGTAGAAAATATGAGAGAGGTGTTGCCAGAGCCCTCTTTTGAGTTGCTGCTGAATTTGTAATGACCAGAAAGCCCGGTGATCATGTCTGAGAGAGGACTACTGTCAGCAGGGGACAGCCGCCGACCTGACAGCACAGGGGAGTTGTTGTCATAGGGAGACATGTCTCCACTGGACACTTTAATGGAGTCGTTGGATAAACATCTCTTATTCATAGAGAAGGACTTGTATGTAAGAAGATCTGAATCTCTGCAGAAACAAAAAACATGAAAAATTAATCTTGAAATATTATGTAAAATTTCTGCTGATAGAGGTGCCAAAACATGTTTCTCTGGGGACATTATCTATGGTTTTATTATCTATGCCTTATTTCGTATATTTGGATATTTGAATAGTGAGAAAAACAAGGCAGAAACCTACGAGTACTGTGAGGCCTTCCTCCGCAGTAAATAATCCACAACATCAGGATCAGTTTCTCGCAGACTCATCAGCACCTCATTCTGCAGGTCAGCAGGAACCTGTGAGGACAAGAACTTAAGTCTCATTAATGCTCAAAATAAAGGGCGACAGAGCTCATGAATCACACTCTGAACAAACTAAACAAAGACACGCATACGCTTGTTCATGTTAGTTGGTGTCTGATGCCACATGCAAGTAACAGCATCACCACTTGATCAGCATCTTTGTTAACCCTCTAATGCATGAAATATAGCATGGTAAATTTTTTTATGATTTGAAATGGCCTAAATGATATAGATAGATATACTGATAAAAGATATAATAATAATAATAATAATTTTCTATATTTTTATATTGTTGCCATATGGCAACAAATCTTTTTAGCATATTAGAAAAAAACAGTAATGCTCACATGTCAAATGTCCATCAGCAAATAGGATATTCTGATGTGACTTTATAAATTGTATGTCCTTTAAAAATAAAAGCCTCTTTTTCGCACCTAGCTGTAAAAACAGATTTTATATCACAGCTTTTTAGAAAATGAAGGCAAAGAAATTGTTGCCATATGGCAAAACAAGCAAATTACAGAATTTGAACTGCTTCTTTGCACACATAATTAGGAGGTTTAATAGTTGTTGTACATAGCATCTGTGATGGAATAGGTAGTTTGTTTGTACAGATATAAAATCATCAGCAGTTTAGCAGAGCATCACTAATGATGATGTGATTTTTTTTTTGCCTTTTTGCTTCCCTAACAGATCGTTTTTTAGATATTCCTATTGAGCACATTGCCGTTTAATATTCTGGAGAACAGCACGAAACATTATGTAGATGAGGATCTTGCCCTTGCTCTGAGTCATTAGAAATATCAGGAATATTTAAGAAGATTATCATAAGGTTGTCTTTTAGCTTCACTTGGTTTCATATCCTCATGTTAGGACTATTGTAAAGCCTCGTTTTCCTGCCTCAGTGCCCGGGCTGTAGCTCAAATTCAGACTTCTGGCGATGACCAAACACTCTTCTCACATCACCCCAGTTTATCCGATTTCTTTCAGAATCCATTGTAAAATCTTATTCATGAATCGCTAACGCCTTACATGGCCCGATGCTATAGTAGATCAGTGAACTCCTAACTCTGTGCTGTCTAAAAAGCCTCTGGGATCTGCTGAGTTAGTCCTGCCTTAGCTGTTCCAGAGATCAGGTCAAAGAGTGATTTCTCTGCATTGGCAGTTTTTCAGTTAGTGTTTGATCTGCTGACAATGTTTCTGCATTTCAATCCTATCTTAAGGCAAATTTTTATGGACTTATTTGTTTACATAATACAGCTTTGTTGTGCAACTATCAGTCAGTCAGTCATATTCTATACCCACTAATTCCTCATTAGGGTCGCAGGGGTCTGCTGGAGCCAATCCCAGCGCTTTACGGTGAGAGGCAGGGATACACCCCAGATGGTCGCCAGCCAATCGTGGGGCACACACACCATTCACTCACACACTCACACCTACGGGATATTTAGAGTCGCCAATTAACCTCAGCATGTTTTTGGACTGTGGGAGGAAGCTGGAGTACCCAGTGAAAACCTACACAGACACAGGGAGAACATGCAAACTCCACACAGAAAGGTCCCAGACCCAGGACCAAGGAGGTCTTGAACATGTGACCTTCTTGCTGTGAGGTTTGGTGTCAGGTTTTAAGTCAATTTATTAGTTTATTTATTTCATTTTATACACTTGTGTGCTTGCATTTTGTAGTAGTAGTAGTAGTAGTATCTATAAATCAAAACACTAAAGCTGGAATGACACTTAATATTCTCTATAGCCAAGCTTCTTATTTTCCATGTACTGAAAAGGCGCATTCACAGAGCTTAGCTTCACAAGGTTCATGACTGACCAATGTCGACTCTACTTTTCTACTTTATAAGTGACTGTAAAACCTGATTACTAAACTATAAATCTGATGTTTACATTTCAGTAAGTGGCTCCACTAGAATTCCACATAAAACATGTGATAGAAGCCAGGTCTTTCTTTTACTGAATATAAAAATACAAAAATACTGTCTTTTGGTTTAAAATAATTGGCGGCTTACCATAAAAAGCGTATCATATGTATTGATCATCCTTTCCACCAGGCTGATGATAGCTGTGCTCTCCTCTGCACGGGCAAAACTCTCGACAGCAAACTCCTTGTCTGAGTTCTTTTGCTTATGTAAGAGGTTGGGTCCAAAGATGGTGGCTAAATTTAGTGGCGTCATCTTGTTTCCTGTCATCTAAACAAAGCAGGACAGAATTTATATAGTATATCTAGACAGTCTACAGTGACACTTTGACTGGGTACAATAATGGATATAGTTGTGCAGAAAGCATCATATATATATATATATATATATATATATATATATATATATATATAATACGATTATAGCCATCTGGCTAATTTCCATCTCTAATCTCTTTGGCAACACAATAAAATCAAATAAAAATAATTTTAAAAGCTGAGAAAAATAAAACAGCATAGTTGATGAAACATACAGGCCAAGGGTCAGGGAATCATACACATTTCACCACTGCTTAAATGCTAAGTTAGATGTCGAAGGGCTGATTAAAGTGCAGTGCTAAAGTGTTGCATGTGCAATTGTATTGCAATTTGCCAAATTCAACAATATAGGGTGACATCAGATAAATTGGGCCACTTTTTGGTAAATCACTTGGGACAATAACACAATACCAAATATGCCTCTTCCATGTATATTTATTATTATTATTAACAATGACAGTGTTTCTGATCATTTGGTGTTGGAATTATGTGATAAAATATAATTATTTAGGTCCTACAAATCTTGAAACATCCGCTGTGCCACTTTTTCAAGTAAAATATGCCAGTCAAATGACAAAGTGAAATTCAAATTCAAAATGAATGTCAGTTTTAATTATAAAACACAATTGCTTAGAACCACCTTTTAAGATGCATTAAACAAACTCATATTACTGCTATTAAACAAGAACAGATCAGTTATGTGTTGCACACATACATGGTAACACACCTATGTATACAAGCTAAGCTATCACTATACAAAAGCTAGCAGCCAGTCACCCAGCTAACACCCAATAACAAGCTAAGTTACACAAACACAGCCAAAGTAGTGACTACTCAAAGTTGCACTAATTATTTTCCACATGACAATCAATATATTGTCCATGTTTTAGTTGAACCAAATGTCATACACATGTGTTAGTGACACAGAGGGTTAGGCCCATTGTAGCTGAAACCATGTGGCCTATTTTAGCTTAGGAGGTTAAGGTAAACTAGTAAACATTAGTTTTCAAAAAAAATATGTTAGTATATCAAACTAACAGCATTATTTCTGTTTAATGCCATAGAGATAGATATCATGCAGAGAGTTTTTATGCCCGCATTTGTCTTGATGATAGATGTATCATGTTTATAATAGTTTTGTTAGATTCGGTATGCCAGGCTACTTACCATGCACATTTCTGGTTCAGTCTAGATTGGAAGTATTATCTCATCCACCATAGAAACCATAAACTATTGAAATCACCATAGAAACCATAAACTAATGAAATCAACATAGAAACCATAAACTAATGAAATCAACACAGAAACCATAAACTAATCAAATCACCTGTTACTAGTCAAGCACAGTTACGTATGTTGACAGTTTGAAATCCTCTTTAGTCATTGGCTCTAATTTCTAGAGGGGCTGGGACCCCAAAATCTTAAATGGCCCATTTTACCTGATATTTCCCGATACTAAAGTCCTATTTTAATTCATTAGCTGTAAACTACTAAATAAAATTTCCTCACCTCATGCCCGTCCTTGTCCAGGACATCCTCAGCGTGTGCAGCCACAGTGGACAACAAGGAGAGGAGGCGCTGCAGCGTGTCGCAGTTACAGGGAGGAAGTAGGAACATCAGCAGCTGGATGGCGCTCTCTTGATCGGAATGATCCAGCACTGTGGAGAAGGAAGTCTGGGAGTTACAACAAAGCAACAAGTGTGGTGTCTGTTTGTCATGTTCAGTTTGTGTGTATGCTCCTCACACATTGTGTTGATGAAAGCTGTGTAGAGTTCTCTGGTCAGCAGCGAGTCAGGCATGTCTCTGAGGAATTCTTTCAGCAAAGCAGCCACGTCGTGGACACTGTGCTCCTCTTCCAAATGTACCTCCCATCCCTGGTCGAACTCCTCGCGAAGCTGGATGAAATATTACAGTAATTGATACAGACTCAATGTAAAGAGGAGACGTAAAGAGGAGTTAATGTCTTGTGTCATTAAAATGCAACTAGATAATCACGGCCATTTCTGAACGAGCATGAGTTCCATTTTTGCACCCATCTATGCCAACCTCTATGTGTTTTTTGTAAAGAAACTTTGTTTTTAATCATAAAAAACACACATCTTTCTAACATTTTAACATGGTACAGGTACATTGATGAAATTTTTTGTTTGATGAAAAAGTCAAAATTTGTTTAAATACAATTTAAAGAAGGATTCATCAGGTCTCTCAAAATGTACATTGTGTGTTTATATTGGTTTCTTTTTATTTAAAAGTCCATTTGTATCATTTTTCTTTTACAAAAATCACAATTTTGTGTGATTTTTGTGCTGAAATGTCAAATGGTGTGACCAAAACAAATGATAATTTATTTTATGTTTTAAAAGAGTTAAAACTATCTGGTACCAAGTTTTCAGGCTATTTCCCCTTCTAAATAGTTTTAATAGTTATTAAACATTTACTATAGACTAAAGTTTGAAAAGAGATAATTTTTTAGACATGTGGGTCAAACAACAGAACAAGACCCTGTCCATCACTCTATATTGTAAGAAGACTGATGAAAATACAAAATAAAAATCATCTTGCTTCTATAAGACTGATTGTTTAATAGACTTATAACATTTCTGTAAAATCACTTTTCTATGAGATCTATGAGATTGTTCTGGATTTTGCTGTTGGGGCTGTACCTTATTCTAGTGATTTTTCATCTATGTCCTATTCATTTGTATTGATGTTTTTGGCTTTTTCTGACATTTTTCTCCTTTATTTCCACAACCCTTGTATTGACTCTATGTATTTTATGGTCTTTTCTGTAGTGTGCAAAAAATGCCATTGTCTCTGTAATGATAACGTGTCTGACAGAAAGACATGTGATTGGTCTACGTGGACCCATATTTAAATTGTGCTCTACTTCCTCCCTGTCAAAACTACCTGATAAAGTACAATTTATATGTACAATTTTAAAGCTGTTTACCAAGCTGATACCAAGTACAGTATATCTATACCAAATACACAATGTACTTGTGGCCAGTGGTGGTTAGATTACTGACATCTATACTAGGGATGTCCCGATCCAGCTTTTTGCACTTCCGAGCCGATACCGATACTGGTGGCCGATACCAGCCTATCCAACCAAGCATGTATTAAAGTTTAAAGTTACTTAGCCTTCTTACTTAGTTATTAGACTCATATTGAAAAGGGGTTTAGTACTCTTGATAACCACTAGCCAGCTGACTTAAGTGAGTTTGAATACACAAAGGTTGTTAACAAGAAACTGACCTGTTTATTCAGGGATTAACAACATTAAAAATAACAAACAGGAATGGCATCAGTGGTCGGTAAAAGTGCAAATCAGACTGTAAACTGTATGGAAAAAAAGAAACACACACAAATAACCTGAGTGTAAAATAGTCTATTAACTCAGCATCAGTACTCTGCTCTTGAGCAGGTGTAAACCAGTGCAAATAATATTGTTAACTATTTAAAAACAAAAATGCCCTCTACTCCCCAATCTCCTCAACACTTTTTGCTCCATCTCTATCTACACACTGCCTTCAACTGTTTGCCCTGACTGCAGTGCTAAAACATGTAATGGCGGCCAGGAGTGTTTTTAATAAAGTTTTTTCAACGTGGGATTTTCCGACAGAATAAAGACGTCTAAATAAACGTTTTATTTGTTACATTGAATGGATATTCAACATCCTGTTATACATCTTCTCTCTGTTTAGACATGCTGGTTTAACTTTTTTTAGTTTTTTTTCCTGCATCAGGTGACACACAGTCGAGTCCAGTCACCGGAGTCGCGCTCACATTTCCGTAGATTTGCAGAGATGCGTTCCGTTAAAAAGGAGAAGAAGTCAAAATCCCATGTTAAATAATGAAATCGATGTACTAAAGTCACATTAGTTACATTATCCGCGTGCGGCAACAATCCCAGTGTGCTCGTTTCAGTGTAATCTCCGCTGTTTCTGTCTGTGCCGTTTGCCACGGAGCGACAAGTCTGAGCGCGTCTCTGGTTGCTATGCAACGCGAGGCGAGCCGAGCTGAACAAATGTGTTTCTGGTTGGCTGATGGACACGTGGTCATGTTATCAGCATCGCTAATTCTGATTGGTTCAAACCACACGTGTTTGCTCTGACCGACCAAAATGATGTTGGCACAATGCAGCGCAAAATATACGACATTTTAATAGAAAATGTGAAAGAGCTCAGCCGGGAGCTGAAGAAACAACAAGAAAAAAAGCGAAACCGATTAAAACCCAAAAAAATCGCGAGCGGCGCGCGCCGCATTATTTTACGCGGACTGAGTTCCAGCAAGAGTTTTGAACCACTTTCACCCCTGGTGATCATGTGATGATGTGTTCTAGTTGATCAGAATTTAACATGCTGCCTTAAGACATTTAGTTGTGTTTTGGGAAGGTGTGGGAAATAGGGGGTGTGTCAACCAGGTAGGGATATAAATGGGAATGCGCGGCTAAAAATGTTTGGGAACCGCTGATGTAGGCGATGCCTCAGGTAAACTGGGAGACGCTAATGCTGGTGTGCTGGAAAATGCGGACCAGATTTTAGCGAAACCACAGCAAAAAAAACTGGAATGGATTAACTGAATAGGTGCGCTGGAAAACCCGCACTCTTTTAATAGATCGGATTTTTTCCGTGCCGCCGCGCCGATACCAATACGCATATTTTTGTATTGTGTTAGTAAATTACAAGTTACAAGTACTTTCCATTTTTTTGTGTTTTAGAGTGTGCTCATAGTGCAAAAAGATGAAAAAAAACAGCACTTATTAAAAAAATCTGATGAAAAATCTCTCTCTCCTTCTCTCTTGGGGAGAAGAGAAAAATCTACTTTTCATCCAAATATCTGCATTTATTAAGTTTGCTTGTCAAACGATATATTTTTCAAGACTGCATTTGAACACATCATGATCTAATCTTTTATCATCTCATTTAACTAGTGAACCAACTCTGATCCTGTCATTCAACAACTGGATTACTATTTGGACTTTACTGTTTTAACTCACTGGACTTCCTTCAAGATGTGATCTTTGGCTTTAGTGAAATGCAGCCAAATGTTTGACCACTTTTGCATGTTCATCATCCCTGCAAGCAGTGCGACTCTCCACTGGAGATATAACGTTGCATTATAAGATCCAGGAGAACTGACCATATTGATGAGCTCAAAGATTTTGGTTTGCTTTTCTAAAATGTGTAAAAAAAAAAAAAAAAAAAAAAAAAAAAACAGAGTAGTTACTCTGTAATATAAACAGCAAATGTAGCGAAGTAAAAAGCCTCAAAAATTTGAGTAAAGAGAAGTACAACTTGAAAAAATAACTTTTTTACTCACTCGTTACCTTCCTAGTATCATTTCAGTCATAACCAACCCTCGAACTGGTGCTTAAGCCTGTATGAAAAACTTGTTCACTATGGAATGTCTTTTAGCTTTGTATGTCTCTTCTTCTTGTTTCTTGTTGTTTTTATTGAAACAAAAAATGTTTTCTGCATTTGTCTTTTATTGTGCTGTGTCCTTTGTGCTGTGTCCTTATTACAGTCTGAACTGAATTACCTGTCGTACTCTCTTCTTTGAACTCCCGATACGGAAAATTCCAACTGTCTGTAGACCTGGGCAAAGATGAAGATATATTTTATGTATATAGTGCCAACAAAGCAATGAATAATAATTCAAAGTCAAGGTCATTAGAGTGTATGAGCTTCCAAAGATATACGGATCCAAAAGAATTATGTTTGACTTTTTTAAATACCGTATTTTTCCAGGTACTGGCAGCAGAGATCCACAACCCTGGGCACCTGTTTGTAGATAGGGTTCAGGCTTAGCTTTTTGTCTCTGTGTTTCTTCTCTGCCGGCAGAGGCAGCTGGAGGGCTTCCAACAGCCGAGACTGGTTATCATCAAGGTCAGTGATGCAATCCACAGACACGCCACCCTTTAAAAGTAGATGGGTGACAATAGACATTGCTGATCATATAGTTTGTAGTGGTGGGTCTTGATTAAAAATATTAACCTCATTAATTTCAGCTTTTGTTTTTAATTAATCACAATTAATCGCATTACAATATTTGCCCCAAAATCAACATTTACTATATGTAAATGGATTTTAGTCACTATCTGTAGCATATTTTCTAAACCCTTATCTACAATCACTGAGAGTGGTCTACAGTCCTGGGGAATTCATTAGTCTTTCCAATGTTGACTTTCTGTAAAATACCAAACAACTCTGGGTTTTAATTACCCAGAAGGCCCCCTGCAGGTGCATATTTTGACAAAGAATGCCTGGTTCCAGGTAAATGCTGAGTCTAATTTATTAAAAATATATATACAAGGAAGAAAATGTGACCACTGATGCTGTACGGCCACATTCATTCATTCATTCAATTAATCCTAATTAACGTGCTAGTGTCCCATCCATATGATGAAAAAAATGCGCTGCAGGATTTTGCTGGTTTGCCTGGAGAGTGATGATTCCAAAACAGGTTACCCTCCTGCGTGTCCGCGGTGCAGCGACTGGTGTGCAGAGTACGGGTGACTCGTTAGGGGTCTCAGAAGTGGAGCTCAGCGATGAGTTGCTGCTGGACATCTGCTCTTTGTTGGCCTTCTTGGAGTTGGAGGTGAGGTTGAGGAAGGACAGCATCAGTTCAGTGGGGTCGCTGTGCTCCTCCCGCGGGGGATGTTGCCGCCGTTTATGCACGTGGTCATTGGATATGACCTGCAACAGCGGTATACCAAACGCCTGGGGCATAGTCTCTGTGTTGGGGGAGGGAGGGAGGTAAGTTCTGTTCATAACCCTGTCTGCAAGTCAACTCAGTGATGCTGCATTACCCTTAAATATCCCTAACATAGTCTACTGTATATGGGTCAGTGACAAAACGGTCATGTGGTGTAACCCTAAAAACTTGGTACCAGATTGTTTAAAAGAAAAGGTTTTAAAAAATGAACACATGCTATCCACAAGTTTTATATTCTAGGTAGATTATTCATTCATTCATCGTCTATATCTGATTTTTCCTCATTAGGGTCACATGGTCTGCTGGAGCCAATCCCAGTATATTATAGTTAAGAGGCAGGGATACACCCCAGATGGTCACCAGACTATCATGGGGCACACACACCATTCACTCACACACTTACACATATCAGTCAGTCAATTTAGAGTCTCTAATTAACCTCAGCATGTGTTTGGACTGTGGGAGGAAGCCGGAGTACCTGGAGAAAACCCACCAGACACAGAGAGAACATGAAAGTCCACACAGAAAGGTCCCAGACCAAGGTCTTGAACCTGCGACCTTCTTGCTGTGATAGGTGGATTATATACTTAAAATTTATCTTTTAATTTTCGGTTACACCATTTGACATTTGACCTTGTTAATAAATACTGCTCAGAATAAATATCATAGGAGAGACACCAGAAACACTGCTCAATATTTAGAGTCAAGGAGCACATACTTTCTTAAGTGCCTTTGTAAACAAAAAGGGGAAAAGAGGAATGAGGGAGGGCAGCTACGCTTGGGGACAGGCTGTAATGAATGAGCCACCATTTAAGATTGTTTTTGTTATTTCCCTTGACTGCCCTGTCTAACAGAGAACATCACTTTCCTGCCAGATTGCTGCACTGGGCAGGGCAGTGCAGCGGTTTGAGACTACGCTGGATAGAGATTTGAATCGCTCTGCACTCCGTGGGTATAAACATGTCCACTTCGATGACTCTGTAGAGCTTCACCCAAAGGTTTTTGTTTCTTTTTCCAAGTGTGAAGAGGCTGACAAGGCTACAAACTGAGGGGGAATATAAATCTGACACGAGCAGACAAACCTACAGCTGTGTTCATCATCACTGGATTAGAACAATAGTACTATCACTGAGTATGTGTGTGTTTTTCATGTAAAGCTATTTATTATTATAGTGCTATTACATCATGCCGTACAAGAGCAATGGAAGCTTTTAATAAAGGAAAAATGGGATTACACTGACCTGTGACTCAATATGCTGTATATAGGTCAGTTACAAAACTGTGGTGTAACCCTAAAAACTATTTTGAAAAATATTTAAAATTTAATTTAATAACAAACAACCAACATGAACACACTATGTAAATTTTGAGAGACCTGATGAATGCTTCTTAAAACTGTATTTTAAAAATGTTTTGGCTTTCTCATTTTGTCAAATAATATTTGTCACTGACCCGTATACAGAAGTACATACATTACCTTTGTCTTTACTCTTCTCTTTAGATAAGGAATCCAACTTCCGCCTAAGTGACTTCTTATGCTTTTGGCCATCTGAAAAAGAGGTGAGGAGTTGAATCCTAGTTAATATGCCCTTGATTTCGCTTGCTCCAATCAGAACTGACCTAAGTTCATAACCTCTATACAAATGTTGTCTCATAAGACAGAGAAAACAAGTTTCAAACATTATTTTCCTTTGTTCTAATCCACCAGAACAAAACAGTCTTGAGGTTTAACATGAGCATAGCGTGCAGGATCAGAAATCAGTTTACAAAACTAACACATATTTATAAATGGGCTGAGACGAAGCATGTTGTAGTAAAAGTAGACAATCTCACACCATGAAATCAGTCATGCAGCAAGACTTTAAGAGCACTACACTCTTTTGATATCAAACAAAGTTAATATTTGATTGCATGGAAGTATTATAGAACTGGATAATGGACTGAAAAAATGGCTGCATTTCATTTCAATAGAAGCTGCTTGCCGCATACACCGAAGAAGATCCTGACTTCCAGGGTTATTTCTGCATTATGCGACTCATAGACTGTTGACGACATTAAAAACCGTTCAAGAAAAAAACAATTAAATAAATAAATAAAAACATCCTCGCTCCCGAGACACAGCACGACCGTGCTGCGTCACACAGCACGGTGTGTCTCTATTCCCAGTGACATCACACTGGGAATAGAGACATTTCCAGAGCTTGTCTGGCTGTTAGAAAGGTTTTTGAAGGTTTAAAACTTCCATGACTTAAAAATTTGTAATACAAAGTTTAGTGATTAACAGGGTTATATTTGGGGGTGTCCTGTCAATAGTTTTACAGGCTTCTCTTTTACTATTGACATCTATAGGAAATGCATGGAATTTTTGCCATGCTGCCAAAACAGCATGCTGCTGAGAGGCTGTGCCCTATCCAGGTCTATAATACATCTATGTTTGATTGTAAAAAAAAAAAAAACATTTCCTATTTTTTTCTATTCTACATGTGTTTCAGAAGGCATGCTGCGACAAGATTTTACCTGGAATAAAGGAGAAACTTTGTTATTAAGAAAGGCAACTGTAAGTGTTGGTGTGTGTGTGTGTGTGTGTGTGTGTGTGTGTGTGTGTGTGTGTGTGTGTGTGTGTGTGTGTGTGTGAGTGAGTGAGTGTTTTAATACATTTAGGGATGGTGATGTGGCAGCCCAGATTGTGATCACGAATCAATCGACCAAAGGCCACATCCTGGAGACGCACCCTCTCCAGCTCTGAAAGAAGTTGCAGGGGGACGGGCTTCAGGCCAACACGACGTCCTGACACACTGTTCCAGGTGAAGTCACCCTGAAGGCACACACACACACACATGCACACACACACACGCACACACACACACACACACACACACAGAGGTAAGTTACATCTATCACTGTCACTTTCTCAGTTCAAGACCAGTCACACTATAAAGATCATCATTGTTCACTGAGGGGATAACTTTGCTTCACTTCATTTTTCACTTTTCAGCTGAAAAATGATGGTGGCATTAATCATTTGCTGTTTCCCATGACAAAAGCTGACAGCTGCACTCTAAACTGTTTCCAGTAGTTGCTACGCTTATCGAAAGGAGAAATCTAAAAAAGGTGTAAATCTTTGATATGAAGATGCAGGCGGTTTAGGTAATCTAACACATATTTGTTTTTCTTTATTAGAAGAGAGAATCATGAGTTGTTGGTACGATTAATACTCCCTGGCAGATCTCCTGCTCTCCAGTGAGAGATTTTAAGTAGTAGTGAAGTAATTAGCCAAAGGAAAAGCTAAATTGTTTTATCATAGGAAACAGGAATAATGCAGATTATCCTACTTTACAAGTAGCAAAGAAAACAGTTATAAATATTGCAAACACAAATAAACCCAGCCTCTTAAAAAATGAAAATTTGAATCTATCTATCCAGCTCCACTCAATAAGATGCATGGCATTCCATATAATGTGGGTGCATGCTCCTCTTATCTGTGAATAAACTATGATAAATATTAATAGAAAAATACTATACTTATGTACAGTAAACATTGTTAAAGATCAGAAATTCTGGCAGCTAACAACGGGGAAAATAATCTGATCTCTGAAATCCCCACATTTGAGCATCTCCGTGCTGGAGATTACAGCGCTTTGATCCAGTCAAGCCAATCATATGAGTCATGTTCTAAAGGGGCTTAGCAAGTCATTATCAGGATAAGGCTTTACGCTAAAGTGGCTCACTCCCATTAAATAAGAATTAGGACTGCACCACAGTAGCACTTTTTGGTTTTCATATTACACATACGGTATGACCGAGTACAGCGTGAAATAATGTACAGAAAACATGACGTGGCAAATGAAGCTTCCACTGCCCATATGTTTACTGTAAGTCTAGTTTACAGTTTGCATTTGCAAAAGAAAATGTATTCAGAGGGAGACATATCAAACAAGACAAGTTACAGCAGGTAGAAAAATGCAATCATTATATTACTATTATAATGTATTTCTCCAACAGATTATATCTTAAATATTAATATACAATATATTTTGCAATAGTAAGTATTTTCAATTTTTATTTTCACCTCCCAGTTATTAAAAAACTGTATATTAGTAGTAGTATAAAGTCAGTTGGAGTATGGGTCAGTGACAAATAATGTTTGGCAAGATAAGAAAGTCAAACTTTTTTTTTAAATACAGATTTTAGTATGTTCATGTTGGTTTCTTGTTATTTAAAAGTCCATGTGTGTCAATTTTTTGACATGAAATGTCAAATGGTGTAACTGAAAAGGAATGATCAATTTTAATTATATTAGTTTTTAGGGTTACACCACATGGCAGTTTTGTCACTGACTCATAAATCATCCACATGTGTATTCTGTTACCTCATTCATGAATCTTTTGCGTCAGTATCATTGAAGCATGACCAGGACACGAAAGTCTATGAAAGCACCATATGTAGGTACTCTTTGGCAAAGCGTCAAAATGCACCAAGTGAGTTCTGCTTGTCGTTATCTACTCATTTTGCTCAGACATTCCTCTGGTGTGACTATACGAGAGTGGGAACGTTCACAGCCTATCTGATGAGACGGTTCCCACAGTTTCTCTGCGTCAGAGAAGTGATGCCCATCAAAACAAACTTAATTATACTCTTTTTTCTTTGTGGAATTGCACTGATTGTAATACCCCTTTAGCTTCATAATAACACGTCTATGTGTAACATGTCCAGACACAACGCGATGAGTGCAAGATTTGTATGTGTCATTTCTTTATTATCTCATTGCTTACTATTCTTGTCATGTCTCGTCGTAAATGTTAAGTCATCACTCATGTTGTCTTGTTATGCACTTCCTGTTTTATTTTGAAATGAATCTTCCCTCTCATTTCAGGCACCTTTGCTTCCTGCCCTCATGTGTTTCCCGCCAATGTGATTGCCTTCCCCTGCCCTGATTGTTTTCACCTGTGCCCTGTTACCTTGTGTCTATATATTGTCTGTGTCTCCCTTTGTCCTGTGCCAGTTCGTCAGTGTCTTGAGAACCAGCTCCCAGCTCCATGCATATGCCTTTTGTGTTTTGTTCAAGTCTATTTAGTTTCCAGTCTTCTTTTGACAGCTTTACCTTTGTTACTTTGTTCCAGTTATCATTAGTCCGGTTTTCCTCGTGAGAGTGAATTTTAGTTTCCTTGTAAGAGTGAATATTTGCTAGTACTTTTTATAGTTTAGTTTAATAGTGTTTTTCACCCTGTTTTTCATTTTGGGACCTCATTGCAATAAAGACTTTCCCTTTTTGAACGGACTGTGAACGAGTCGTGCATTTGGGTTCAGCCTCCAGCCCCCCTCTCGTGTCAATTCTGAGATATGCCACTTCCAGATAGACATCTGACACACTGTTTTCAGTAGTATGGTATTTTTGACTTCACCTTTGAACTCTTTTAACTGTGGCATACTCTAATGGTGTAATTGAGGTATCCACCCTGCAGGGTTAGGGATGAAAGAGATCACTAAATAGTGAAAAACTGATAAGTGTTTAATAACTTCAACCATGTATTTTATATCCAATCACAGATCTCTTTTTATTGTCCAGGGTTGGATAGTTACCTAGGTTTATATTTCAACATCAGCCAGTCAGAAACATCATGAAACAATGGATACATGCATAAAACAATAAAAAACAATGACTTAATATTTATACATAATATTTTGTATAGTGATGCAAAGTGACTGTTAAAATTTGGATCTGCAGTGGGCTTTTTCTAACAACCTTTTATAGTTTTTCTAAATGTTGTCACAATGCCAGGAAGTCACACCCAAACAGTTGTTCACAGTTGTTACATCACGTTTTATCACCTTGATAAGAAACACTCAGTTCATACCCACAGTAGTCACCAATGATGGCACCGGTTTATTGATTTAAAAGTTAAAATACATGAATAGTCCTTTCTGCCTCTCCAGAAAATCGTGAGCCGTCAGCCTTTATAGGATGAAACCTCAGTCTTTGGATCGATTGAATTACAAGCTAGTACAAAACGCTGCAACATCTTTACTGTTATTTAATAATCAAGTGGTGCATTTGTCTTCCTTTTACTCTTGTCATTCTATTTCTGATCTTTGTATAAACAAGTAACAAAGCCAACAATAAAGGTCACTTTCTGGGATGTATTGACTAAATGATTGCTTGGAACATGTTGCTATTACAGTAAATAATCACTGGTGCATGTCTCTTACGTTGCACTGTAAAGCTTTTGTTGGAACACAAAGCATTTGTTAGCGCTCCGTGGAATACAATGAGAGGAAACCTGCAAGGTGGTTCATACAATATAGTGAGATTGAAAACTCAGATTACACTAATCGACCACAATTGAACTAGGTCCAGTGGGGTGATGAATATTTCCCAGTGGTCAGGAAAAGCCGTTCAATGGGGCATTATGGGAAGAGCTTTTCAAGAAGTGGCCCTTTGGCAACATTTTGTTACTATAGTTAACTCTGCAATAAACATGCAGATTACCGTATTTCCATTCATGTTGTTTCTGTTTTACATCCATTAAAAAGGTGTATATTTGGGTCTATAACAATGCTGACAAATGTAATCATAACACCGAGGTCTGGTTTTGACTCAGCGAAACTCATTAAAAAGCTATTGAATGCATCACATCCTGCTATTCTTCAGTAAATACATAAATAAACCCGTTACACAGAATACAGAGTTTTCCAACGGTCATTTGCTCTCTTACGCTATTTATAACATAGTTAAATCTTTAGGAGCAGTAGTAAGCTAAGCTACAAAAAAGGCTGTTATGACACTATGAGGCTATTTACACATATTTCCATTATATTTGAACTCTTTAAGGAACATAACATTCATAGCTGCATTAACGCTACGTCTCTGTACTTAATTCCGAGACTTGTGTGGAATATTCTGCCCGCTAGGAAACAGAAAGCCAATAAACGAACCGCCAGCAGCGTGTACTCACTAGATAGGTGATGCTTCGCTGTATCATAGCTGGTCGCCCCGCAAACTTATAACCGGGTTGTTATTGGCAAGTTACCCGAAGACGCCATTAGACTCCAGAAGAAATAACACTGACCACAATAAAGGTATAGCCTAAAGACAGGGTTCACAACATGCGCTGACAAGTAGAATAAGTCCAGGAACTGATTTACACCGGGGGGCGGGGCAGGGCGGCGGAGGACGGGGTGCGACCCGGGACCTGAGAAAAGGACCAGGGGGGTTTCAAGTTGATAACACTAAGATTAACTGAGGAAGCCAAAAAACATCCTCACCTGTAAGGAGGTATGTATACGTAGCCTCCTAAGTGATTCTGGAGTCTCAGTTCAACCCCCTAAATGTGACGACCGACAAGTCACCACCTACGTTTTCCTATCACGTACCAGTGATAAAAACGGTGCTTACCAGAAAGCCAAGATTCATATACGAGCCACGGGTTCCCTTTATTCAGTATTGCGTTTTTTTAAATAAATAGTGTGTTTTATCTCGAATGTGGATCGATTTCCTTTCACCTGCTGCACAGAGAACCGGAGGTGGGGGCGCTGTGGAGTCCAAATTCTACAGCCGAGTTCTTTGTGTGGCAGAAATCTCCAAACTAGACTTATCATATCATAGAGTGTAAGATCTGAACACAAGTAACGAGGTAAATGGGTCAGTGACAAATAATATTTGGCATGATGAGAAATTAAAAAAACAAAATAAATAAATACAGCTAAAAGCACTAAAAGCATTAATTAGGTGTCTTAAAATGTACATTGTGTGTTCATGTTGGTTTCTAGTTATTTAAAAGTCCATTGGTATCATTTTATTTTTCCACAAATCACAATTTTGTGCGAATTTCTGACACAAAATATCAAATGGTGTGACCAAAAAAGAATGATAAATTTAATAAATAATAATTATAATCCACCTAGAATATAAAACTTGTTGGTGGTATGTGTTTTTAATTTTTAAAATACACACACACAGAGCTGCTATTAGGCTAAATATATATATATATATATATATATATATATATATATATATATATATATATATATATATATATATATTATACAGTACATCCAGAAAGTATTCACAGCGCTTCACTTTTTCCATATTTTGTTACAGCCTTTTCCTCAAGATTCTACACACAACACTCCATAATGACAACATGAAAAACGTTTTTGTAAATTTATTAAAAATAAAAAACTAAGAAATCACATGTACATAAGTATTCACAGCCTTTGCCATGAAGCTCAAAATTGAGCTCAGGTTCATCCTGTTTCCACTGATCATCCTTGAGATGTTTCTACAGCTTAATTGGAAATAGAAAATGACTGACTGAAGGTCCCAATGAGTATCTGTAAATGGAAGAAATTCAGAACCACCAGGACTCTTCCTAGAACTGACCGGCCATCTAAACTGAATGATCGGGGGAGAAGGGCCTTAGTCAGGGAGGCAACTAAGAACCCGATGGTCAGAGCTCTGTCAGAGCTCCATTGTTCCTCTGTGGAGAGAGGAGAACCTTCCAGAAGGACAACCATCTCCTCAGCAATCCACCAATCAGGCCTGTATAGTAGAGTGGCCAGACAGAAGCCACTCCTAAGTAAAAGGAACATGGCAACCCACCTGGAGTTTGTCAAAAGGCACAAAGGGCTCTCAGACTATGAGGAACAACATTCTCTGGTCTGATGAGACAAAGATTGAACTCTTTGGTGTGAATGCCAGGCGTCATGTTTGGAGGAAACCAGGCTTTTTCAGCAGCAGGAACTGGGAGACTAGTCACGATAGAGGGAAAGATGAATGCAGCAATGTACAGACACATCCTGGATGAAAACCTGCTCCAGAGCTCTTGACCTCAGACTGGGGCGACGGTTCATCTTTCAGCAGGACAACGACCCTAAGCACAAGATATCAAAGGAGTGGCTTCAGGACAACTCTGTGAATGTCCTTGAGTGGCCCAGCCAGAGCCCAGACTGGAATCTGATTGAACATCTCAATTTCACCACTGGCAAATATATTTAGCAATATTAGCACATTAACACATATGTTGGAAGATCAGGAGGCATGTCATCCTTCTGGTTTGCAAATGTTAGAATCTATGGCCTTGACCATGGCTCTGAAATATTAGCAACATAACTGTGTTGTGTATTGGTATTTATTGTGCTGTCAGTGGTGCTGAAGTAGCAGACACTGTCATAATAACACATTTTTCTCTCAATCCTGCCTTCTGTCAGTTTTGTCTTGGATGTACAGTATATTCTATAAACCAGTGTTTCTCAAATGTTTAAAATCTGTACACAAACTAGTTCATGGAACCCCATTTGACAAGATTTAGTCCCAGGGTCCCCTTCTGATAAGACTTTCAATATTTTTTACATAAAGCATATGACCAAAATAGTCTTGCTTTCTGTCATTGTGTTGCAATATATATATATATATATATATATATATATATATATATATATATATATATATATATATAAAGCCTCATAGCAGCTATATAAAATCGAAATTATAACCACAACTATAATATAATGAATATAACATATAATGAATTATATGATAATCTGTTTTATTTTTTATGATAATAACAAAACATAAAACACTCCTAGGGTTAGCCCGACCCCCCGTTTAATGAACAAATTCCCTACGCCTATGTATAGGCTATATGTTGCCCAATAAGTACAATAAATATCAGTACAGAGCTGTCAAAGATATGTTTGATTTAGGTAAAAACAGTGTTTCATTTAGATAGCCTATACCCCACAGAACAGTGATAGGCAGCTTTGGGTAAATTGTCTTGCTCGTTACCTTGGTCACAGTTCTTTAATTCTTTGAAATTGAAATTGTTTATTTATGTAATCATGCATTCATTCATTTTCTACCCGCTTATTCCTCATTCCCAGCACATTACAGGTGAGAGTATTTATGTTATGCGATTTTTAAAAACAACTATGAAACTATAACAGCAGTATACCAGTGTTGGTTTTAAAGGTAAACACAGAGAGCAGAGTTGAGTGGTATGATTGTGTTTTATATTATACCGTAGTTCACAGTGTCTTATTGTACTGTTTACACTGCTACAACTTAAGTTTAGCTATTGAGGAGGATAGTATTGAGCTGAAATGATTAGTCAATAAGAAGATGGACAGAAAATTAATAGTAAATACTTAAATAATTGAATAATTGTGTTTTTTAGTCAAGAAAACATGGTAGTTTCAGCTTCTCAAATGTGATGACTTAATTATATATAATTATAACATTTTTATTTTTATGAAAACAATTGTTAGTTTTCACAATAAAAAAAAGTGTATTTAAAATAAACAGCATTTTAATTGAAATGTCTTTCTTCTTTTATTTTAACAAAGTCATTTTCCTTTGATGAGTAGCTTTTACTTTCTCCTTCAGGCCATCTCTACTCTATGGAGCTCATAGGAATGTAGATAACATTCCATCCAAACAATCAGACAACACAATACTCCCAAAGCTTTCTCGGTCTGCATTATTATTATCTGCATTGTTCTCAAGGAGTTATGGGACATTTAGATGTGTCTTATGACACATCTACACGAGGCTTTTTTGAAGTTTAAAATGGAAAATATCTCTACTTTGGTAGTAAACTTGCAGCTTAGCCTTCAAGCATATGCCAAATGTACAGTCTAATGACTGTACATTTGTCTAGCTACATTAAATTAATAAATGGTAAAAACAAACAAAAAATGGCATGGGTTCAGAGGTTCTGATGTCCATAGAAAAGCAGCCATAGTCAAAGTCATAGTACGGATAAAAACAAGAAATACACCACAATCATCCCCTTTACCACAGAATCATCAATATATGTGTCCCAAAGGCTTTTGCACATACAAAACTTAGTATCAAGCTACATTCTATGTGTAATGGTAAAACTGCAGTGCTTGTATGAGCAGCAACAGTAACAGAATAACTGCAAATTTCAAGAAATGTACAATTCCAGCCTTTGATTTGAAACAAGATGAGGGCACACATCGTTTCATACTACCTACTGTCAACCCCTAATGTCTGTCTCAGACGATTAATGTCCTTATTTGGTCCTTACATCGCTATAGCAGAATGATGAATGGCTCCCTCTAAAGGCTTTATGATATCTTGCAGTTTACAAGCTTCTAAAGAAAACCTGAGTGAATATAGATATATTATTTGAGTATAGCTGATATGAATGTTGAAACAATCATTTTACAGCTATATTTTCATTTAAGCCAATGTTTATTTTTCCTCTTTTCTGCAGGTTTAGGACAGTCTCCATATGGGAAGAAATATGTGCCTGAGGGACCGCAGCCAAGGATCAGGTCATGCTGCTCTACTGTGAGACAAAAAGAGTGAGGGCTTTCTTCATGTTAACCAGATGGCTGTGCTTTCCATCTCAGCTCAGACTGCTGAGATCCTGAGTGAGTATACCTCTAATAAAACACAATTATATTAAACCTATGGAAAATGCAAGGTCATTAATAATATAATTCAATCATACCACTCTGTCAACACTTTTAAACAATGGAAAGAATGTTTTTATGCCAGAATCATGCAACTAAAAATATTCCATTTGCTGATTATTTGGAAGATATACATCAGTGACATATAACAGAACAGACAATAGGCTAGATTTAAATTAGGATACACTGAAACTGTATACTTTAGAATGATGGTTCCCTTTGATTATAGAGTAGACTCATCATTAGCACATCCTGGTGCCTGGTATGTCTTATACAAACCTATGTTTACCTATGTGAGTCATTGTTTTTAAAGGACAATAAATATACACTGTGAAGTGTATACAGTATTTAGCATTTTTACAAGAGGCCTGGACAGCCGGAGTCACAGGATATATTCTGCATCTCATAAAAGGAGAAGATGGAGGGACAAACACTCTCATAAACCCTGACATCACTAATGTTTTTTGTAATGTGATTGTCCCTGAATGAAACACTGGTTTGATTGTAGTGTACTCAGAAAATGGAACTTCCCTTTACTGACTGTGAGTTTTGTAGACATTAAGGTTAGTGTAAACCAACAACACACTCTTGTGAGTCGCCAGGAAGGATCTAACAAATCAGACCTTAGCTCAACTGGCAACTGGCTTCTACTCAGTGGTACAACAAACATATCCTAATGTCAGTCGCCTGAACTCAACCTATACTGTAGTTACGTTTGAATGACAGATGCAATCTAGTGGCCATAGTTAATTATTACCTGGAAAAGTGGTGTAGTTCAAATGATTAGGTGGTTGGACAGTATTTTAAAAATCATTCTACAACCATTACTGACTTACTAACTTAAAGGAAGCAGTAGCTAAAACAAAGTGATCATCTTAGCCCAAACTAAACCTTTGTAATATTGTTCTTTTATCAACAGTGTTTTGAAAAGCACAGACAAACACTAAAACCTGCCAATATTGGCATAGATTAGAAAATACCAACTCATGCTGAGTGCATGCATGAGTCAAACAACAAGTTTTGTTGTACCATTGTACAGTTATGCCATTCACAACTCTCCCAAAACATTTTGTCTTTGTAGTAGGAAAAATAGACAGTGATTAATAGAACAAGTACAGTTCAGAAATAACTTGCAGGTTGTTGTCTAAAGTGAGGTTAATATTTTCACATTTTACAACCTTTACACAAGGCTGTAGCACAACCCTCCAGAATAATGGTGTAGGCAGCAGGCATGCATTACTCAAAGTCATTAATCACATTAAATATCCTCTCTGACACAGAATTGTCTTGAATATTAATCAGTTCCATTCAAATTTACTGTGATTACATTGCTACAAGCTCTGGCTGCAGGATCTAGACTCTGACTGTAAGATAGACCAGATACCTGGTATTCATTACAAGCCTATTATAGTGTCACGTCTGTAATTCATTTCCATCATTCTAAACAAACAGTGTTACCATGGAGACCAAATTAAGCACAGCAGTACAGATTGTCTTCAGATATAGGCACGTACCCACTACTAAATACTATACATCTAAACTAGATCAAGAAGGGACACACATGGTCATTGTAATGCATTTTAAATTAAGGAATTATTTGGTTATTTTCCTTTATGATGATGTAGTAGGACGTCCTGTCATTAAGTGAATCGTAATCTTTTTTCATGACAATCTTGTCATTGCCCAAACTGGATGGAAAAAAGTAGTTCAAACAAACTGCATTGTAGAACCAATCCAACGTTGTTAGGGCAGAACTTCATATTGGGTCAGTGACAACATAATGTTTTTTTAAGATGCAATTCATCTGTCCACATTACAGGAATTTTAAGTTTATTAAGGAGATGAAATAAAGGGGAGAGCTGTTCTTGGAGTAGGTTGCTAGCAGCCATTCTTGCCGCAGTCCAAGCAACTATCTTATGTTTAGAAATCCCAAGACGATTAGTAGGGTGGGAGATCTCTGATTGTCAGGTATCATTATAACACAATCCCTGGCACTAATATGCACTAATAACTCTGGTAATTGGTTTCCTTTGGCAACATAGAATTACTTATTATAATAGAGACATTACTAAACATACTACATGGCTATGGCTGCTTTACATGGTGTGGGCACATATTTATCTCCAAGGCTACTTAATAATAGTTGCTGCCAAGTCAAGAGCATATTTACTTTTTTCTATGTAAATTAAAAAATTAAAAGTCATATTTAATTGGGAACAGATTTGGAGAGAAAACATGGTTGTTCTAAGGCACGGGTAGGCAACCCTGGTCCTCGAAGGCCACTGTTGGTGCAGGTTTTTGTTCCAACCAAGTAGTTACACACCTGATTCTACTAATCAACCATTAGGGCCCTTGCTATGGAGATTCATTGCTAGAATCAGGTGTATTACTGCTTGGTTGGAACAAAAACCTGCACCTACAGTGGCTCTCCAGGACCAGGATTACCCACCCCTGGTCTACGGGTTATGACCAGATTCAGATTTTTACATATTACTGTTTACCATATTTCACTGTTGTCAGTTTCAGTTCAACATTAATACTTGGGATGTGAGAAATTATAATTTTTGAGTTACTACCATAATCCCACCCCAGCTAACCAGAATGCATTTCACAACAACAGTGGTGATTACGCTTCTTTTCACCATTGCCAGTGTGGCTTACTGTCAGATGGTGCATGGTACATGCCTCTAGTGTCTAAATATATTTATATTAAGTATCCAATTAGTCTCCAATTAGCTATTTAGGTTCAATTAATTAATTAGGTCAATTAAAGCCAGACAACCCAGAGAGACCTTCAGGTTCTTGGTCCACACAGAAAGGTCCTAACACTTGAACCTGTGATCACCACAGCAGTACCCATTGCACCACCATGTCACCTATTATTTTGTGCTTAAAACCATGAATAAATCTTGGTACATGTCACAACTAGAGCTGCAACAATTAATTGCTTAATTGCTAACTATTAAAGATTTAAGTCATTTTAAACAAAATGTCAAAATTCTCTAGTTCCAGCTTTTAAATATGATTATATAAATAAGTGTTTCTTTAATCTTCTATAATAGTAAACTCATGATCTTTGACATTTTACACCATTTTATAAATAATAAACATCTAATCGATCATCAATCTAATAGATCGTTTTAATCAATAGATTCATCAACTATCAAAATAGTCATTAGGGCCCTAATCACAACTTGCAATAAAATCCATAAAAAGTGTCAAATATAGATATAAGTTTTGTTTCGTCACACTTCTTTCTTTGGAAGTTAAGCAAGTTAAACGTTTCTACTGACATCAGTTAAGGAAAAGAGACGTGATGAATCATGTTTATTGTCCAGCTGTGACGCAGCAACTACAACAACTGTAGCTCCACATAAAAGCTCTACAAATGAGGAAATGCGTTAGCCCGATTAGTCAGACTTGATGATGTTGCAATAGTTGCAGACGAGTTTGATTCCTTCCTGTTTGCGAACACGCAATAATTAGAATAACAAGTGGTAAAATGTGGGGGGTGTCATTTAATGTTCATTTAAGATCAAAGGAACATACCGACAATCGCACTTATCCACATCTGGCTCGAGGGAATTCCAGCCACTTCCGGAATTTGGATAAAGGAGAATTGTGCAAATGCTGGTGCCAAATGTGCGAAAGTCCAGTTCAAATCTTGGGTTTATATGCGTTTATATGACTCAAATTAGAATCCATAAGTAAAGTAAGAAAACAAAAAAGTCATATCATTTATCATCATGAAACTAATTCAACATCACTATCATCAGTGCATCGCGTCTAATATCTCACAGTGGAGGGAGCAGCGCACAGATGCAGTCAAATATCTGGATGCTGTCACACCAGGCGACCTAGTCTGAAAAAAGAAGCAGCACCTTAACAATCATTTAATGCTCATCCGGTCACTGACCTTATACGACGTGTCCTCAGCTTCATAGCGTCGCATCAGCGTCGCGTCCAAGCTCCGGGTCTGCCTCACCAGCCTCCGCTTGGAAATAGTTTTGGGGCTCAGCGAACACGAGAAAACGCTGCTCAACAGCCCTTGCGCGGACATATCTACTCTAAACGACAGAGTGACGTGATTAGCGAATAAAGACGCGTAAATGGGGATTCATGTCTGTGCCACAACTTTTCCGAATGGAGCGGGAGGAGGAGAGCGGCCCGGCGCGTCACCATGCTGAGTGCTTATTATGAAATAACGCGCCCGGAGCCCCTGGCCCCTCTCCGCCTCCCACACGGTGACTTGGTGTAGTATTAACTCCTCCTTTCTTGGTGCCAATAACCACCCGAGAATAAGAATGGATGTAAATGTTCCCAATGAGAGGCAATGAAGGAGGAGGAGGCTGTGATTTATGTTCGTGTGTATGTGTTTAATTTCCTTAAAGTGTTACATTTAAAATCGTAAAAATATACGTACTATATATATATATATACAACATATGTACAACAGAGGTGACTAAGTTTTCATATATGACTCATGTACAAAATGCAAAAAAATGGCCAAAAAACAATATAAAACATAATAATCATGATAGTACACTGAAAAAATGGAAGGAGGGTTGTTCAATTTACGCATGCATTTTGTATATGCAACATGATTCATTTATATTTCTCTCCAAAACATAATTAAATCTTTAAAAAAATATGAACAAAATTTAAACCTATATGTCTGTCATTTTAAGAAAAAAGAAAAAGGTTCTGTTTTATGAGCTGGAGGTTGTAAAGCTGGCCTTCAGGAGGCAAGCCTTACAGGACTTTTTTTTTTCTTTTCAGGACAGAAAACAGTTGTTGAAGATATACGGGCTTACTCCCTCGCTGGGATATTTTTCTGTGGATTTTGGCTGCAGGTAATAAAAAACACACAAAATATGAGCCAGAAATGGAAAGGCATGTTTATAATGAAGGTTTGAAAATGTTTAGCATTTTATTTGCACAGTAATGTTGAGTAAAACAGAGATAGTTGTTGCTAACGATAACTAGATGCTAACGTTAACTATTTGTTGTTGACTGTTCTGCCGGTGGCAGCTCAGTCATGGGTGCCGTCCTAAAATATGTTTTCACTAGTTTTTATCTCATTATCACAATTATTTTGGTCAATATTGAAATCATGATTATTCAAACGATTATTTTATTAAGTTACACTATACATTTATTCAGCATCAACACATTCTGTTGTGTTGCCGCATATATATCATTCTCGTGTAATCATTCTTTCAGGAATTGTATATTGAAAAATTGTATTTATATTAAATTATAAATCGATTATATGATTTTGTAGATCGATGTCGCAATTAAAATTCTATTAATTGCACAGCCTTACTCAGAGGCTAATGAGTGTGGGGGATGGGTAACTGACATTGTGGCAGCGGTAACAAAATGGAGGTAAATTGACTCAGCGATATTAAAGTCGTTCTCAATATAAATTAAGCAGCGTTATTGGGTAGTTCATAGTGGTCATGCATGTCTATCTAAAGTTAATCTGTTACAGCAGCATGAGAGAAGAAAGGGAGAGGAATAAAAGCTGCGAATGGATTTTTTTTTTTTACAATAACTTTCTTTACTTTAAAATTACTGGACTACAGTCTGTGAATTTTCATGTTAATAATATGGGAATCCTACAGCATTTTAAATTGTATTGAAATGTGTTATACAAATAAAGTAAAAATTTATATTATATCCAAAAAGCAACACATTACACACAAGATGTTCCATCTAATATTGTGTATGTTTCCATATTAAGCCTATAGATCATCTTCAATTCGATTATACAACAGAGATGAATAAGCTTTCAAATAGCACTCGTGTAGTTAGCAAAAAGTACATTAAAAAAATGATAACAATGGTATGCCTATTGTGGAATCTAGCTAGTCACATATTCCTTTTATTCTTAAATCAAGACATTACATACTATATACACTATATTACATACTATATTAAATTTATAGATCATTTTCACTACAATTCTATGTTTTAATACGCATACATAATACAAACACAAAAAATACACAAAAAAACATGTTTTCTTCCAATAACTGTCTGCTCTGCTATCTGGTTAATTTTAGGGTAACTGAGTCAACATTTATTAAACTGATGTAATCAGTTTTGTGACAGCAAAAAAATGCAAGAATGCACAGTATCTGAATTTGACTTTCACTTGTGTTGAGTTTCACAAAATGGTAGCGAGCCCATCCTTAAATTCAGTTCTCTCTTTTCCACACTCTCTTTTCCCCTCACCGTGAGGTGGTTGAGATACTTGGCATGCGGTGCCCATGGGAACAGGCACTTCCTGTGGGAGCCCCGGGGAAGGGACCTGTGTGATAACATGACATGTGAACCAGCACTGTATGGCCACGATAAGGCTTCATCTGATACCAGAGTCTACCAAACAGACAGGGGAAGTGGTGATAAGAGGGCGGGTTTGCGTTTGATCCACTTATTTTGGTGGTGGCGAGGTTTAAGACTCCCAAACAGATCCTCATCACACTTCCCGTTATGTCATTTCTCAGTGGGATAACTACAGCCTTGGGAGCTTCTTTCCAGTAACCTCACAAGTACATGATGTTAAAACAAATGTTTGGCTCATCTCGAAGTTGACTTTTTAGAATACAGTGTTTGGTTCCCAGATATTTGAATTTACTATTGAAAGCGACTTTATTGACAGGTCTTTCTCTTATCTACCACAATAATATAATGGGTTTTTGTGAAATGTAATACATTATTCTTAATGTAAATGGATGATGCTCTCTCGATCATCTGAAAAGTTTTCATGTTGCATGCTGTCTTACTGGAGCCCAACAGATTTCTGGAGGATGTGTACAGTATGTGGGAGGTAATATTTTTTTTGTTATTTATTAGGTCAATTATCAAGTGCCATAGATTTTTGAGGTGGATAATAGATGGAAAGCAGAACAGCCTTTGCTGTATCATTCAAATTCCTCTGGAAAGATTTCTGTGGTGCTAAAACAATAAAAAAAGAGATTTTAAAGATACATTATTTTAAAACCATGTTTGATGCACTTTCAATTGCCCTTATCGGGTATAATATTAACAAGACATCCTTAAAAAGATTTAAATTTTTTTACTTTTATTTACCTAATTAAATAAAGGTAAATTAGAAGTACTGACTCCTGTTTTGTCTGTAACTGACATACTGTGGAGGGTGTGTTCATGCACTGTATGTGAATCAGCATGATTCATAGTATATGAATGTTGATTCAAATACTGTGAACCATGCAGATTTGCAACCTGTGAATGAGATGAGAGACATTATCGTGCTTTCATGAAAAATCAACCATGAGACAACTGTCCACGAGATGGTGCTGAACATACACATGCTTCTGAAACATTAACTGAGTCAAAGGCAGTAAGGCTTAAGCTCACCTGGGTGAATGCAATTAATGCAATGACTAGGCTGACATTTGGTAAATTGAGCTACTTTTTGGTAAATCACTTGGGGCAATAATACAATACCAAATATGCCTTTTTCAAGTATATTTATTATTAACAATGACTGTTTATGATAATGTTGTGTTAGTGTTATGTGATAAAATATAATTATATATGCCTTACAATTCTTGAAAAAATCCACTGTGCCATTTTTATTTTTTTGCAGTGGTTTCGTAGGTAAAGATATGGTTAAAATCGGCCATCTTACCGGGTAAAATGGGCCAGTCTAAATACAAAAGAAAATTTTTATTTAATTCATCATCATTTTTACTGTTAAAGCACAATTGTTTAGAACCACTTAACATAAATTTCATTGCATTAAACAAACTCATATTGCTGCTCTTAAAACAAGAACAGATCAGTTATGTGTTGTACACACATGCTAACATACCTATGTATACAAGCTAAGCTAACACTACACAATAGCTAGCACCCAGTCATATGTAACAAGTTACACAAACACAGCAAAAGTAGTGACTACTTGGAGTTGCACTAATTTCACATAACAATCAACACCAACTGCTTAAATTGCAATCAAGATATTGTATATATTTTAGTTGAACTAAATGTCATAACGTGTCTTGGTGAGTGACACAGCTGAAACCATGTGGCCTATTATAGCTTAAGAGTTTAAGGAGGACTGGGCCACCAAGCTAAGCATCACTTTTACAAAAAAATCTTTTAATATACCAAACTAACAGCATTATTTTTGATGGATGCCATCAAGACAGATATCATGCATGTTTTTTATGTGCATATGTTTTTTTTAATTGATTTATAATCCTTAAAATAGTTCAGAACCGTTGACACTGTTCAGTGGTGACAAGGTGCTGCTGACCTCAACTCGAGATGTTCTGGGAACACTTTGAAGACCTCCTCAATCCCACCAGCACGTCTTCTGTTGAAGAAGCAGGGTTTGGGGGACCAGTGGCAGGCTCGCCTATCTCTGGGGCTGAGTTCGCCAAGATAGTCAAAAAGTTCCTCGATGGCAAGGCCCAGGGGAGGGATGAGATTCGCCCAGAGTTCCTCAAGGTTCTAGATGTTGTAGGGCTGTCTTGGTTGACACGCCTCTGCAACATTGCATGGAAATCGGGGGTAGTGCCTCTGGACTAGCTCTTTAAAAAGGGGGACCAGAGGGTGTGCTCCAACGATAGGGGGATCACACTCCTCAGTCTCCCTGGGAAGGTCTATTCAGGGTTACTGGAGAGGAGGGTCTGTAAGATAGTCGAACCTTGGATTTAGGAGGAGCAGTGTGGTTTTTGTCCTGGCCGTGGAACTGTGGACCAGGTCTATACCCTTAGCAGGGGGTCATGGAGGATGCATTGGAGTTCGCCCAATCAGTCTACATGTGTTTTGTGGACTCAAAGAAGGCGTTCAACCGTGTCCCTCAGGGAGACCTGTGGGGGGTGCTCCTGGAGTATTGGGTTCTGGACCCATTGACAGGGGCCATCCAATCCCTGTACGTTTGGTGCCAGAGCTTGGTCCGCATTACCGGTAATAAGTCAGATTTGTTTCCAGTAGGAGTCAGACTCCTCCAGGGCTGCCCTTTGTCGCCGATTTTGTTCATAACTTTTATGGACAGAATTTCTAGTTGCAGCCAGGGCATTGAGGGGCTGCGGTTTGGTGGCCTCAGGATTGGGTTGCTGCTATTTGTGGATGATCTGGACCTGTTGGCTTCATCGGACTGTGACCTTCAGCTCTCGCTGGAGCGGTTCACAGCCAAATGTGAAGCAGCTGGGATGAAGATCAGCAAAATCTGAGGCCATGGTTTTCAAAAGGAAAAGGGTAGAGTGTTGACTCTGGGTCGAGGATGAGATCCTGCCTGAAGTGGAGGAGTTCAAGTATCTAAGTATCTTCGGGTCTTGTTCATGAGTGAAGGGAGGATGGTGGGGAGATTAACAGGCGGGTTGGTGCAGCATTTGCAGTAATGCAGGCCCTAGATTGGTCTGTCATGGTAAAGAAGAAGCTGAGCGATTTACGTTCCTACCTTCCTACCCTCACCTATGGTCACGATCTTTGGCTAACAATTAGATCATTAAGTGGCTGAAATGAGTTTCCTTCACAGGGTGTCTGGGCTCTCCCTTAGAGATAGGGTGAGAAGCTCAGTCATCCACAAGGCGCTCAGAGTAGAACTTCTGCTCCTCCTCATCAAGAAGAGCCAGATGCGGTGGCTTGGGCATCTATTGAGGATGCCTCCTGGATGCCTTCCTGGTGAGGTGTTGCATGCACGTCCCTCCAGGCCTGGGAAAACCCAGGACACACTGGAGAGACTATGCCTGGGAAGGCCTTGGGGTCCCCCCAGAAGAGCTGGACGAAATAGCCCAGAAGAGGGAATTCTGGGCTTCCCTGCTTCCCTGCTGATACTATGAGGGTTGGACCAGCTGTTCCAGCTATCATAGTAAAATTAAGAGCTTATGGACAAGTTATGGTATCTCAATACTGAAGCCAATTATCTCTATTGACACAATGTGACTCTGATTTCACATTAAAGCTTTTAAATCTCCTAGTTGGATGGTGACAGATTGGTGTCTAATTGTCATCATAACCCGTTCGAGTAGTTATTGTCAGACATGAATCAAACATACTGGTTATGTATTATTTTCTGAAAAGACACTGGTGCACATAGCAACATAGCTGCTATGTGCATCAATAGTGTGAAGGCAGTACTAATGTATTTTTTTTATCTTTTCTGTCTTATTCGTGTTTCATTGAATCAGTTATACGTAATCCCTGCCTCTCGCCTGAAGTACGTTGGGATTGGCTCCAGCAGATCCCCCTAACTCTAATGAGGAATAAGCGGGTATAGGAAATGACTGACTGACAGTTATACACACAGCACTGTCCAAAATACACCACTGGTCAAAAGTTTTAGAACATCTTGATTTTTCAGTTTTTACTGAAATTTGTACAGATGACAGATGATGATGTGACAGCCCAGAGGTAGGATATGGATTATGTTGCTGTAGGATGAACTCCTGACTAACTAGGTCTAGATCATGGGGTTCTGCTTAGAATGAACTCCTGACTAACTAGGTCTAGATCATGGGGCTCTGCTTAGCTCTAGAGCTCTAGTCCTAGAAAAGACCCAGACATCAGGCTTCATCCAACAGACGGGGGTTAATTAACCAGAGAAACTTGGATCAACTTTCCACACTTTATCTAAGTCCATTACTGCAGAAAAGATATATGTCTAAGTTGTTAACTATTACTTGATTCTTGAAAATCGATGTCTCTCTTGTTTGGGTCAAGTAGTTAACTGATTATTTTTGTACCATTTAAATGTCCCATATCTCCTTTCCTGTTTTTTATTTGGACATCCATTTATTTATTTATTTATCCATTTATTTTGACATCCCTAACAAGATTTGAAGTAGCAAAGATCATCTCAGTATAGTTTTCCATTTCTTTTCTCCAGCTTCTTTCTAAGACTCTCCTCCTCCTCTTTAAATGGCTGTGGGGGGTGTAGGTGGTGACTGTATAGTAGTGACATCACAACTTCACGTAAGTCATGACTGCTTGTTTTAAGGCACAGTTTCTGAATACAGGCTGTGTATGTTTCTCTGTGGATTGAGTGTTTTTGAAACATGGCACAGTATTAATACACTCTCTGCTGTCACATATACAGTTAAATAGGGCTCTAATAAATCTATAAGGTATTCATTGGAATTAAACTGTTGACATATCAAAAATGTGTGGTCTAAAACTTTTGAACTGTAGTGTATATCTGTGGTAGACCTGAACAATCTATTGTTTTAGATCAAAAAACTGTGATTTCAGGCAATGCGATCTTGAGATCATCAAAGCAGCGATTGTTTTTTTTTTTGCTATTTTCCTAACTCAAGTTTCGTTTTTGTCAACTATTTTTCACATGTATGCTGCCTCCAACCATCCTGCCAAGCTGAGTCCAAACAGTGTTAGATGGTTTCTGATGGTTCATTGATTTCTAAAACAGCTTCAACAGGACTAAAAGTGGATATAGGGGTTTTAAACCCAAAGAAAAACAGCACATCAGTATTTCGGGTTTAAAGCTGCAGATGAACATCAGGTGCTGTGCAAAGACTTATGGCATTTATTGTTTCAATGGTGTGGTGTAAGTTTCTGTAGTTTATGTTTGTCAGTGTTGTTGTGCCCTGTAACTTGATTTGGAAAAAAAACATCAATGAAAATCAAAATTGCACTGCCAGAAAAATCACCACACAATTTTTCTTAAAATCATTCAACCCTAATGTGTGGACGTTTCTGTGGTGTTTGTATCTATAAAATAGTGCTTACTGCATCAACATGGTCAAATTGGGTGACAATCCCTGCTTCGATCTCTGACTTCTGAGCTAACAGGAATTCAGTTCAGAATTCAGTCAAGTTGTTCTAAATCCTGCTGAGACATAATCCTTTAATTCTTGAAATATACTTCTAGTCATAGTGAGCTGACTTTTTGAAATTCAGGTCTGAGTCCATGACTACACAAAGATTTCTGGTTTGGTTTGTGGTTTATTAACATTACATGACATGCCAGGAGTAGGTTTCTGCTGTAAATGTTAAATCCTGTTAGTATGGGGAAAACTAACTGACCCTGACCAAATGCAGTGCCTCCTTTTTGTCACTTGTCTGTGCTGGAGCACTGTTTAGAACATATTAGTGCAACCAGCCCATGGCATCATAGTGTTATGAACCTTTAATAATACACATAAAAGATGCAATATGTCCTAGTGGATTGATGTGTTAATGGTCCGATTGATGTGTCTGCCATTCTTTTTATGGCATGTAATGTCATGTAAAGAAAGTTTTGAGTAACAGTCCTTTTAAACTAAAGAAAGACTTTACATGGGAGTTACAAGTTTTGTTTCAAACTGGAGCAACAGGGAATCTGAAGTTGACGTCACGTTCAGGGGTCACCAATCCTGGTCCTACAGCACAGGTGTGGGTTCAGGTTTTTGTCCCAAACAAGCAGTAACACACCTTATTCTACTAATGAAGGTCCTTGGCAATGGCTCTAGCAGTTGATTACTAGAATCAGGTTGGTTGGAACAAAGACCTGCACCCACACCGGCCCTCCAAAAGACTACGATTGGTAACCCCTGCTCTAGTTATACCTGTAGCAGCAATGCAGTCAGCCTTCACACACACACACACACACACACACACACACACACACACACACACACACACACACACACACAGACACTGAAGAACCCTGTTTACCCCCTCCCCTCTCTACTGACACACCCACTCTGTTGTGATTGGCCAAGTGCTTGGAAATGTCCCACCCCTCAGAGAGCTGGTGTCAGTCAAAAGAAATGTAAGTCAAGTACAACACTGCGGATAGTGGAGACAGCTACATGGATACAGGGGTGGTTACTTTTAACTTCCACATCACAGGTGACGCCATAACTGGAGCTATTTAAAAATGGCTTGTGTTGTACAGGAAAGGCCAGAGCCAGTTGTCTTAAATAGTAACTTACAAACACTGGAAAAGTATTTTTCTTTTCATGAAAGGACCCCTTTAACAAACAGGAGGTGACAGCTGGTAAGGTCAGTGACAAATAATGTTTGGCAAGATAAGAAAGTCAAAACATTATTATTTAAAATAGATTTTTAAGAAACATTCATCAGGCCTCTCAAAAGGACTTTTAAATAATAAGAAACCAACATGAAAACACAATGTACAGGTCATTTTGAGAGACCTGATGAATGCTTCTTAAAACTATTTAAAAACTTTTTGACTTTCTTATCTTGCCAAACATTGATTGCCAGTGACCCATGAACAGAGTTGGCATCCTTTTGACAGTGCATATCTATTGATGATTTTTTTTCCTCAAGAAAATGGTATTGTTCACTTTTTCAGCAAAGATGAAGGTGATTGTTAAGTTCTAGATTCACATGTGTGGTTTATCTTTACTGTCGATGCATAGCAAGTAGCAGTAAAACACATTTGTCTTTTGAAAAGTGAGATGTTTTCAGGAACATACAGGTTTCAATCCCTTTTAGTAGAGTGAAGTTATATCAGGCTGGTGGCCACTATTATTACTCAGATTACCATCTCTTACACTTGATAGCACATCTCCTCTACAGTGAAGGGGAAAAAAAATGTTGAGAGGTAAATGCAATCTAGATGTCAGACAAGCTCTTGATTAACCACTTAAAGAAGCAGTCTCTGCGTCAGGGCGAGGCCGTGCCGTCTCACATTTCTGCTCAGCTTGATCCTTCAAACATTACTGGCCACAAGTTATTGATTTTTCATTCTTCTCAATATCCCTTTGCCGTTAATAGAATTTACACCGGACTATCAATGTTTCAAAGAGGCCTCCCCTCCTCCCTTTTACAGCACTGCCGGGATCTTGTCACCCACAAAGAGGACACATTTGAAGCTTGCGCTTCACTAGCTGCAGATGTGAGCATCTTAAAAGAACCTTGCTTTACCTACAGTAGTGAAAAGATGCAGGATAATGCAGACAAAACTGAAATATCTATTAGCAGAAATTTGGAAGAAGAGCAGCAGAGGTGAGTCTGTATTACTGCTTTTTTTCTTCTCAAAATTTCAAATTGACTGATAGCAGGCAGTTCAGTAATGAGTGATTTACAGTGTTTAGGGTCGGAACAGCCTCCCACCCATTCGTGTTATATCTTACAGGAACCTGTCATTACATTAAATCTATAACTGCACCAGTGACGATTGTGTGATAATGAATTCTGTATTTTAAGTTGAAATGCATAAAGTGTATGCCATTCTAACGATAAAAATACATTGAAAAGACATTGTGTTTTTCAGGACTATTCTAATTAAATTAATTGGGTTCTGCAAACTTATGACTTATTTTATCTGCTTTAGAAGATGATTGAAATCTGTACTGATTTTCCATTCTAGCATGATCACATGCAAAAAGAAGAAAAAAAACAATTATCTTCCGTATCGTCAGGCTAATTATCTTAATCCGTGGCGCTACAAATGATGTGTGTTCTCACAGATGCTGGCTGATTAAGGCTTGAAGCCCAGCCTGAAGCAGCGCAATGCTTCTGGTTCAAGTGAAAACATGGGCTCGGTGACCTTAGCAGCTTTCCATGGGCACATTGATTTTCTCCCACATTACAGATAATTGCTGGGTACTGTGAATCCTATCCTCCCAGGGCAGCAGGGAGGAGCTTTTGTAGTGTGTTGACACGAGAACGGCTATCTGAGGAATGTGATATCCTGGGATCTCATTGACTGTGATTGACTTCTGTGTACTTCCTGTCTATGGTATGGGTATATTTAACAGATTATCAGGAGAGATGTTTTTATGTCTGTTCATAGTAGTTCATTTTACTGTCAGTAAAATAAAAATATAAAGATGAATGATATTCTAAAGAGGCAGTTTCATTAAATAGTTCACATAATTTGATTTAAACAGTAAAAGCACTTTAACCCTCTATTGCATAGTGTTTCCATACGGCAACAATTATTTTATCTTAATTTTACAAAAAGCTGTGATATCAAATCTGTTTTAATAGTTGGATCTGAAAAGAAGGCTTTTATTTTGAAGGACATACAATTTATGGCCAGGATTTCCTGTTTACTCATGGACATTTGACAGGTGAACATAACTGTCTCAAAACTGAAGATTGTCTTTTATTCAGAATTTTGAAAAAATCTCACCAAATAAAAAATTAAAGTTACTATCTTTGTTTTTTTTTTTTACATTATATTAATTTTTTATGTTCTAAGTTTTTTTCTAATATGCTAAAATAGATTTCCTGCCATATGGCAACAATATGCAAATCTGAAAAATTTCTAGTGCTACAACCTAATGGAGTCCCATTGACTTACATAGCATAGGGTACTCCGGCTTCCTCCCACAGTCCAAAAACATGCTGAGGTTAATTGGAGACTCTAAATTGCCCGTAGGTGTGAATGGTGTGTGTGCCCCACGATTGGCTGGCGACCATCTGGGGTGTATCCCTGCCTCTTGTCGTAACGCCTAATAAGGAATAAGCAGGTATAGAAAATGACTGACTGACTGATATCTAATATTGAGACCATTTTAGGTAATAAAAACATTCACAACTTTTTTTTTTACTATGTCTAAGTAATATTTCCTGCAATAGAGGGTTGATGAGAGAATGAACTTTGTCCAAATCTATTAATAGCTTCCTAAGTTGTTCATTTAATTATGATCAGTGACCTATTTGTCATTTTTTCTTTGATGGCAAAAATTAAATATTTTTATCCAGTGTAAATCACATTGTTGGAATGAATGTAGTCGACAGCTTTTACAAATACATTTGTAACCTTTAGTGAAGGCCGAGCAGTAGTTCGTACTGTGTTAATATGAGTTTTCCTGTTCTGCATGAAGCAACTCTCATTATTTTATGTAAATGAGCACATCTACTGTCTGTTGTGCTCTATGAAGTAATGAAAAAGTCACTTTTGTTACGCGAGGCTGAAATCTGCATTGATGGGCTGAAAGTCAACTATCTTCCTGCTTTGCATTTTTCTGTATCTTTCACAGATGGAAGTAAGTGCACCTTTTCCATTTTCGCTTGTTTCTTTTCACCATGATTCATCAGTTCAAACCTGGATGTTTTTGTGTCATGTCCCCGTAAATCTATTTTGACTAATTAATCAGGAATTCTGAGCTGTGTGTTGCTGTCACACAAGCTGTTAGATCAATCTGTAAAGTAGTTTACAGCTGCAAATTATTGTTCTAAGGAAAGAATAATAATCTAAAGAAATTTATCTTCCTGCTTTGCATTTTTCTGCATCTTTCACAGATGTAATTAAGTGCACCTTTTTGTTTGTTTCTTTTTGCCATTATTCATCAGTTTAAACCTGGATGTTTTTGTGTCATGTCCCCGTAAATCTGTTTGACTAATACTGTGTTGCTATCATTCAAGCTATTAGAGCAATTTGGAAAGAAGCTTGCAGCTCCACATTATTGTTGTAAGAAAAATGAAATGCCCCCCCCCCTAAACACACAGAATGAACAGCACATTAAATCAGATGGGACTCAGAACCACACAATGCCTATCATCACCATCTCAAATCATTACTGTTTTGTTGACCCCGAAAACAACATGTTCAAATGTGCTTCTCGGTTGTGTACGCTGTGCAGGGTGATTGCTCTCTGAACATCCCTTGTCCCTTGACTCTAAATGGTGTGGCCTGTGTGTCACGGAAAAAACAGGCCACTGATGCACTGTGCTGTGGCCCAGGGCGAGTGTTAGGCCTCATGATTGGATGGATTCATGTGCAATATTTATCTCACAGAAAAAGGTCTGCTTTTGTCTGCTTTAACCTCCATTGTGGCCATATGGTCATACACGGCTACTGTTTGAAAGTATGTGCACTGTACAAAGGATGAGCATGTAAATGCAGTATATTCACTACCTATAGCAAGCTCTGTGTTGATTTTATAATATAATAAAATATAAGAAGCTGAATTTTGAAAGGTTTCTATACCTCCTGTGTATACAGTACGTGGCATGGGATGTGTTATGCAAACAGTTCCATTAGCTTTGCAGAGGCAGAGACACGCCTCAGATATGCCTCAGTTCATAACTAATGGAAGTCTGTATATGCCATTCATGCATGAGAGAGTCTGCATGGCATAATCCAGCATGAACCATCATGATGTTGAAATTCCGTGGTGTTATGGGAGAATGCCCTGAAAATCCCCAAATGTGGAACTCGAGATATAAAATAGTATCACACTGCATCGTTTGACAATAGATGTGTGTATGTAAAAAATAAACAAAAAAAAACAAACATTGAAAATATGAAATAATACCTGATGCCACTCTATACCATTTAGGTTAAGATCTAATTCTGTGGTTTATATAGGATTTAGGTTCATTTCATATGAGTGACAGTTGGCAGGCAGTGATAGAGTTTGGATTATGGTTGAAGCTTAATATTTAGTGATAAAACACATGCCATTTTTAAATGCCTCTCACAGAGATCAGATTAACATGATGGACACTGCAATTTGGTTGTGTGTGGACATGTAAATGATACCACATGTATAACTGTGTGTTTTTACCAATTTCTCTGATGTTAAAAACTCACTTTTCAGTTACCAGTGGAATCGAGTTGAAAATGTGAAAACACTGCAGGTGAACTTCACCCAAACAGAACGTGCTTTTCCTCAGAGCCTCTCTCATCGAGGCGGCGGCAACCAACCAGAAACCCATCAGAGTCCAGCTGTTCAGCATTGATCCCTCCATGTTTTCTGATGCACTGGCCCGGAATGTGATGTTTTTTCATTACTGAGTCAGAAGCCTCCTCCCTCAGGGCACTGGCCACTCACTTGGACAGGGGGCACTGTATATAATCATAACTCAAATGGCTTAGTCAGACAAGCTCAGTTTTCCTATGGAAAGTCCAAATCGAGCAGGGAGAAACCTTCACAGTCAGAGAAGTCTGGAGCAAAAGAGGCTTTAAAGGCCTGGACAGGAAACACTGAAACAAGCATTAAAGACGAGTCATCAACAATGGACCCAGACAACAACGAAGTCGGCGTCTTCACTGTCATTCAGTGAGTAGTGTGCTGCGGATTGGTGTGTGCTTACTATTATTGTATGTAGCTACTATTGTAAGAGTTTTGATATTTTATATAGACTGTATACAGTATATACATATATATGGGTCAGTGACAAAACTACCATGTGCAACAACTTTTATGTTCTAAGTGGAATATATATTTAAAATGTGTTGAAAAATCACACAAAATCAAGAAACCAACAAAAACAAACACTGTATATTTTTTAAACCTGATGAATATATATATATATATATATATATATATATATATATATATATATATATATATATATATATATATATATATATATATATATATATATATATAGCAGAAAGTCTGGCTTTGGCTTTAACCTTATAGCTGTTCAAATAGAATAATTCTTTAGTAAATGAATGCATTTGAAAGACAAATCATTGACTTTGATTGTAGGTTGTTGTTGTTTGGCCTGATGTGAATCTTAGACTGAAGGTTGTAGGTTTTTATTTGCCGCTGACATGTATAATGATATGTTTGGGTGGCATTGAGGTTTTTCCTTTGAGAGTCATTGCCTCTTGGAATAGAATCGGCATGTACAGCTTTCACACACACACACACACACAGAAAAAAACATTTCCTTTTAAAGCTCAATACCTAAGTTACAGTGGCATCATGAAATCAATGTCTGGTTATATAAGGTTTTTCCATTAAGGCAGGACTGTTGATTATATTATGAACGCTTGACAGAATGAAACATTGCGATTTCCAATTTAAAGGTACAATGTGCAAAAATGGGCCTCCTGATCAACAGCTGAAAGCTTCCCGTTTACAATATCTGTGCTATAATGTCGTCAAGATATCAAAAAGCTGTGGCGACATTAGAGCCAGAAGTATATTAATGTACCAAAGAGCTGCACATAAATCACTTCACTGGAGCAGCAGTGTTCCCAGTCAGCCAAAAAGGTGATATCAGGATAAACTGACCACATATTGGGGATGTAAATGGTTACTTACTTGCCTGAAAAAATACTAAAACTTAATAAAAGTGTCATATTGACAGTCCTATAGGGAAAATGCCAGCAGCTTTCAGCCGTGATCTGCCATTTCCCCCTGTGGCTTGGGGCAAGTCTTCATCCTCTCATGTTGAACTGAGAGCAGGCTGGACACTACAGTGACTCACTATCACCCCTGAGGTACAAAGTGGTATTATAAGACACAACGGGCCAGGGCTTGTCGGTTAGTGTGTCCATTTCAGCAGATGACTGCAACATAATACACATAGATCTTTGACATAACTTAATAGGTGTTTTTTTCACTTTCTTATGATAATTTTCATTGTTTTTTTCTGATTCAAGGTAACATTCTGACCAAATCTTTTAGGAAACATGTCAACATGCTATAGTACTCACTGGCCTGTTTTAGTTAAAGGGAAACTCCACTAATTTTACACATCAAAGCAAGTGTACTCTAAAAAGTAACTCAGAGAATCTGTTAACACCACTTGATTTAATGCATAAATGCATGTTTTAAAATGTAATTAATTAATTTAGATAAACTTTCCAAGTTGCTGAATTTATTTTATAAGTTGTGATCAAATAATAATAATGTTGATAATTACATCAACTTAATTTAGAATGTTAGGTACACTCAGATTTCATTGCTGACAGGCTTAAAACAAAACTCAAGTTGGCATAACTTAATAAACTTAGCTTGATACCTTAATTTTTCTCAACATTGACTTGCACTTGCTGTGCAAAGCAAGTTCAGTGAAATATATAAAGCAAGTCTCTAATTTCTCTTTTCAAAGCAGTAATAACTAAGCCAGGTAACGTATCTTTCAGTCATGGCATTGAATGTTAATGTCAAAACATGAATATGCACCAGCTCCTGAAAGCTGTTTAATTCACTGGATAATCAGCTGCTGCACTTGCATGATTATTACAATTATTAACCCTCTATTGCATGCAATATTACTTAGACATGATAAAAAATGTTTTTAATATTTTATATATGTTTGGATATGTTTTGAAGACAACCTAAAAATGAAGATAGTAATTGTTGACATATGGCAATGTTATGCAATAGAGGGTAAACACAGTGGGAAAGTTGAGGTGAGGCGGCTCATAGGCAGATAGATATCACCAAATATGCACAAAATGTTGCAGAAGAGACAGTTTCATTAAGTGCAGTTTTGCTGTAGTGGCTGCTGACATGTGGTTGAGGTCCAGGAGCAACTAATGCTAAGTTGGGATCAGAGGACAGCAGTCACATCACTGGAGTACACAGTCATTAGTGCTGCAAAATCTGCAGCATAAATCTTGTGTCTCATTCTGTGGACATTTTCAAGATCTAATGCATTGATGCTTTTAAACTTATAAGTACAAATGTATCCCTTGTTAGCATTGTTAGTAGGAAATGTGGTTTAATCCTCATGTTGTGTTCCTGGTCAAATCTGAAAGTTTCAAAGCTTTTGTCTCTGAAAAATATGGTTAATTTGATCAGATTCACTTAAGATGCCATGACTTTGCCCACAAAGAAGATTTCAGCATACAAAATAAATTATAATAATTTACATACAATTTAGTGTTTTATTCAACTTTTGTACACTCTTGGTGTTTCCGGTCAAAAATGACCATCATTAGAAATGAATGGGGGAGAATTAAAGTAAGTAAGTAATAAATTGAACTCGGGTACATCTACATTTGTCAGATGAACACACACACACACCACACACACACACACTATCTGGTAAGTTTGACCCAAAGTATTCTGTGAAAAACAGTAGACTATGTTTGATCTGAGCAGAAATTGTGTTTTTTAGAACTTAAATTCAAGGGGTATAAGTTCAGATCCATGAGACATACATGCTATAAATAACAAAGAGAAGTTTAAAACTTATAATGTTCACAAGAAGTTATGTTAAAAAAAAGTTATGTTGTTAAAAAAATCTACCACAACAAGAGGTGATAATATATGTATTATTACCATTTTTTTTTCCTAATAGAACGGTCAAATTTGAGCGGGAACACAAAATTGATTAACATGAAACAAACCCAACATGAGGGTTAAGTGGTTGTGTGCGCTGCTTCTTTTAGCTTTTAAAGGCAAGCGATATGATCCAAAAGCAGGACATGCCAAATATAAACACAGCTGGGTTTAGGTTGGCCAAATGTTCCCGAATGACTGCTGTTTAAAAAAAAGGCTATTTAAAAAAAAAATCAGAGGGAAGAGAGTTAGGGATCAGCAGTGGAGGCTTTTTATCAGTCAAAGCTTCAGCCATAGTCTACTTTAGAGGACGCTTTCTGTCTGACCCTAATATCCTCTGCCACTCATGTTGGCCTCTGGGCTGAGAGCCCAAATGGGCGAACATAACTGTCCAGAATACGCTGAGTCCTCCTGTCATCGGACACAGCGGTTGCATCTAAAGCGAGTCGCAAGCAACTTGTCAGACATGTTCCCTCTCGTCTATCAGCACATCCTTCATGTCTTTGTGTGTGTGAACTACACATAAAAAAGACTGCCTGTACCCTTCCAAAGATGTATCATCAGCTAAAGTGCTGTGTTTCAAAATATAATTGACCTAGAGATTCACTACACTTTTTTTTAACTTTCCTCTTGTGTTAGGGCCGGCATCAACCTTGTTCTAGATTTTAAATGTATAAAATAACCATGTAAATTAGTTTGTTTCATTAAGGTTTTTTGACTTCATCAGGTACGTCTAGTTCAACGCTCTGGTAGAAATTATGACCTCAGTGTTATTAGAGTCGGCTTTTGACCCAGTTATAAATGTGAAACTATAAAGCAATAATTACAATAATAACTGATAAAATCAGGCAACACAATGACAGCCAGCTCTTCTCCCAATCTGTTGAGCTCTGGGGGACTTTTATTTTGTCTTGTTATCCAGTTTACCTGCATAAAAACAATCAAGTCTCCATGATTCGCATAAGGTTAATTTTACCATTCTTATTTAAATTGATATTAAAGGTCATACTGACAAAGAAAAGGCCCAGAGACCCACACCAAAAATATCAAAACTAATATTTTATTGGATAAGGAAGCCTAATAAGGTCACAAAGAGATGAGAAACAAATCGGTTGATAAATAATTGTTTTTAATGTATTTTACAGGTGTTTTAAGACATGGGTCAAAACCGACTTGTTAACATAAGAGATGGTAACAGCAAAGTAACACAAAAAGAAGATTAAACCATTGGATCAACTCACTTCACAAATTCTAGATTCAAGATTTTAGAGTGAAAGACAAAAAATCACTATTATATTTTTATCTTTTGAACCCACCTAGTTGCATCTTATCTATAGCAGCAAATCTGAGGTGGACTGTTGAGTGGAAGTGACAACGTTCTTTATTGCCGTATCACTCAACGAAGGAACATTGACTCACCCTGCAGAGCCTCATGAGTTGTGGCGTTTTTATGAGGCGGCTGCTACTCGACTGCAGAAGGAGTTACAAATCCTAGCTGGGGATTTGTCAACTGCAATCTACCGATATCTGAATTCAATGTATTTATCCATAACTACCTGATATTTGTTTTGTTTAGACCTTATATTATTCTTTCAGGTCCCCTAGCAGCGATTCATGTTGAATACAACTACAGTAGATACAGGAATAACTTCTCTTTTAGCTGTATTTATCAGCATTTATCTGTATGACTGTACAATGGACAAGTCAAGTATTATGTTTAAGCCATTGACTTTAAATGGCTGTGTTTAAGAGGTGCAGATTAGTAGATGTTTTATGTTAGCATTGGCTATGGAGGTGTTTCCTGTAGCCACATCACACAGCAGGATAAACAGTGTAGTACTGTTAGAAATTCCTTTTATCAAAACTCAAATCAAACCAGATCAAGGATGAGGCTAATTTGTTCTTGGTGATTTTTTTCAACAGAAGTGCCTCATCCACGGCCTGTTTGAAATTATAAACACATTAGGGTTCTTTATCTGGATCTGAAACATGGGACTTTGCTGGAGTCGATCATGGTTTTAAAATCGCAGGATCTTCGCAATTCTTGCAAAAATCAAATATCCAATTTATCAGTGTGTGAAAACCTTGTATGAAATCAAAAATCAAAAAAAAAATAGTGGAAATGGCCCTTCACCTTGAACTAAATGGGAAAATATATGAAAATTTATGGAGATGTATTTAAAGAAATATCACCAAGGAAATGAGATGCTTGAGGCATCTGTTAACATGCAGCTGACTACTTGAAGCACCATGAATCACAACAACAGTCCTCTTCATTTCCCCCTCTGGAAACTGATTAATCGCTCAAACCAAATCACCATTTTTCAGTAAGGTTTTTAACCCTCTATTGCATGAAATATTATTTAGTTATGATTAAATTCTTATCTATTATTTAGGTCTTCACAAGGATGTAAATAATAGATATATTTAAAAAATATATAAGAAAAAGCTGTGAACATAGTCTCAGGATAGTTTTATGCTATGTAAGTCAATGGGAATTTTCCTTATATGCATGTTGTTTCCATATGGCACTAAATCTATTTTAGCACATTAGAAAAAAAAAAAATCAAAAAATTTAATTACATGTAAAATAAATAAATAAATAATACTTACTCCAGCTGGAATAATACTTACTCCAGCTGTAAAAACATAGATTTTATATCACAGATTTTTAGAAAAATTAAGATAAAATAATTGTTGCCATATGCAAGAAATTACGTGTCGCATCTTCTCCTATGCTGTCGTGTCCGACCCCTGCATCGTTCGGGTCCAGCTTGATTCTCTCAAAAATGTTTGGAGGCCTCCTGATGAATGGCCTCATTGAGCGGAAGCGTTTAGCATCTGAACTGTAGTGAAGGGTAAAAAAAAACAAAAAAAAAACAATGTGTACAGTATGGGCATCCTAATGTGCAGCTGTGAGGCACAGACTAGACCTCAGCTGGGGAAGGGGGACACATTAGGTCCTCCTGTCTCTCCAGCTGCTCCTTTTTTGCTGCCATGCTACGAGCATGTCTGTCCCCTTCGTCTCTCGTCTCTTCTCAACCTTCTCCTGCTCTCACATGGTCAAGGATTGATGAGGCTGGTCTTTTGGGAGTTCTAGGACACTGGCTACATCCTTTAGTAGTAATTCTTGTGGTCCACACACACACATACACAGCATTCTCTCACATTCCTGTCTCCTCTCTCATCTCCCACCACCTCTGTCCCTCCCTCCCTCCTCTGCGCCTCTCTCTGTCTCTCTCTCCCTGCCTCTCTCTAAAGCTGTTGTTACTGTGCGGCTCTCGCGCATCATTCCACCGTGATGGAAATTAAATGAAGGTGGCTTAACGCAGCTAACAGAGGCATGCTTTGAAGGATGTAACCGGGGGTGGGGGGGGGAGCTGCACTGCCAGATCCTTTTCCATGGGCTGTGGATTTGCGCTGCCGAAGCGAGGACACAGCAATCACTCAGCCATGCAGAAGAAGCCCAGACAACAGGACTAATCTCTCCACCTGACTTGTGGAAGCTCCACTTTTCTTTTTTCTTGTGTGAATTATTTATTCCCCCGCTGTCAAAGACAGTGTGCGGGACAATCAATGGAGCCGGAGTGAAGTAGATGGTGAATTTGTAGCCTTCACTGCAGTCTGCAGCACACATGGATGTGTTCAGCTTTGTGAAGATGCCAAAGCTGTCAGGGTGAGTCCGGCCGCGTATGTTGCCTGTCTGTCTAATGCAGCCGCTCGTTCCCTGAGGAAGGCGCCGTTTCGTATGTTCGTAGGCATGATGCGCCAGAGCCGCACAGCAAAATCACATGTGGAGCAATTAAAAAAACGCTGAGTTATCGATTGCTCAGGAAAATAAGTTGTGCAGTCGTGTATGATGTGAAATGAATGAGCAAGTGAGGGGGGACGGGAGCGGGGGTGGATGCAGAAGCTGAGGAATGAACGAATGATACACTGATGCGTCTGAAACGTCTCTAACTTCATAAGTGTGTTATACCACAGATGTGGTTTCTTGCTTTATGTATTTATTAAGCAAATGAACCATAGAGAAATACTGAGTTTCAGATCCATATGAATAGATTATATATTCAAATGTTGCAGTATAATATAAATATGCCTTTCTTACATAGATAAATGATAGTCATTTGTCATTGATTATTAGAATCATGCATGATGAGTGGTCAAATACAGAAACAATTAGATGAAGTTGAAACATTGCCATTTTGCAATATAAACTTTAAAATATGGAGCACACGGAAAATAGCACATTGCAGCTGTTAAATGCATATGGTATAGTCATCATTCATATTCATCAGAGAAAATTGAAAATAGGGTTTGTTTGTTGTTTTTCTTTTCTTTTTTAAAAGAAGAAGTGATGGGAAGCACACTACACAATGGTAAGCTAACAAGCCAGAGGAATTCATTCGTTACCAGGGCAGACACCTCACCTTATGCACCCATGGATCTGCTAGATTGAGTTGATCTGCCCCAGTGGACAGTAATCCTCCTGAGGGATTTGGCTCCATCAGCAACACCACACTAATGGGTGGGAACAGCTGATCAAAAGTAGGAAATATTGCATGTAGAAACTGTACAATAATACAATATACATTAAGCAATAAGCAATATATTCGTTTACATATTTTTAAGAAAAAATACTTTACTAGACAGAAAAAAATCACTGCAGTTTGAATAGTGTGGAAAGCTTTCAAATCTAGATTATTGGTTCATGCATTCAAACACTTGTTTTTATTTATTTATTTATTTTTTTACATTCCTGCAGTAAAGCAGGCAGGTGGCAGGGATTTTCCAGCAGATGACAGGCCAGTTGTTTCCCAGTTAGTGCCCCTCCATAGCAGCATTTATGATGCAGCTCCCAGCGGAGCACAAACGTCACTGCATCCTGTCACTGTTAATAACGCTACACAATGCTGTCCCTGATTAGGAATTACCACTGCTACACTGGCATGTTTTTTCTTTGTATTTTTTCTTCCTCTCTGATGCCAGCAAGAATTTAAGTCAGCAGGATGCTATTTAGCTAAGGTTGACAGATCATTTTACAGAGAAAACCACTGTATGCATTTCAAGAGATCTAAGAGAAAGGGAGGGTTTCCTCTTATTGTCTCTGCCTCCTACTTTACAACGCCCCCATATGTGTCTGTTGCTGTGAGGAACAAAAACACACTGTTGCTTTCATTTTCTTTATCCCTTGGTTTTACATCTAGATTTTCACATGTTTATGGTCCTTCACCCTCCATGTCTTCTTGTCTGAAAAAGCCAAGTTTGAGCTGTTTAACAAAAGGTGTATAAGCTGATCTGATTGAAGGTTCCCAGACTTTTAGTACATAGAGGCTACAAACAGTTTGTAGGCAACTGCAATTAACGAGATACTGAGAACATCCCGTATTTGCGCTGAAAGTGTCAATTACCTCTCTATCACAGTGATTACCTGACTCAGTTTGGTTGGTTAAATGTGTCTAGGTCATTGCTGATTATGCTTGCATTGCATACATTAACGCTCTATTACACAGTGTTGCCATATGGCAACAATTACTTAATCTTAATTAAAAAAAAAAAAAAAAAAAAAAAAAAAACAGGATAAAATTTATGTTTTTTTAGGCGTAAAAAGGAGGCTTTTATATTTGAAGAACATTCGATTTATGAGGTCAATTGACCAGGATATCCTGTTCACCAGTCCGTTTAGACATTTGACATGTGAGCATCACTGTTTCACAATTGAAGTTAGTCTTTTATTCTGAATTTGGGAAAATTTTCACCAAATAAAAAATTTTACTTGAATTTTATTTAATTTAATAATTTTTTTTTCCTAAAATGCCAAAATATATTTGTTGCTATATAGCAACAACGTGCAAATATGGAAAATTCCTTATGGAGTCCCATTGATTTACAAGCATGAACATGTAAATGCACTTACAAGCATGAGACTATCCTGAGACTATGTTATCAATATCTGGCATTTTAAGTAATAAACACATTTTTAAAAATGTACCATTTGTAAATAATATTTTATGCAATAGAGGGTTAAAATAATGATAAATTATTTATTATTATATATAGATGCAGCTATTTTTCATCCCCTTTATATAGAACACAGTTAAATGTTTGAGTGTAAATGATTTTTTTTTTCCGGAATGTCATTGATGTGAGTAACATGAATCATAAGAACAGTTCTATTATGTGAGTCACTGTTCGGCATGTTTTGACTGCAAACTTTTTTTTTTGCACAGGAAATCACTGGTCTGGACACAATTTATTAGTCTAAATGTTCATCAAAGTACCCAAAGACTAAAAGATCTGTCATACTTAGCCGCTCAAGTCACGGGCTCTCAGGGAACAGTAGATCACAAATGGCTCAGGGTTCAGAAATGAGAGCCAGCTGGCTGGAGGACAAGGTCTCAGGCAACCATTTACTTTCTTCTGTCCTTTAGAGCTTTTAGCATAAAAGCAGAGAATCTCACAATGAGGTGAAGCAGAATTCGAGTTTAGTTAAGTGCCCACAGGGTATTCGGTTTAAGTTTTACATTGAGCTCTATGGAGCAAAGGAGGCCTTCAGAAAGTGCAGTGTAATAATGAAATACGGATAAAAATACAGATGTATCTTTTTTACAGCAGAAAATGACATTATAAATTTTATACCAATAGAACAAGTACTGTTTCTCATTGGTTTTCACAGTGTTGGGAGTATCACGTTATAAAATAATATTAGTAATAAATTACTGTAATGCATTGTTTTTTGTTGTAATGAAGTAATGTAAGGCATTCTATATTAAGGCATAGAAAAAGGTAATATCTTACTATTTTACCCTTTTTTTGTTTTTCTTCATACAAATGTGGTAAAATCTCTGCACGATCAGCTGCAATGAAATGTCAGTGCAAAAATGTTTCACTTCCTTTTCTTTTTGGCTCATTAGACAGAAGATGGAGATGAATGAACCTGCAGAAATGTTGGATATCACATTCTCCAGATGGACACGCACTCATTACTTTATATGTGTGAGGATCTGGAGAATATTGTAGTCAAATGCACTTTGTGTGCTACACCTAAAGAAGTGTACACTGAAATAGCAGCAGTAATTTAACATTTACAGAGGAGCCCTAGTAACATGAAGTTAGCAAAGAAGCAAGTGGTGCAGGGGAGTTGGAGATAAAACCACAAAACAGACTAAATTACATTATCATGCTCTGAGATTCTTCAGCATCAAGAGGTTAGGAGACTTGTGTTGGAGGATGTTGTTGAAGACATGAAAACCACTTTTCAACAGTGGAATCACCAGCTTTTGGAAAACTTGTCATCAACATCCTTGTTGTGACTAGCAGCAATAATGACAAAGGTATAGAGCTATATTTAGATCACCAAATCCATATTTCCAGTTATTTTGGCATGAGTAACCTAAAAGTAATGCAATAGTAGTGTTTAAATACAGTAATATTGTTATGTAATTAACTGCTTTGAAATGACAGTATCATGTAATAAATAACATATTTCAGTTTTGACATAACTTGCCCAACACTGATTATTCTCTATATTTTCTCTGTTGCATGTGGTGCTGCAGTCTCCTGGTTTCACAAGGCAGCAATTTAGTGAGTGTGTGTTTTTTTCTATTTACAGGTAAACTTGAGACAGCAGAGCTGAAGGCTCACTTACTTACTCACTGTTAAATAGCAGGAGGATCATAGTGGGTGGGCTGCTTCCCAGATGCAGTTTTATTCCCACCCAGAGGAGATTAACTAACAAAAAAACCTTTTCAATACAGGCGCCAGAGAGCTGCTCATGATGGTGCGGTTGCCCATGGCAACAATATCTGTGCTCCCAAAGACAAACACAGAAATACAATATTCAGTTGGAATAATGGAGAAAAATAGACACTCTTATCTTAAAGCGAGTGTTGTGTAAAAAGAAAGTCAATATCATCGCTCCTACATGTGGCAGCATTTATTCTAGTTTCCAAGATGTGTGATTTCATTGTGCTGGTGATGATTGTGTCATCAATGGTTAGACTAATATGCACGTGGTTGCCTGAATATCACATCATGAAACAGTGTGTCTATTGTCTACTGTCAAGTGCACAACAATATAAAATGATCCCAGCATGAGAAACAGTCACAAACTGAGCAATTATGTGTCATTGCTATAGTCAGAAATAGCTTTCGAGTCACTGATTCGCTTTCACTTTTGCCATGCACAATGTAAATAGTGGATTGTCCATGTTTCTATTGTTCTGTTGTATAGAAGAAGTCAAGCAGAGGGCAGGTTTTTTTAAGACCTTTAATCAAAGAGGTTCCTCTCTGTCTGAGCCACTTCTCTGCTCCACTCTCTGGCCTCCTCTTCCCCCGGAGATGCTTGTCCCATCTGCTGTGTCTCCACAGATTTCATATCCAAACAGATTCCCATTAGCAGCCTATCTCTGCATAAATATCTCTGCTTAACTGGAGAGCACTGAGAAAGCAGTTTCCCAGCCTCTTAACACTATATAATGACTGTATTCATGAAATATTCTGTTGTTAAAGGTCCCACATCGTAGAAGGTGAGATTTTAATTGTTTTTTAATAATAAGAAGGTTTAGGTGTTATATAAATATGTAGGGTGATATCTGGTAAAATGGGCCATTTAAGGTTCCCAGAGAGTCCCAGCCCCTCTGGAAATTAGAGCCAATTAGAGCCAATACTGTTGACATAACTAATGATTTGATTAGTTAATGGTTTCTATGGTGATTTAATTAGTTTATGGTTTCTATGATGGGGGAGACAATACTTCAAATCTAGACTGAACCAGAAATATGCATGGTATGTAGCCTACCATGCCAAACTCACCTGAGTAGATGGCCCATTTTACCTGAAACCACTCATTAAAAAAGGGGCACAGTTGATATATCAAGATTTATAGGGTCAAAATAATTATATTTTATCCAATATTTCCAATACAAAATAATCAGAAACAGTCATTATGGAAAATGCATATTTGGTATTGTGTTATTGTCCCAAGTGATTTACCATAAAAGTGGCCATTCAATTCACAGCCATTCAAATCAGCCAATCAGAGGAAATGCTCATTAATATTACTGGGTTTCATTTCAATTGCTTTCACATAAGATGTCACAAAACCCTTCATGTGAAACAGAAACAGAAGTGTGTGTGTGAACCAAACTGTGAACTACATGAACACGTTCTCCAAAATCCACGAGCTACTTTCTAATTCATTCCCCACCACACTGACACCGTATATTTTCAGCACAATTTGTCAAATGCTAACGCCCTGTTTTTCAAACTGTTGAACATGCGTTCAAAAGTGAATGATTGCAAAGTTCAAGCATTTATGCAGTAGATATACTGAAAAACACTATAGAGGGGGTACTATTATTGTAACCCTGAACTTGCAGGATATTTTTTTTTTTTTTACAAATAAATTACTGTATCCAGAGATATAGAAAAAAACAAAGGATATTGAAGCAATTTGCTGCATTTCTGATTTCCCTACATACATACATACTACTAGAAAATATAGTGGAAAAGGTGTTATTCTCAGGGGCAAAATTCCCATTTCATTGATGGAGGGGGGCAATAAACCAAGAATAATTTCTGGAGGGGACATGAAAAGAAAATACTATACTCGCATAATAATCTGGTCCTATCTCCTTAACACTTCTTTGTGACTTGTCTTGCAGGTTTGAGCCCTCAGCATGTTCAGATGTTTTAAACAATGGAATTAAAAGTAACAGTTGTAGTTGCAATTTTTATTTATATTTATATATAAGGCAAATGAGATCATGAAGCAATGAGGGAAAACCTAGTAAAGTCTTTGATGGAGGACCTGTCTCTCTCTATTCTCCTTGCCGTTCCCTCCTCTCCCCCAGTCACTGTCCTACCAGAACTTACATCGTTAGAGCTCGTTGGGTCTGATCTTAACCAGCAGCCTGGTAAAAAAGAGGATGATTTTGACGTGTTTTAACAATTCCAAAATAACTGCAGTGAGACGGTGAAATTGAGATTGTTTTCAGTGAAACAATCTGTTCTTCCTAGAGTTTTCAAATAAAATCGAGGAGCAGTGTATGATATTGGTTCATTAAATACATTTTATCGTCATAGGCGTGTAGGCAACACACTGTAGGCAAAATTGAGGAATCCACTATGTAGAACGTCTGAATACCTTTGTCTGCAAGTATGCAACCAAGTATGCATATGCAAAGATATACAAGTATATATATATCTATCTATATATATATATATATATATATATATATATATATTATATATATATATATATATATATATATATATATATATATATATATATATATATATATATATATATATATATATATATATATAGATAGATAGATATATATATATCCTATGACATATAAAATAATAAAATGATAAACATGAATATATTAATTAATTAATGAAATAATAACTAATTAATACAGGCTTTAAAACAGGTTTTTGAAGCTCTATAATTTTTCCATTTACATGCATGTACATGATATTTTCCCATATTCATGATATTGATCATATCAGATATTTCTTTAGTGATGTCCTTCTTGTATATTAGGACTTGATTCATATCAAAAGATTGTTGCATAACCAGTGATACAAGTTCTGCCAAAATAGACTTGTGACCTTACACAAGCACATTTCCCAGTGGTGCTGTAGTTCTTCCTTTGAACATCCAGGTTCAAAGGACAGCCAAGATGGCTGCTACTACTACCACTACTATGGTGCTGACGTAGTAGCTACTGGGTAGTAGGCAGTGATACTAAGGTTTTGGATGTAGCCTGAATGTGACTCATATGACTTGTCAGTCAAACACACCAAACTGGCTACACTGGAAGACAATAATGTGATTCATAATGGCACGTATAAAGGAAAAATGAGATTAATATGTCTCTCTGGGTCTGTCTGGGGATATTTCCCAGCTGTTAGACCAATGCATGCTGGGAAAGAGCCATATCACTCATCAAAAAATCTAGCACATAAATTCCATTAAAACAAACTTCTCTAATCCTCATTATTGGCCAGCCTGCAGTACCAGAGTATGGTTTCATGTAGCCAACCCTCATGGAGATTATCCATGTGAATTATTCAAACTACCTTGAGAGTCTGTGTTGGAATGTGCTTTTCTTAGCCGCGTGTCTATAATGCATAGTTACTCCCTACATTAAACAGGAGTAGAGCCTTCATAACAGGGCGATGCTTCTTTACGACTAGCCTGCATTCAGAGACATGAAAGTGAACCACTGTGATAAAGCAAAGACTACAATGTTCATGCAGTTTTTATGAAGGGCTGGAAAGCGATCTTTCCCCCCAATCTCTCACACAGTACAATTATAATAATATCCTCCAAATCACACTACTTATTACTAATGAATGAGAGTGGCTATTGTCACTGTTCATTTTTATTCAAATATTAAGAAACGAAAGTCTCTAAATAAAACCATGTTCTAATTTAGAAAATAAATCTCCTATTTCTGTGGAAACAAATGCTTAGACTTCTATGTTGTTGCAACTTACTTGACAGGTTGTTGTTTTTTGTGAAAATCCATTTTAGTTACTTTGTTTTCTTTTTTCATATCTATTGAAGAGTAAAGTGAGTACATTTTTAAGATATGTGCAAAATAAGAAGGCATTTTTAAGTTTTATGGCAATTTGTCTTTAGGGGAATCCTTTGGGAACCAACACTTGCATCCAACTCCTTTTAATTGTCCTTCTTCTGACTCTTGGGTAACCTATTCATGAATTGTGCAGCACGGCTTATCCACTTGGCGCTCGATTACTTAGTCCAATGTGACTGTGCGGGCATCATTTATTAATGCTAGCGGGGGGAGATCAGTTTCACTGTCCACCAGCGGGGTTGAACCTATTCAGCCTCCCTCTGTAAGCCTTGAGTGCTGTGACTCAATGTCAGAATGCACAACCTACCCACGGACAAAAGAAATCAAAGATCACATTATCTGTATCTTTGATGCACAAAACCTGCAACTGAGAGACGCCAGAATGGATTTTGTAGGATAATTTGTCAGTTCTGGAACAGTTCTGAAGGCGTCTGAAACTGTAAGTAAAACGCTGGACCTTTGGAGAAATGGCAAACATATCACTACCATCCTGGATAATTGCTATCACTATAAATCTGTATTCATATGCTAGATATCTTTGACCAAACTAACTAAAATATGTAATGTGCAACATCAGACAGCGCTTGCGTATACATGGCTGTTAGCTTTTAACCCAGAAGCTGGAACAGAGGGTATGAGCAGGACTCATCACTGGTGGTGAACATCCAACAGTGTCAGACAGTATCTGGTTGTATCCCCAAACATTTGAGCTGCAGGAAACTTGTTCTAAACATAAATCATGGAGATCTGTTCCCAGTTAATGGACTGTAGGTCAAATAAAGCTATATTTATGAGGAAACAGGAATATATCCCCAAAAACTCTGCTGTACTGGGGAATAAATCAGATTTGAGCCCAACCTCAAAGACAATTCTCATCTTTAGTACATGTTCTTTTATCAATTATTCTTTATATTTATATTTCATCAAATATTGTGCTCTGGCCTGCCCTGTACAACACAAACCATTTCTAAATAGAAACAATGCATATGTGTCAGAAGGCAGACTGCATGGCTGCTACAGGTCTATGGTTTTTGAACCATGAAAGCATGCAATATATATATATATTTCTGTAACACAATTGTGATTTTTGTAATATATATATATATATATATATATATATATATATATATATATATATATATATTACACAAAATGTACAAAATGTAAACCTGAGAAACGCTTCTTTAAACTGTTTTTTTTCTTACTTTCTCACCTTGCCAAACATTATTTTGTCACTGACCAAAAAGCTGAAGTGACCCCAGAATTGTCTTCTAGCTTCACAGCAAACTGAGCTCAGTCTTTATCATATTAGGCTGACAAACTTGGCGATATTTTATTCATAACTCATGAAATGGACACGTGTGCAAATACACAGAAACGCTCATGGGCACGCACTAACACACTCATGCAGACACAAGCAGGCCGTGCACAATTTATTATCATCGGTACAGTAACGAGGGAAACATTTAGAGGGAAAGAAAGAAAGAGAGGCTTTGAATAATGAATGCCAAGAGCCCTGTTACAAGGCAGATGAGTCTTTGAAGTGACACAACTTACTGACGCTGCTTTCATAGCTTCGCCGACACGCAGACACAAAGATGGAGATGAAGGTGAGACATGGCAGAGGGGGGGGGTAGCCTACAGTCAAAAAAGACTGATGAAAATATTAAACTAATTACAGTTTGTCCAAATACCTGCACTCCTCCAACTTCTAGCAGAGCTGTGGTTCAATAGGGAAATTAGAAAGACAGGTAAAAATGAGAGCTAGGTGGGCCGCTGTCTCCCATACACATAAGTGTAAATCCTGGGGGGACACAGGGGACATGACCCCCCCTTCTACAAAAAACAAATAAATCATTTTAAATATTAAAGAAACGTTAAATAACTGCACAACACAAATTATGCTAAATGTACAACAATACATGTTTTAATTGTTGAAAAATTATGACCCTCCCCCCTCACGGCTAATTTAGACAGTCAGTTATCAGCTAGCTACATGGAAGAAAAAACAATCAAACTAACACGTACATCCAGTAAGTCATATATCACATCATTTGTTCAAAGTTCAGCCCCTTTTTTTAACAGTTTGCTGGTTAAGATTGGACCAAATGAATATTAATGAATGAGCTCTAACAATGTAAGTTACCATAGCGACAGCAACTGGGGGAAGAAAGGAGGGAACGGAAAAGAGTAGAGAGAGGAGGGCGTGGTCCTCCATCAAAGATTTTATTAGTTTTTCCCTCATTGATTCATGATCTGATTTGCCTTATGTATAAATTTAAATAAATATGGAACATTGCTATGACTAATATTATTGCTTTTAGTACCATTGTTTACAACATTTCAACATGCTGAGGGCTTAAACTTGCAAGACGAGTTGCAAAGGAGAGAGAGAGAGAGAGAGAGAGAGAGAGAAGAAGAAGAAGATAGGGCCAGATTATTACAGTAGTATAGTATTTTTACTTGTTATTTATTTAGTATTAGTATTTTTTTTCATGTCCCATCCAGAAATTATTCTCTGAAAATTTACTGCTTATTGTCCCCCTATCATTGAAATGGGATTTTCATCCCTGCCCACACAATAGGCTCTAATTGATTGTTTTGTAAATGACGGTTACAGCTCATGTTCTCTGCTGAACTTCATTTTGGCATTAAAGCAAATCAAATAAGTACTTTATAAGATAGCTCTTCTGGGCTTGTTTTTTTATAAAGGATGTGCTGACATCAAGAAATAAAACCAATTTCATGCCTCTCAAAGCACAAGAGTGAGGCACGCCAACTCCGCCTGTGCGTCTGGCTTACGTAATTAATTTGATTTGTATTCGCTGAGTGAACTGTGACTATGGAACATTGTTGATCACGCTGGAGTCCGACGCCTCCCCTTTATCACTCGGATTGAATCGCCTTAGCCCGCAAGTCATTTATTTCCATTATGATTCAGATATCTCTGCGGCAATTATTATCTCGCAGTCAGATTAGCCCGAGTAATTGGGTGCTAAACCACCTCTGAACGTGTTAGATTTGTTATCTCCTGCAGGTGTTATGTGAGTAGGTTTAAACGGAGAAATAATTAGTATTTCCTCTCTGGAGTCTGGACTATGACCGGCTGTTTTTGGTTACCCCTAATTTTATCTTCATATTTCACCTTAAAAACTGTTCATTTTGCTTTGATTGGTGTCATTTATTTTTTTAGTACAACCTATATGTGAATATAAATTATTTTTTCAACGCAATGCCTAAAATCACACAAAAAACATAAAATCTAGAGTATTTAAAAAGTTAGTTTTTTTTACTATGATTTTACTGTGAAAATCACTAATATGGTTAATGAACTATGTTTATAATTTAGAATACAAATACTAATTGTAAACTTCAACACCCAGGTACAATGTTATCACAAAACAAAGTACACTAAGTACAGGCAATGCCTCAGGTGTTTTGGTACAATATTAACAACACAATGGAATATCTTACCAGTGACACACAAATGTTTAAAAAAAATACACACTAATTAAACACTCAAGATATGCTAAATATCACCAATCTCTGTTTTTTCCAATAACAAAATGTCTTGTTTCGATGTAGGACATTTAATTGATTGTGGTAGAAGACACAGAACATGATGAACATATTCAGAAAAATAGGGTGTGAATAATTCATCATAAGTCTGGATTTACTGGCCTTTCAGTACAATATAAAAAAAAAGATATGTAGTTTTCTACATGAACCAAAACAAGAGACTCAGAGAGGCTTGATCAACGCTTAATTTTGTCCCTGTTTCTTCCACCACAGCCACAGGACCAAATCCTCAGGCTGGCCGCCCCCTTCAGGGACCTGGAGTGCTTCACAGGGACCCCCCAATGGATGGGACATGGGCTCCAATAGAGAGGGGCGTGACTGCTACATCAAGTGAGTGCCCTGTGTTTAAAAAAAGAGCGAGCAAGAGGCTCCCTTTTGCAGATGTTTCACAAACCTGTGATTATTCCAGCCAAGTCACTGTCTCCATCTGTGCATTCAGAATACTGATTCTCCGTTACCCTCCATTGCTGCGCACACTCTGCCCTGCCTACTCTCACTCCTCTCTCTCTCTCTTCTCTCACACTCTCACACACCCACAATATTCCCTCATGCAATCTCCCAAATGCAGAAGAGGGCTTTTGAAAGTGTTTGTTTGTGCATGCTGCTGCTGAAGGAAAAATGTACCTGTGCAGGGATTCGTTTGATCCGAGGGGGTCTTGCACACTCCTCGGAGGACGCTGCTGTGCACCGTTAGTGTGATTGATCTGCTTGTAACTTGGCACTTCTGGAAATCTGCATAGGCAGGTAAAGGGAAAACTCTCTACCGGTCCTTGTGTGTTTCTTTGCAAATGTTCTGCTGTAACAAGTGAGTCGTTTGGCTTGTGTAATCTGTTGCTCTGTTATTTCGATCAATCGGCCTCTCACACCTCAGATGTGCACTAATAATGTCAATCAGCCTTTGTGAGTCAATTTTTTACTTGATTGTTACTGTACTTCTTCCGCGCTGAGTCATTTTTCATCATGGATTGTAGCATAGTTTTTTTTCTGTATATCCTTGCAGCCATTCTCTACTGTGAACGCATATTTACATTTGAATGTAGGACTTGTCACACACGGGTTATAGCATGAGAAGTGTGATGTCAGCGGAGTTATATAAGAAGCAAAGGGAGCGGTGTAAGGGCTGGATACAGAGTGTATCTTTATGAGATCACGGTGTTCAAATCACAATGTTCTGGCTCATCTAAGCTTGTCAAGGTTATAGGGTGCTGATACTAAACTGTTGTGTTTTTTTTGACAGCAACACATGCAGCAGCCATTTGATATTTACAGTGTGCAGAGAGTAGTAATGTAGTGAATGGACTGCAATATCATCAGAACAGATTGTCAATGGGTTAGATCAACTCATTATTAAGACTGAACATGAGGTGGGATTTTTTTTTCCAAGTTGGTGGTTTTAGCATTTCTCAAAATGTATAAAAAATATGTATTATTTATTATTATTTATTTATTACATTAACCCTCTATTGCATGAAATATTACTTAGACATGGTAAAAAAATGTTTTAAATATTTTATTACTTTTATTAAACTTCCCTGAATAATAGATATGTCAAGAAATATGTAAGAAAAAGTTGTAAATATAGTGTCAGGATAGTTTCATGTTATGTAAGTCAATTAGGTTGATACATTAGAAATGTTCCATATTTGCATATTGTTGCCATATGACAACAAATCTTTTCAAGCATATTAGAAAAAAAAACTTATCACATCAAATTTGAATTAAACATAATAAATAAATAAATAAATAAATAAATAAATAAATAAATAAATAAATAAATAAATAAATAAATAAATAAATAAATAAATAAATAAATAAATAAATAAATAAATAAATAAATAAATAAATAAATAAAATATATATAAAGTTTACCTACCCTTGAGTTAAATTTTTTTATTTATTTGGTGAAAATGTTCTTTCTTTTTCTGAAATTCTAAATAAAAGATAACCTTCAGTTGTGAGCCAGTGATGCTCACATGCCAAATGTCCACAAGCAAACAGGATATCCTGGTCATGTGACCTTGTGAATTTTATGTCCTTCAAGACTCCTTTTTACACTTAACTGTAAAACATATTTTGTATCACAGCTTTTTAGAAAAATTAAGATAAAGTAATTGTTGCCACATGACAACAATATGCAATAGAGGACTAATTAAGCTAGATTTCCTTTTTGTAGGGTTAGCAAATTCACTGTTGCTACTCAGGCCCATCAGAAGGAGGAGTGACACAGCAAAAATATACTGATAAATACAGGCTGTGAGTACAGGCAGGACAAATATAACCTCCTCAGCACCAACAATTCGTGACCAATGTTGAAGCTTCCTTTCAGAACAACAGTAACAAGCCAATGCTTTTGTTATTGAGCTTTGTCCAAAACGCCCTTTAAACAAATATCAAGAGTAAGAAAATGTAGTGTAATGTAGTGCAGTCACAGCCAGGCCAGAATATTTGCTGCTCATTTCTATGCATCCTGTTAAACTGTGCAGCTCACACTGCGGTTTCTGATTGCTGTATAGAGTGTTGTGAAGCTACAGTTGCTTAATGGCTATGATTAGGGACCATTAGATGCATGGCTGTCTGCACAATGGGAAGCGAGCCATGTTTAGCAGGTGGCCCTGCTGGGGAGGAGACAGCACTCTTCCTGAATGCACAGGTCCATATGCTTTAGGATTATTCAATCTGTTGAGGTTGTTGTTTCAGAGATAAGACTGATGCAAAAACAAAAAAAAGTACCTAAAGCACTTTTAGATATTTAAGGTGAAAATGGTCAGTGGTCAGTGGAGTAATTATTATCGTGACTTGATGTTGAATTACAAACTATTTTTTTACTGTATCCATGGTGTTTAATCTGTAAGAAACAGATTCCTACAGATTCCAGATCTCTAAAGTCACACCCATGACGAGAGCCTTGGCTCGACCGCCATTGATAAATTAACAGCATTAAAATAACAGTCACAACCATGCCTCCGCAAGGCTTCTATATATTCATAATTTTAATGTTGGGATAATAAATATAAAGATGAAGCCCCTAGGGCTACAAGTAACGACCATTCTGATAAGTCGATTAATTCATTAATTATTGGAACGATTAATCAATTAATTCTTTTTTTTCATGAAATGGTTAAATGCCCTAAAATTCCTTTTTTTTGTCCTGAGCAATAGTCCACAACCCAAAAAACATCAATTTACTATTATAGGAGACTAAAGAAACAAGGAAATAATCAGATTTGAGAAGATGGAACCAGAGAATTTGAACATTTTCTTCTTAACCCTTTTTTGCCCATATGGTAACAATATGCAAATAGGAAAAACTTCCTGGTGTATACAACCTAATGGAGTCCCATTGACTTTCATAGCATGAAACTATCCTGAAACTATATCTAGAACTTTTTTCTTATATTTCTTAAAATGTAGGTCATTTTAAGTAATAAAAACATTTTTTACTATGTCTAAGTTATATTTCATGCAACAGAGGGTTAAAATGACTCAAATCAATTATTCAATTATCATAATAGTTGGTGATTAATGTAATAGTTGTCAACTAATCCATAAATCAACTAATCATTGCAGCTCTACATGTGAAAAAAGACGCATTACAATAAATGATAATATCTTTTAGAGGCTGAGGAGAAAAACTAAAACAAACCAAGGACAAGTAATCTCTCTCTTGTGTATGGAGGATTGTGTGTCCCTGTAATTAGGTTGGATATAATCAAATATTCAATTAAAATATTTAGAAAACACTTTGTTAAATGATGCAGTGTTGTAGAAGTGGTTATTAAATGTAGAAATTAATAATAAACTAGTTTGTTTTAGTGCATTTAGTTTGCATGTTTGATGCTCCATACTCATGCCTGGCTACGATGATCCAGATGTTGGTGTGTTATTAAATATTCCATATGTTCTTTCCTCTTCTAGACATGATGCACAGACTCCTGTCATATCGAGGGTGAAAATGAAGACATCATTTATTATTTAATGATAGAAAGATCATGGAATTATTTAAAGAATATTATAAATAATGTAATGTTTGTTGTAAATTCAAATCCTGCAAGATCATGTATTTGAAAATACCTGAATATTAAAGACATTATAATAAGTAGCAAGGGAGTAAGGATAAGAAATTCTTTTTTCTTTTCTAAAAAGATGTTCGTTAGAAATTCCAACACTGTGTGTTTTGCAGTCCGGTGCAGAGATATAACACACTCTGATTCATTTCCATGAAATTTCATTGCAGGAGATTTTACTTCAGCTTGTTGTTATTTTTGCACATGGAAATTGACTTTGTTAAATTAGTGTTTCTCCGAAAATGACCCCATGTGATTTTCTTAATGTGAAAGCAGATGGTCAGTAAAGTTGTGTTAAACTGTGATGAGCTTCATTATATCAGCAGTTGACATGCTGGTAGAGTCAGAATCAGCCCTGCTCATTATTTTTAATTACCCCCACATCTTCAGTCTTGTTACAGCAGGCTTTACACATACAGACACTTCTTCTCCACCAGCACATATACAAACCACTCTGCCACACTGCAGTCAAGCTCAGGCACTTTGTGATGGTTTAAATTCATCTAATTCATTTTTAATGGAGAAGCTAAAGGATTGTTGAACGGCTTTGGAATTTGACTCATTGTTATTTCAATTTTATACCAGACTCAAGGTTGTTCTGTTACAGTTTTGTCTCTTTTGGAACACTCTCCATTTTCGTGAGCAAGTTCAGGTATTTAAACAAATCAGTGTGTGTGTGTGTGTGTGTGTGTGTGTGAAAGAGTGTGTGAGAGAGAGAGAGAGAGAGAGAGAGAGAGAGAGAGAGAGAGAGGGAGTGCTACCAAACAGATGTGTACATGGAAGACTTTGGGCCGTGTAATTTGTAATGAAAATAAAATAGGATAATATAATATATTAAGACAGATAATCATTTTAAAAATAGCAGCATAGAAGCATATTACTTTTGGAGGCATTTCTAAAATTACAAAAAATGTAAGAATGGCCACTCCTTTCATTATCAAATCTCTTTCACAAAATATCTGCTGGATGTTTAGATTATTACGAGTTATGAGTTGCTGCAGGGATGATGTATTTTTGTAGGCCAGTACAGAATTACCATCACACTGGTTCTTTCGTCAAAATGTCTATGGGACTTTTCCAGGATTTTGGATTAGTAAAATAAGGATAAGTAAAAAAGCTAATATTAGGCTTAAACAAACTCCACTACAGTCCCTGACAACCTCTGTAGTCCCATTTAGACACATATCAAGATATGTAAAAGCTTCAGAATTCACAAGAGAGGTATTTAGTGATGTACAATATTATGTCCTATAAAAAAAAGTGAGCCACATTAAAAAAAACAAAAAAACATTTAATTTGGGACAAGGGAACCGGATGCAACAAAAACGTAATTCATTTTACATTTAAGTTTTATTATTACATATTAGAATTTGTGTTTTTCAGAATCTTTCTTCTGTTTGCATGACAAAAAGCACACAGAGCACGACACAGGAGTGGGTGGGGGGGCTAAGAATAGTGTCTTTGTAATTTGAAGCGTGCATTTGTCTTGCAGTAATTTTGAGAAACGATCAAGATGGTGGAAAAGTCATGAGAGTGAATAAGAGACTCAAAATGTTTTTAACACTTTCCTTGCAAGTAGGAGATGACCAATCATGTTATTATATCTTCACCATATGTTTCATTTGAAGAATTTCTTTCTTTTTTGAAATAAAGATTTTTTATGGACATACAAGATCTCTATAAAAGGTGGGAGCATTATAGAAATTGGGTCCACTTCTAGTTCAGAGTTGATATCTATCTATAAAGCAAGGAGTCTGTCAGTCTGTGTGTTCAATTCCTGGGTGAAGTATTCCTTAGATGCAAGTCTCTCCCATCACTTCCTGTCTGGCTACTGTATAACAAAATCTTCTATGTCACAAAAAAAAGATCTAATCCTGTATATTTATGTCTCGTCTCGTCTCGTCTTCTTCCGCTTATCCGTTGTCGGGTCGCGGGGGCAGCAGCTTCAGCAGGGAAGCCCAGACTTCCCTCTCCCCGGCTACTTCCTCCAGCTCTTCCGGGGGGACCCCAAGGCGTTCCCAGACCAGCCGAGAGACATAGTCTCTCCAGCGTGTCCTGGGTCTTCCCCGGGGCCACCACCTGGAGGGACGTGCCCGGAACACCTCACCAGGGAGGCGTCCAGGAGGCATCCTCACTAGATGCCCGAGCCACCTCAACTGGCTCCTCTCGATGTGGAGGAGCAGCGGTTCTACTCTGAGCTCCTCCCGGATGACCTAGTTTCTCACCCTATCTCTAAGAGAGAGCCCAGCCACCCGGCGAAGGAAACCCATTTCGGCCGCTTGCATTCGCGATCTCGTTCTTTCGGTCACTACCCAAAGCTCGTGACCATAGGTGAGGGTAGGAACGTAGATTGACTGGTAAATCAGGAGCTTTGCCTTTCGGCTCAGCTCCTTCTTCACCACGACCGACCGATGCAGGGCCCGCATCACTGCAGACGCCGCACCAATCCGCCGGTCAATCTCCCGCTCCATCCTCCCCCCACTCGTGAACAAGACCCCGAGATACTTGAACTCCTACACTTGAGGCAGGATCTCATCCCCGACCTGGAGTCGACACTCCACCCTTTTCCGGTCCAGAACCATGGCCTCGGATTTGGAGGTGCTGATTTTCATCCCAGCCACTTCACACTCGGCTGCGAACTGCTCCAGTGAGAGCTGAAGGTCACGGCTCGATGAAGCCAACAGGACCAGATCGTCCGCAAATAGCAACGACCCAATCCTGAGGCCACCAAACGGCAGCCCCTCAACGCCCTGGCTGCGCCTAGAAATTCTGTCCATAAAATTTATGAACAGAATCGGTGACAAAGGGCAGCCCTGACGGAGTCCAACCCCCACTGGAAACAAGTTCATCTTATTACCGGCAATGCGGACCAAGCTCTGGCACCGAGAGTACAGGGACCGGACAGCCCGTGTCAACGGGTCCGGGACCCCATACTCCCGGAGCACCCCCCACAGGACTGCCCGAGGGACACGGTCGAACGCCTTCTCCAGATCCACAAAACACATGTAGACTGGTTGGGCGAACTCCCACGCACCCTCGAGCACCCTGCTGAGGGTATAGAGCTGGTCCACAGTTCCACGACCAGGACGAAAACCACACTGCTCCTCCTGAATCCGAGGTTCGACTATCTTACGGACCCTCCTCTCCAGTACCCCCGAATAGACTTTCCCAGGGAGGCTGAGGAGTGTGATCCCTCTATAGTTGGAACACACCCTCTGGTCCCCCCTTTTATAAAGGGGAACCACCACCCCAGTCTGCCAATCCAGAGGCACTGCCCCCGATGTCCACGCGATGTTGCAGAGACGTGTCAACCAAGACAGCCCTACAACATCCAGAGCCTTGAGGAACTCAGGGCGAATCTCATCCCCCCCCGGGGCCTTGCCGCCAAGGAGCTTTTTGACTACCTCGGCGATCTCAGCCCCGGAGATAGGCGAGTCCACCACTGGTCCCCCAGACTCTGCCTCTTCAACAGAAGACGTGCTGGTGGGATTGAGGAGGTCTTCGAAGTATTCCTCCCACCGATCCAGGACGTCCCGAGTCGAAGTCAGCAGCACCCCGGCCCCACTAAACACAGTGTCAACGGTGCGCCGCTTTCCCCTCCTGAGACGCCGAATGGTGGTCCAGAAAGTCTCCATGGCTTCACCGAACTCCTCCCATGCCCGAGTTTTTGCCTCGGTGACCACCGAGGCTGCCATCCGCTTAGCACGCCGATACCCGTCAGCTGCTTCAGGAGACCCACAGGCCAAGAAGGTTCTGTAGGACTCCTTCTTCAGCTTGACGGCATCCCTTACCGCCGGTGTCCACCAGCGGGTTCGGGGATTGCCGCCACGACAGGCACCGACGACCTTATGGCCACAGCTCCGATCAGCCGCCTCAACAATAGAGGCGCGGAACAAGGTGCACTCGGACTCAATGTCCCCCGCCTCCCTCGGGACGTGGGTGAAGCTCTCCCAGAGGTGCGAGTTGAAGCTCCTTCTGACAGGAGATTCGTCCAGATGTTCCCAGCAAACCCTCACAGAACGTTTGGGTCTGCCAAGTCTGACCGGCCTCTTCCCCCACCATCGGAGCCAACTCACTACCAGGTGGTGATCAGTTGACAGCTCCGCCCCTCTCTTCACCCGAGTGTCCAGGACATGAGGCCGCAAGTCCGACGACACGACAACAAAGTCGATCCAAGTCCAACAACGAAACACCATTCGGGTTCAGATCAGGGGGGCCGTTCCTCCCAATCACGCCTCTCCAGGTCACACTGTCATTGCCCACGTGAGCATTGAAGTTCCCCAGGAGGACGAGGGAGTCCCCAGAATGGGCGCCCTCCAGCACCCTATCCAAGGACTCCAAGAAGGGTGGGTACTCTGAACTGTCATTCGGCGCATAGGCACAAACGACAGTCAGGACCCGTCCCCCCACCCGAAGGCGGCGGGAGGCTACCCTCTCGTCCACCGGGGCGAACCCCAATGTACAGGCACCGAGCTGGGGGGAAACAAGCATTCCCACCCCAGCTCTGCGCCTCTCACCGGGGGCAACTCCAGAGTGGTAGAGAATCCAACCCCTCTCGAGGAAACTGGTTCCGGAGCCCACACGACTATATCTAGTCGGTACCTCTCAACCTCGCGCACCAGCTCAGGCTCCTTCCCCGCCAGAGAGGTGACGTTCCACGTCCCCAGAGCCAGTTTCTGCAGCCGGGGATCGGACCACCAGGGTCCCCGCCTCCGACTGCCGCCCAACTCTCTCCGCATCGTCCCCCTGTGGTGAGTCCATGGGGAGGGGGGCCCACGTCGCCACTTCGGGCTAAGGCCGGCCACCAGGCGCTCGCACCCGAGCCCCTCCCCCAGGCATGGCTCCAGAGGGGGGCCCCGGTAACCCACACCCGGGCAGGGTTAACGCTGGCCCAATGTTCTTCTTCGTCATCAGAGGGTTCTGAGCCGCTCTTCATCTGGTCCCTCCCCCAGGACCTGATTGCCATGGGTGACCCTACCAGGGGCATAAGCCCCCGACAACATAGCTCCTGGGATCATTGGAACACGCAAACCCCTCCACCGCGATAAGGTGGCAGCTCCAGGAGAGGTGTATATTTATGTATTACAGCAATATCCTGCTGTAGTGTAAAGCTCTGTATCATTACAACTCCTCCTGTTGTTACACAGTGACAATTCAAAGCTCCGTTGTCCCATTTCTTCTTAGTATTGAACGTCTCTCAACACTAAGCCAGCTAAGATGTCAGCTGGTTTAGCTGCTACTATATTCCTCACGACAGGTCTTACTCCAAGACACATTCACAGACCCTCAGGAAATCCTAGGACTATCACTAGCAGTTTACAATTACAAGATTGACACCTTTCAACATAAATTGCAGTCTTTTTCTTACAATACTTATCATGTCTCTCCTTATCTCAATGTATGTCCATGTCTTACCCAATGTACAATCTGTCTATTATGACTATGTAACAGTCCGACAGAGCCTTAATTAAACATGAAAAATCTATTTTAACCCTCTATTCCATAGTGTTGCCATATGGCAACAATTACTTTGGATAAATATTACCAAAAAGGAATGATATGAAATCCATCCACCATCCCCATACGCCAAAATGTTCATGGTACTGCCATATGGCAACGCTATGCAATAAAGGGTTAAGGTTCCACTTTTCTACATGAATACATTATTTGTCCGGGCACTGCACTAGTTACAGCAAACAAAACATGAACCTTTAAAATATTAATGTTGACTTTCTGTTATCACTTGTTATCCATTCATCAGCAGCACTAACTGCAGAGTTTATGTGTTGTTTGAGTGTTTTTTTCTACTCTACAGCATGGAATATAAACTGAGAGTCACTAAGCTTTGAACATCTTGTTTTTGTTTTCTTTTCACATATTGGGATTATGATAGACAGATTGCACTGTTTTTGTCAAGTCAAGTTTATTTATACAGCACATTTCAAATGACAGATGTGCTCAATGTGTGTGTGACTCAGTGTGCATTAAATTAAAAATGGGGAAAAAAGCATGTAAAGCTCAAACATGACTAAAACATAAGATAAGCACATATAGTTTACTGGAAACACCATATATGGCCTATGCGAAACCTGGTAATGTTGTTTCCTATGAATATGATTAAAATGTCTTCTGTAGTCTTGTCAGAGAAAATTAAGCTTGATTGTGCTAAGAGTTGAAGGGCAATTTGACCATTTAGAATAACGAGCGAATAAAACAACAAAACCTGGAAAGGCGTAAACTTTTGGTAATTTAATTTTTAAATTTGAAGTCTGTGTTTGGATGTCCAGAAATCTCTTGCCATGACTAAGTTGTGTTTCCTCATTAGCATAATGTCGATTTATTTCTACTTGGTACAGTGTGTAGTTTCTGTCAGCATCTAGTGGTGAGTTTAGGTGAGGGCATTACAATGGCTAGAATGCAAATTGCTAGAAATATTTTATTTTATTTGCAACACAGTACATTAAAAAAAACTTATTCTGGAAAGAGATGATTTTTTTTTTTTATTTTTAAATGAGATAATTATGTTAATTACACGAGTTACCAAACATGCAACCAATTGGATTTAATCCACAAGACCTATAGATGACGTTTTAACCATACAAATTCAAACACCATAACTGGGCCCAAGAAATATCCAGTACAATATTACGTAAATTATATATATATATATATATATATATATATATATATAATTTACGTAATATTGTACTGGATATTTCTATATATATATATATATATATATATATATATATATATATATATATATATATATATATATATATATATATATATATATATATATATATATATATATATATATATATATATATATATATATATATATATATATATATATATATATATATATATATATATATATATATATATATATATATATATATATATATATATATATATATATATATATATATAGGGCGACATGGTGGCGCAGGGGTTAGCGCTGTTGCCTCACAGCAAGAAGGTTGCAGGTTCAAGACCTCCTTGGTCCGGGGTCTGGGACCTTTCTGTGTGGAGTTTGCATGTTCTCCCCGTGTCTGCGTGGGTTTTCACCGGGTACTCCGGCTTCCTCCCACAGTCCAAAAACATGCTCAGGTTAATTGGCAACTCTAAACTGCCCATAGGTGTGAGTGTGTGAGTGAATGGTGTGTGTGCCCCACGATTGGCTGGGACCATCTGGGGTGTATCCCTGCCTCTCGCCGTAACACGCTGGGATAGGCTCCAGCAGACCCCTGCCACCCTAATGAGGAATAAGCAGGTATAGAAAATGACTGACTGACTATATATATATATAATCTTATTAAGATAAGAAGAATATATATATATATACTTTTTTTCACATGAACATGAATAAAAGCCCATCTTTGGTTGTGAGATAATGATGCTCACATATCAAATGCCCACTAGCAAACAGGATATCCTGGTCATGTGACCTCATAAATTGTATGTCCTTCAAAATAAAAGCCCCCTTTTCATGCCTGTCTGTAAAAACATAGATTATAGTAATAGAGGGTATAGAGGGTAAATAATAATAAAACAATACCAGTTAACCACATATTCTAAACCTAAACTCTAAATCTAAAAGTCTGATCTTAGTTGTAGAGCATTCCAGAGAACACCACCATAATAGTATTATGTAGTGAATAGTACAGTACAGTAGTGTCAAGAATAACTGTGAATTATACTCTAACTGCCTGGGCCTGGTTTCTGCTGCTGCTGCTACTGCTGCTGGTGATGATGATGATGATGATGATGATGATGAGAGAAGAGAAAAAACACTACCACTCTGATCACAGTATTTGAAGCCATATGCAGTATGTGCATGCTTTCGACTGCAAGAAGCTAAAAGAAAATAAAGTATATGTTACGATGGAACATGCATTTATCAGTGTAACTGCGGCAAAGGTTCAACAAAAGTTCAATTTAAAGTGTTCAGGAACAATCATAGAGACAGCAAATCTCAATCTCAACAGCATGTCCTGTAACAGATCACAGTTTGATTATTGCAGACAAGAGTAACTGCTTCTTGGTAAATTACACATTGAAAATCACACCCACATGCTCCTTTTTTGCAGCATTGCACTCATTTCATTTTTCAAAACAATATCTGACATCCTGTCTTAACGCATTTGGGGGGATTTAGTTCCAAGGAAAACTATCTGGCTGTCGCTTTGATTTATTAGCGTAGTGATTTAATATATTTTCAATGTAACAAAAACAATCTGACATGATGACAAAAAACAAGAAACATCCATTTGTATCATTCTCACAGCCACAGTAGCTCCCTGGAGGAGGTTCGCCTGGACGGAGACAAGTTCGTGCCACCAGCACCCCGGAAGGTGGAGATGAGACGAGATCCAGTGCTCGGCTTCGGCTTTGTGGCGGGCAGTGAGAAACCTGTGGTGGTTCGCTCAGTCACACCAGGTAAATGATCCAGCTGTACAGTTAGCCGCTGTTACAACGGTGACTCATACGATCCAAGGCCATTATAAATACACTCCCTGAAAGAGATGAAAACCTTCTAAATATGGAACCAAAAAAAGCAAAAAGGGAAACCCACTCAGACTGTAGCCTATGTTGATTCATTATTATAACAGCACCCGGTGAGTAAGCATTCATTATAGCCTTAAGCCACAACACAGGAAATTAAGGAAATTAAGAGAAATGGTGTGGCCATGAGCAGTTCGCACCACTTAATTCCTTGTTTGGTGTGTTGGCAGGGGGTCCATCAGAAGGCAAGCTGATCCCAGGGGACGAGATCATCATGATTAACGATGAGCCAGTCAGTTCAGCACCAAGGGAGAGGGTGATTGACCTTGTCAGGTATGACAACATACTGAGGTGAGACACCACTTGCCTGCTGTTAAACCTGTTGGTGATAGATGTGCACTGTCTATTAAAAGCATGGCTCTGCGGCGCGATGCATATGTGACGAAATATATATCAAGCAGTGGGTAAATTTCAGCGCCTGAAATTTACCCAGTCTGACAAAGAAAAAGAAAATTCCTCAATGGAAACAACTAGGGCTGAATTATTAATTTGCAATAACATTGTGATGTGATGAATTTCTTACCACAACGTGTATGATTACACCTTGATCTCGAGACGCAAGCAAAAGCGCGGAGGACTCGGCTGTATCAGTCCTTTAATCTGTCATTAGACTGCGTCTGGCTCAACAGAACAGTCAGAAACAGACAGATGCTGCACAGCATCAGGTGTTGTACAGAGCACAGTGTCCTCTTGTTGCTATTTCACACCAAGTGTAGTGCTTGCTATAAACTTGCCCCAGTACACAGCTGTATGGTGTTATATGCAGTGGTGTCACATTTGGTGTACACACATTTGTTACTTAAGTAAAAGTATAGATATTGCAGTTTAAAAACACTGGTAAAAGTTGAAGTATCAACTTGACGTCTTTACTCAAGTAAAAGTGAAAAAGTATGTGCTCAAAAACCTACTTAAAGTACAAAAGTATAAAGTAACATTTAAAAAAATACATAAAATAAATTAGTCGGTGCCAATATATAGATTGGAAGCTTAATTTGAAACTGATTATACACGTGGCCCAAGACGCAGCATCATCATAAACCCATTACTATCAAAGACAAAGCAACTCGAGGAGCATGTTCTTTCTCAAACTTTATTGGAATTCAACATCCAAACCGAGGTAGCACTCAAGAGGTAGGTATTCAGGCCTGCAAAACTGCCAGAGACAGAGAGACACTCGGAGTACATGGCGGTGATGATGGTAACATTTCCATAGGGGGTCTATTTGCTTCATTGTAGTGCTGGGTGGGGGCCAACAACAGATCCAGACCCATCCCTTACATTACCACCATCCTACTAGAAAACCTGATCACTATTTAGTAATAAGCTTAACTGTGCACTTGAGGGAAAAAAACTAAAAACTAAAGAAACTAGCTCTCTATCGTCCTATTAGCTACTGGTGACTTCCTTCATTATTCCTTCCATCATTTGTCTAACCAATGAGCGTTTGTTTTATACGATTCATCCAATTACACTTGACCTCATAGGTGTGGATTGGTGCCACTGATCTGTATTGGATGGCGCAAATGACGTAATACGGTGATAAAAAAAAAACAAAAAAAAAAAACATGAAACTTAAACCAAAAGTACCGAGACCATTTGTTTTAAAAATGTAAGCAATAAAAAGTACAGATACTTGTGTGAAAATGTAATGAGTAGAAATCAGAAGTAGGCAGAAAAAATAGTAATGGAATAAAGTATAGATACCTAAAAAGTGTACTTAAGTACAGTAACAAAGTATTTGTACTTCGTTACTTGACACCTCTGGTTATATGACAGCTGTATGGTGCTATATAACAGCTGTATGGTGTTATATGACAGGTGTATGGTGTTATACGACAGCTGTATGGTGTTATATGACAGCTGTATGGTGTTATATAACAGCTGTATGGTGTTATATGATAGCTGTATGGTGCTATATGACAGCTGTATGGTGTTATATAACAGCTGTATGGTGCTATATGACAGCTGTATGGTGTTATATGACAGCTGTATGGTGTTATATCACAGCTGTATGGTGTTATATGACAGGTGTAGGGTGCTATATAATAGCTGTATGGTGCTATATGACAGCTATATGGTGCTATATGACAGCTGTATGGTGTTATATGACAGCTGTATGGTGTTATATGACAGCTGTATGGTGTTATATGACAGCTGTATGGTGTTATATGACAGCTGTATGGTGTTATATGACAGCTGTATGGTATTATATAACAGCTGTATGGTGTTATATGACAGCTGTATGGTGTTATATGATAGCTGTATGGTGCTATATGACAGGTGTAGGGTGCTATATGATAGCTGTATGGTGTTATATAACAGCTGTATGGTGTTATATGATAGCTGTATGGTGCTATATGACAGCTGTATGGTGTTATATCACAGCTGTATGGTGTTATATGATAGCTGTATGGTGCTATATGACAGCTGTATGATGTTATATAACAACTGTATGGTGTTATATGATAGCTGTATGGTGTTATATGACAGCTGCATGGTGTTATATCACAGCTGTATGGTGTTATATGACAGGTGTAGGGTGCTATATGACAGCTGTATGGTGTTATATGACATGAAATGCACCATTGCTCGAGACAAGCCAAATACCTCAAGACAGGGATCACGACCATGGGAGACAGGGATTATGACATTTTTGTAATGAGCAGCTAAATAAAAATGTAATTTATTTGAAATCATACATCTAAATCTGTTGCCTCACAGCAAGAAGGTCACAGGTTCAAGACCTCCTTGGTCCTGGGTCTGGGACCTTTCTGTGTGGAGTTTGCATGTTCTCCCCGTGTCTGTGTGGGTTTTCACCGGGTACTCCAGCTTCCTCCCACAGTCCAAAAACATGCTGAGGTTAATTGGAGACTGTGTGAGTGAATGGTGTGTGTGCCCCACGATTGGCTGGCGACCATCTGGGGTGTATCCCTGCCTCTCGCTGTAACGCGCTGGGATAGGCTCCAGCAGACCCCTGTGACCCTAATGAGGAATAAGCAGGTATAGAAAATGACTGACTGACTATATATATATATATATATATATATATATATATATATATATATATATATATATATATATATATATATATATATATAATCTTATTAAGATAAGAAGAATATATCTACATCTAAATCTTTTTTTTAACAAAGTCAAAAACTTGGAGAAGAAATGGGAAAGGACATTTTGGGAAAGAAAGAAGAACATTTTGCACTAAATGTATCTAGTATTGTTTGTATCTAGTATTTGTTTGTCTCATCTTTTAATCATTAATTATACTTTGCTGAGGAAAAGAATGATAAAATAGAGGATAAAATACAAAAAGAAATCACATATTAAATTGCAAATTTAATGTTGGAGGAAAAAATCGCAATTTGATTATTTTCCCAAATCTTTCAGCCCTAGAAACATCAGCAGGACCACATCATCTGCAAAAAACAGTAGGAGTTGGACTCCGCCAGGGCTGCCCTTTGTCACCAATACTGTTCATGCACTTCATGGACAGAATCTCTAGTTGTTGCCAGGATGTTGAGGGGCTGTGGTTTGGTGACCTCAGGATTGGGTCACTGTTTTTTTGCAGATGATGTGGTCCTTCTGGCTTCATCAGACTATGACCTTCAGTTCTCACTGAAGTGGTTCAGATGCAAGAAGGGATCCTTTTTCAGCTAAGAGTAACAGATAGGAATAACGGATGGAACATGGCATGGGCCAGATGAAGGGGTATTCCATACGGATATGGGAGCAATTCACAATTTTGATTTATATAAATTATTCGAGGTTTTCAAACACTTTTTTTTACTATAAGCACTTTTTAATTTGAGGTTATCTTGATTTCTTGTCTAGTGTTCCATGATTTAAAAAGGAAATACTATTTATTTCTGCTTACAATCATTTACATAACATGTAAAGAAATTAAATTAATAGGAACCACCCCCCAAAAATATGAAGCTTTTATTAAATATTGTCGTTTAAAATTTTGGGTGCACTTAAATTACGGGCTGGTGCATTTAAATGAAAAAAAAATTTGCCGCACCAGTGTCACCAGTCTAAAAAATTTGTCCGGAGCCCTGAAAAGTATTCAACCACCTCAGAAGAATTTCTGATTTATTGTCCAAACATGCAAAGCAAATCTATACAAGTATGCATTTATTCTAATAGTAAATGACAAAATCATCATTATTGCATCCATTTTGCTTTATCTGTCACATAATTAGGTAAATGGAGGTCACCTTTTCCAACTCTTTCAACTACACCATAAAAAATAAAGGAACAATCCAAAGCAGGAGCTGAAGTCAAGGAATGAATACAAAAACATTCCAGTGTCAAGACATTAAATTCCCTATAATTTAATATTGTAAGACAATAAAACATCCATTGGAGGTGAATATGTTTAGAGGCACTGTGCTTCACCTTTATATTACAATGGATCTCATGTAAACTATGCAATTTATTAAACAACAAATTTAAACCTCAGTTTTCTACTGTACAGTAGATTCCCGCTGATTTGTAAACAAATACTGCAGCTTTATAACCCAAAGGCTGGAATTAGTTTATACATGTTTTTCTTTTCTTTTAAAAGTGTGCCATGATTTGAATAAGGAAGATATCTGCACCTTTATCTTTGTTTGAAATCATTTACATAATGGGTAAAGAAATTATATGTATGGTAGCTGACCAAAAATGTAAAGCTTTCATTAAATGTTGTCTTCAATGTGGAATTTTTGGTGCATCTAAATTATGTGTTGGTGCACTTACATGAAAAAGTTAGACACACCAGTGTCACCAGTGTAAAAAATGAGTCTGGAGCCCTGAAAAGTATTCAAATACCTAAAATAGTTTCATAGGTTATTGTCAAATCACATCAAACACATCAAATCAAATCTATACAAGTATGCATTAATTCTAATAGGAGATGACAAAATCATCATTATTGCAGCCATTTAACATTAACTGTCACATAATTAGGTAAAAGGAGGTCACCTTTTCAACTGTTACAACTACACCATAAAGACAAAGGAACAATCCAAAGCAGGAGATGAAGTCAGGGGATGAATACAAGAACCTTTCAGTGTCAAATGCATTAAACCCCCTATAATTTAGCGTTGTAAGACAATAAAACACCCATGGAAGGTGAATATGTTTAGAGGCACTGTGCTCCACCTTTATACTACAATGGATCTCATGTAAACTATGCAATTTATTAAACAACAATTTAAACCTCAGTTTACTACTGTACAGTACATTTCCACTGAATTGTAAACACATACTGCAGCTTTATAGCCCAAAGGCTGGAATTAGTTCATGTTATTTTTTTCTTTTTCAAGCCCAGTATAAGTAAATAGTGTAGCTGGATAGAAATGGCGAATTCTCGTAGCTGCCTGCACCGTGCACCATGATCGCATTTCACGTCACCTTATCAGATGCATTACAGCCAGTAACTGACACAGCCGAGTGACTGGCTGTGTCAGTTTGGTCCTTGCATGACCCGCGCTGCTGGAACAGGGAAAAATGCCCACGTGGGCCACAACTCCTGTTGCCTTGAATGGGCTCTGTCACTGCAGGCGAGACAAGGCTGCCAGGAGCATTCTTAGGACACGATGTTCCACCTGCTGCTGTTCACCGCCATGTCTCAAAAACAACAATAGTCAGTTCCAAGGCATGAAATATGTCTAGATTCTCTTTAATCTCTGTAGGTTTGTTTAGTTGTTTGTTTGAAAGTTTTATTAAAATGTATCTCTTATTAAAAAATATGTAGTTACTGTGTACGCTTTTTCCTGCAGGAGCTGCAAAGAGTCCATATTGTTGACCGTGGTTCAGCCGTACCCAGTAAGTGTCTCTATGAATGAAACTGAGTGTATTTTTTTAGGGCTGATGATTTTGTTCTCTGATCTATGAAAGCATGTCACTCATCACACCATATGTTTGCGCTGGCACCGGATCAGTAACATCGTATCCGACTGTTAGAGCCCGGCTAACTCAAAGGCGGTCAAAGTGATGCAGTCTTTCCAAGCCTCCTCGTGCCGTAGTGTCAGATAAACCTGCTACATCAACACTCACAAGTCACGAAGCACCAGATGGCGGTGAACACGGTGCCAGGAGCATATTCGTCCTTTGTTTACAGTTCACATGAAAAGCAAAAAAAAATTATTACTTGATTTCCTACCAAAAATAGACATTAGACCATTCAAGTTTGCTCACTGAAAACAACAAATGCTGTTTTTTTTTTGTTTTTTGCAGGGCTGAAATGAAGGCCTAAAACTCAAAAACATAATGTCAAAATCCATTCACCGTACATTTCAATCGATCAATGGTTTTAAAAAATGGCCACTTTACAATAGTTATAGTTAGTTATAGTATAGTTGAATAAGGATCTGACTTGCAGAAAAAAAATGAGTTCAGTATCCCATAATAATCCAGAGGACCAAGCAGCTCTCACAATTCAGCCTGTAATTGGTTCCGTTTAGCAGGCAGCCACAATGACACACCAGTAGTGCCCTCACACAGAGACACTCTTTTACATCAAGCACAGAGTTGGGAAATGGGAGATTGTCATATTTCAATAAGCATACTACTCACCCTTGAATTGTGTGGAGCTGAAAATGCCTCATCTCCTAAGGAACTGATTGTAGTTTTTGTTGTGTTTTTCCCTTCTTTTCCTCCAAAAGTCACCGAAATCGGCATTCATCAGTGCAGCCAAAAAGGCCAAGTTAAAGACTAATCCTGTTAAAGTCCGCTTCGCCGAAGAGGTCATCATCAATGGCCAGGTCCCTGTAAGTCACATTGGACACTGATTCATTCACTACATATATAAAGGTTCTTAACAGGAGACAACAGCAGCAGGTTAGAGCTGGCACAGAGAAAACATGCTCATATATAGAAGGAATGAAATGTTGCATGAAGAAATGTATGGCTGAAAAAAATCTCCTACTCTTCTTCCACTTTCTTTTTATTACTGTGCCATCACTGGGATGGATGAACATATGGATGTGATTGACAGAAAAAGGGGGACACCCACAGAGAACTTCAAATCAAATGTAAAATCCACATTATTTCCCCAAATGCAGAAATTAGCTTCAGTCATTCAGTCAATCTTCCATAGCATGGAGTCTTCAAATATGCAAAAGGTTTTCCCGACAGATTGTTCCGCCCCACTGATGCACTTTAACTACTGTACATAAACAACTTCAGTTAGAAAAAGTGAGATTTGTTGAACAAATGGTTTTCACTCTATCCTCAGGAAACCGTGAAGGACAACTCCCTTCTTTTTATGCCAAATGTTCTGAAGGTGTACCTGGAGAACGGGCAGACTAAATCATTTAGGTTTGACAGCAACACATCCATTAGGGTAGGTGCCGTTTCACTATGAAATATAGTTGCGTAATCTAAAGTGATGTACAGATAAATATTGAATGTTGCTCACAGTCACTCCTTTTTTTATTATTTCACTGTGGCCTTCAGAACCTCACCTGGACTTAATTGAAGTTAATTGATAATCATATGATTCATGGTTATTATGATTGGTGAGTAATTCATGCATGGTTCTTAAAGTTCTAGTAACCAGTATGACTGTGTCTGTATTAAAGGATGTAATCCTGACTCTGCAAGAGAAGCTGTCCATTAAAAGCATTGAACACTTCTCTCTGATGCTGGAGCAGAGAGCTGAAGGATCTGCCAGCAAACTCATGCTGCTGCATGAGCAGGAGATGCTAACTCAGGTGAGCTGTCATCCGTACCCCTTAATACTCAAGACAGGGGCAGGCAGTTGAATAATAGACCTGAACACATTATAGAAATAGTTTGACATTTTGGGAAATGGACTTATATTTACTGCTTTGCTGAGAATTAGATGAGAGGATCAATGCCTTATCCATCCATTTAATTCAAAAGGCTGAAGCCAGGAGACACTAACTTAGTTTAAACATAACATGAACCCATAAACATAAAAGTGTGAAAATGATCATTTCTGGTTTTACAAAGAGTTATGAGTAAGAATATTTCTTGGCTGGTTTCCTGGGTTCTTTGCTGGTTGCCTGGAAACTTCACTGTGATAGCGTTACTCTAAAAAGTCATGGTCCATGGCCAAGAAATAGCCCCTTAAGAAGGAAAGCTACTTTTAACTTGATTTTACACTTCAGTTTTTACAGATGAGACAAATGAAATATAACATGTTAATTAGTAGGATTTAGACATACTCTTGACAGATTTTTGGATCTTTGGATAGTGCCTGGCTGGCTCTTTCCCGCAGCTTTAAGTTAAGCTCAACTAGCCTCCAGCTGCTAGCTCCAATTCCATATTAGAGAGATCAATCTTTGCATCTGATTTTCAGCAAGAAATCAAATAACTTTACTTCTGAAAATGCAATGTAGTTCTTCAGTCACTAGGCATCACTGTAAAAACCCTGACAGACTTTATGATTTATTATGTATTGTACATCAATAGTGTAGAAAGTAGGGTGATATCAGATAAAATGGGCCATCGGTAAAATGGGAAATTAGAGCCAATGACTACAAAGGATTTCAAACTGTTGACATAGCTTGACAAGAAACAGGTGATTTGATTAGTTTATGGCTTCTATTGTGTTTTGATTAGTTTATGGTTTCTATGGTGAGTCAGACAATACTTCAAATCTAGACTCAACTGAAACTGAAACTGCTCATGTTAAAAAAGTGGCACAGTGGATATTTCAAGATTCATAGGGCCTAAATATTTATATTTTATTACATAATTCCAACACAAAATTATCAGAAACACTCATTATTAATCATAAATATGCATAGAAAATGCATATTATTATATCATGCAAAATTTTGTTATTGTCCCAAGGAATTTACCAAAAAAGTGACCCAACTACCTGATATAATCATATATGTTAAATGTTGCATGCAATGCACTGTCTCTCCTCATCTGAAAGAGAAATATTTTTTTAAAAATCAGTGAACTCCCCTGATTTCCTTATTTTAAATTGTGCTCTAGGTGACACAGAGGCCAGGATCACACAAGATGAAGTGCTTCTTCCGAATCACTTTTGTCCCAAAGGATCCGGTGGACCTGCTTAGGAGAGATGCAGTAGCATTTGAGTACCTCTATGTCCAGGTGAATATCAGCAGATCCTGGACTTATTCTAATTTATGGGTTGAAGTACATTTCATTATTATTCTGTATTGAAAGACTCGCAGCAGAAAAGTCCTTGATGGCTATGACACAGTCTAGACTGTGTTCCGATGTTGGCCCTGGCAACCTGTTGTTGCAATTGTGTTGTTGTCTTGAATGCCATGCTTGTTGACTGAAGGGTAACCACCTCCTGTCCTGCCTCCTCTCTGACGCCTCCAGAGCTGTAATGATGTGGTATTGGAGAGATTTGGGTCAGAGCTGAAATACGACACAGCCCTCCGCCTGGCCGCCCTGCAGATGTATATTCTAACCATCAATACCAAGCAGTCCCAGAAAGTTTCCCTCAAGTATATTGAGTAAGTACATTAGGTTTCACACTGTGCTGTGTGGGTTGGAATCAATGGCATGTATTCTAATTGCTGAACTTGCTGAACAGAGCCATTTTTTGTTGTGTCTAATGATGTATTTTAGCCGTAGAGGAGACCGGTAAGGCTTGAATGCAGTAAAACAACAAACATGATAATGTTTAATGATCTCACTAGCACGTTGTTCAGCTGTAATCCTAGGCGACACATCCCTGCTGGTTAGTTAATGATTCTGATTGTACCCTGTCGAGTTAATCAATGCACAATCTCTGGGTTGAAGTAAATCAATGGAGAATGATGACTTGGCTGTTTTTTTTCACATATGATTGAGTGACCATCTCTAATCTTTATGAATTGCATGTCCGCAGGAAGGAGTGGGGCCTGGCGCTGTTCCTTCCTCCTGCAGTGCTGTCAAGCATGAAAGAGAAGAACATCAAAAAAGCTCTCACTCACATCCTGAAAACAAACCAAAACCTGGTACCACCTGGTAAAAAGGTACAGTGTGTCTTCCCTTCCCTCTCTCTGTCTCTGTCGGTCTGTCTCTTTCATTCTTCCATCTCAGTACAACAGCCTTGTACTGTTGCCTTGCACAGAATCCGAAATGACTCTTGCCTGCCACCTAGTGGAAGATTCAGTTTCAAAATATTTTCTGGGTGGTTGTGAAGATAAATAATACTGCAATTTTTTTTTTTTTTTTTTTTTTTCATTTTTTAACATGAACTCATTATTTCAGCTTGGATCTTATTTCATATCACTTGTTCCTTCTCCATTGCAGCTAACTGCCTTGCAGGCAAAGGTCCATTATCTGAAGTATCTCAGTGACTTGAGACTGTACGGAGGACGGGTGTTTAAATCCACACTTATTGTGAGCAAAATCGTTCTTTATTATTAATGTTATTTTTTTTTACATTGCATTTTTATGCAGCCCTGAAAAGAGGGATGTCATGTTACAGGCTGCTTGATATGCAGGGGACAAAAATAACATTTGTGCTGACTCTCTCTTCCCTTTTTACAGCAAGGCGAGAAACACACAGAAGTGACTCTGCTTGTGGGACCCAAATATGGCATCAGCCACGTGATTAACACCAAAACAAACCTGGTGGCTCTTCTGGCTGATTTCAGTCACGTCAACCGCATAGAGATGTATACGGAAGATGACAGCAGGGTTAGAGTGGAACTCCATGTTCTGGATGTAAAGGTTAACAAACCTTCTGTCTCTAAAAACTGACTGCTCTGTTTTTTAATACTTTCTGTGGTTACAATTCTCTTCAGCCAGTCATTAGAACCTCATTCTGCAGCCCCACTCTCTCTTTTTTATCATGCCATTGTCATCTGCTTATCTTCCCTTTTCACAGCCCATCACTCTCTTAATGGAGTCTGTTGATGCAATGAATCTGGCCTGTTTGACTGCCGGCTACTACAGATTACTGGTGGACTCTCGGCGCTCCATTTTCAATGTGGCCAAAAACACAAACAGCATGGAAACAAGTATGTCTAAAACCATTATAAGATGACTCATCAGTGCTGTGTGTCAATAGTGTGTGTGTTTGTGTGTGTGTGTTAATTTATTTTTTGTTGTTGGTTCCTCTTCACAGCCCATGCAGGGAGAATAAAGCAGAACTACCAGGCCATCGAGTGCACATACAGCACACCCCATAAAGGCTGTGAAGACAGAAACAACCAGAGGTTCAGCCAGGACTTTTCTGACCAGGAGTGTGAATATTTTGACCATGGCAGATGTGAGGGCCAGCCGGTCTACATAACCGAGATCCACCAGCCTCAGCACTCAATGCACATGGCAGAGAGAGTGGAGTGCTGCAGACTCCCTTGCGCTCAGACTTACCTCAACGTCCCGAGGCCCAAACCCCAAGACTCCTCCAGGAGCGCAAAGGTCTCCTTCATATTTGGAGACCCTCCCTTAGATAGCATAAACCCTCAAAATCTGGGTTACCAGAGACTGATGGACGAAAGCCCAGAGATCCTAGACAATCAGAGCCCTGTGTACAGACGCCTCGAGGACGACTATAAGATGATGGATGCCATAGAAGACGGGTACCAGTACTCCACCAAAATCTTTGGTCCTGCTGAGTGCATCGAGGAGCCGCTGCTACACGACATCTGCTATGCGGAGACAACAGATGATGCCGAGGATGAGGACGACATCAGCTGCGAGGAAGACACAGTGATGAGTGACATCGACAAGCCAACGTTTCTCTCGCTCTCAGGGTCCAGCGATGACATCATCGACCTGACCTCCCTCCCCCCACCCCCGGAGGGTAACGACGAGGAGGACAACGACGTGCTGCTGCACTCCCTCAACCTGGCCATTGCCGCTCCGCCTCCCGGCTTCAGGGACAGCTCTGACGAGGAGGAGCAGCAAGGGGGAGCCGGGACTCAGGCACAGGGGGCCAGCAACGACATCCCAGTATCTCTCATAGATTCAGTGCCCACTCATGGAGTGGAGGGCCACAAGGAGCCTCTGGACGATGCGGTGGTGTCCACTTTACAGGCACTCGAGGCCCTCGCTGCATCCGAGGAACAGAGTCCCGCACAGTCCGAGAGTATCGCAGGTTCTCCTTACACTATTGTAACGTTCATTCATTAATGCTGCACATGCTCCAGCCATTCACTTTTGATTTGTTGATGTTGATTTTTTTTTTCAATAAAGCTCATTTTATTCTATGTTTCCATTTGTATGAGCATTTCTTCATTCATTTGAGCAGCATTCTCTTCATTATTGCATCTTTCATTTTGTCATGATTTGTTGTTTTTTGTTATTATCATGTCATGCTTTATCATTTGCATGCTGCACCATGTCAAATACCTCTTGCTAATGTGTAGAAAAAGTTGGAAACATCATTTTCAAACATCAGCATAATATCAAGTTTTTAATATCTCTCAATATTTCATAGATAAGTGAATTTATATTTTAGGTGGAATGTTATTATGCAGGGCGACATGGTGGTGCAGTGCATAGTGCTGTTGCCTCCCAGCAAGAAGACCTTGGGCTGGGACCTTTCTGTGTAGAGTTTCTATGTTCTCCCTGTGTCTGTGTGGGTTTTCACCATCTTCCCCCGGCACTGCAATGACTGGCATTCATTTTGGGAAAAAGAAGCTGGTTAGCTTAGCTTAGCATAAAGACTGGAAACTGGGGGAATGTAAAAAACAACACGGCATGGTTTTACTGACTTCCTAGAGTCATGTTGTCACCATAGCACTAAAACCTCTTTTCATTTTGTTTCGTCTTCTCCCGCTTTATCCATGTTCGGGCCGTGGGAGCAGCAGCTTCAGCAGGGAAGCCCAGACTTCCCTCTCCCCATTTAGATGTATAACCTGTTTATAAGACAGATTTATAGTTAAGCAGATATTGATTTATTACCAGTCCTTATGCCAAGCAAAGCTAAGTTGCTCCATTTTGAATTGACACGTTTGAAAATTATACTGATCTAAGCATACCCCCCCCCCAAAAAAAATAAATAAAATAGCCATAGTATTTTTCCATTTAAGATTTATGAATAAACTGAAAACATATTTAAATCTTCAGCATAGTCTTCATATCAAGTTTTTTAAATATCTCTCAATATATCATAGATAATTTAATTTAGGTTAGGTTAATTGGAGACTCTAATTTGCCTGTAGTGTTGAGTGTGTGAGTGAATGGTGTGTGTCCTATGATAGGCTGGGGACTTGTCTGGGGTGTATCCCTGCCTCTAACCTGAAGTATGCTGGGATTGGCTCCAGCAGACCCCTGTGAGGGCGACACGGTGACGCAGGGGTTAGCGCTGTTGCCTCACAGCAAGAAGGTCGCAGGTTCAAGACCTCCTTGGTCCTGGGTCTGGGACCTGGGTGGGTTTTCGCCGGGTACTCCGGCTTCCTCCCACAGTCCAAAAACATGCTGAGGTTAATTGGAGACTCTAAATTGCCCGTAGGTGTGAATGTGTGAGTGAATGGTGTGTGTGCCCCATGATTGGCTGGCGACCATCTGGGGTGTATCCCTGCCTCTCGCCATAACGCGCTGGGATAGGCTCCAGCAGACCATGTGACCCTAGTGAGAAATAAGCAGGTATAGAAGATGGATGGATGCTACTATGCAATAATTATTGAATTAGATCTGTTATTGTTTCCTTTTATTTAAAACGTCTTGACGTTTTTATGACTCTTTTAATGATTTTTAACATTTTCCTTGTGCTTATGATGAAGTTGGTAATGAACTGTCTCTCTGTGGTACGCAGGTGTAGAAATATCACGAGCCTTTAGTCCAGAGTCCTCCGATTCTGGCAACGAGACAAACTCCTCTGAGATGACAGAGAGCTCGGAGCTTACCACAGCTCAGAGAAACTCCGACAACCACCTGAGGATGCACGGTGCCATGACGGAAGGATACCACGCCACGAACGAGGAAAAGACAGAGGCCGCTGCACCTAGTGATGGTGGTGTGAGAGCCATGCAGCAGTACAACCCCCAGGAGCATCAGGAAGGGGAGGCAAAATCATCTGCTGTTGCCTCCTCCCAGATCTTTCACTCAGATGGTGGTGAGATGGAGCCAGAGACAATGGAAATAAAATCAGTTAGCGAGTACTTCACTAAGATGCACATTGGTTCGGTGATGAGCAGGCCGAGGGGAAAACAGAGAGAGACAGAAAGCAGAACCCAAAGAGATACCTGCGAGTCCTCTGATAGAGCCCATGTGACCTCTCAAGACTCAGCTAAAGAGGAGCCCCCTCATCTCGTTGGAAAGTATAATGCCTTCACTGTGAGGGATTCCTATTACATGAACCAACTCGATCTGGGGCGAACTCACTTCAAAGACAGACACCAAAAATGGCACCAGAGAGTGACGGGGAACAAAATGGCTGAAAATCCCGCACCAGAATGTGTAAATGAGTCACAGGCCTCCCACGCAGAAAGGCCAACAGTGAAGGGAGAGAAACAGAACTCGGACGAAAGAAGCCAACCTCTAAATCTCCGTTCCTCATCTAAAGGAGACGTCTGTTCACAGGAAAGTGAGCAGCAGCAGCAGATGAAGACGCCGGCATTAGAGCAAGATGTTGCACAGTTATACGAATACCACACGAACAAGCGCATGTCATCGATACAGAGCGAAGGGGTTCATTCCCTCCAAAGTTCACAGTGTTCCTCTATAGACGCCAGTTGTAGCACGGGCAGCAGCAGCTGTGTCACTCCCATGGATTCGCCTCTTTGTGCCACAGACAATATGCATGTGCTGTCAGAGTCCTCCCTCAAAGGGCTGAGTTATGTAAGTGCTGAGGAGAAGGCTTACGGGCCTCCAGGCCATGTGAAGCCAAGCCACCCCATGGACCCCACCCTGCTGAGGAAGATCCACGCAGCTACCAGTGCTGAGCCTGGGTTTGGGATTACACGGGACAGCAGTAACAGGATGCCCAAAATAAAAGAAACCACAGGTAAAACTAAACAGGAGAATGCTAACTGTAATCTGTGTCTGTCTATAGCTAAAAAACAACAGTGAAAAAAATACTTGTTGCTTGCAAGTAAGGGTAGGAATATATTTTAAAGTTTAAATTCACACAAAATACAAACATTATAATACATCTGGTTTCATTTGACTGGGTTTTTAGGTGTCGACTTCCACTCCAATACAATGAATGTGGTTCAGTGTTGTTTTTGGCGCTTACATGAAATAAAATGTAAAAAAAAAAAAAGTCCTCCAGGCCTTACCATAAATTCCTATTCCTATTGAGAGACTATTCCTCTGGGGATATGTTATAACATGGACATAGTTTTTTTTTTTTTAATCACAATTTTGTTTGTGACAGACCACAAAGAAAATCAATCACATTCACCTCAATTGTATTAGAATGGAGGTAAAACATCTGCATGTACCACTAGAGGACTAAGTAAGATAATATGTGTTTTTAAAATCTGTTTCCCCTTGAAATATATATCCCTGCCCTTCACCTGCAATGTCTGCCATTTGTTTTGGGAAAAAGAAGCTGGTTAGTTTAGTTTAGCATAAAGACTGGAAACAGAGGGAATGGGAAAAAACAACATGGTATGATTCCTGGAGTCATATTGTCACAATAGCAGTAAAACCAGATATAGATATATAACCTGTTCATAAGATAGATATAATGTTAAGCAGATATTGCTTTATTACTTATGCTAAGCTATGCTAACTACACATTTGAAAGTGATATTGATCTAAGCATATTATCAAAGAAAAAAAAGTTTGGCTTTACCTTAAAATGTTGATCCATCAATTTAATCCTTCAGAAACTAAAATAGCTATAGTATTTTTCCATTTAAGATTTATATATCTACCTATTATTGTATTATTGTGTTTGTGTAACACCTATTATTGCAGATGAATATGTGTTGTCAGGTAGATGCTTAACAGTTCTCTTTGTTTTGCTACTACCCCTAGTGTAGCTTGCACACAGCTGAAGAAGGTTGGCGAAGAGTCATCTTTAGCTCTCTGTAATGAGTCCAGTATCATCACCACAACCATGTCACCATCATCACTACAAGGTAGCACAGAGGCCAGCGGGCTAACACAGGCCAGCCCCGAGCCCAACCCACACACCCTGGTTTTCCCTTCATGTGGATTTTCCGGTGACCCTACAGCAGGAAGCTTCAGGAAGCCGCGAAGGGTTCAAATGCTCAGAAGGAGCTGGAGCACCATAATACCAGGGTCCAGGAGTTTAGAAACACTGTTAGAGAAGACCAAAGCCACACTTACAGGGAAGAGTGCCGGTCAGAATCCACTGTCTCATGATCCTCCAAAAGTACAGAGGATATTCTCTGCCAAAACCTTGCCCAAGAGTTTGTCCCAAGGTTCAGTCACCTCTAATTCATTGTGTAGAGGGATGTCTCGAGGTGCCTCCTTGCTGCCAGAGTCAACAGCGCCGAGACTGGACACAGGTGCGTGGAGGTGCCATAGGCCATTCAGTCACTGCTTCCTACAGAGAAAGAAAAACACTGCTGGTTACAATGATGAACAAGAGAAGCCTTCAAGGCTTCTGTTCTCTATCGGCATCAGCGGAGAGGAACACAGAGTCCCGAAAGCCGAGCAGGGAGACAGGGTCACCACCAGAAAGGACATAAGCCTCAAGGCGAGGTTAGAGCGCATAAATTCAATGAAGGGAAAAACATACAGCCTTCACACGGGGTTCGCACTCGCACAAAAGGATGCCTTAGAGATGATCGGTGTGGTGCGCTCCGGCGTGGGCCCCTTGTCCAAAAGTAAGAAACTAAAGGTCAACGGGGCGGACACAGAGACGTTCTCCCAGCTGCTCTTCATGCAGGCCAAGGTGCTGAATAGTGCCTGCAGCCAGATGGCTGAGGAGTACGACAGCCCAGAGGAGCTGCTACTCACCCTGACGCACAGCTTCCACACGCTCTGCTGCCTGACACAGGCCTGCATGTCCCTGGTGGACGGTCTGAGCGCCCAGGCTGAGCGGCGCGAGGTGGTGGCCAAGGTGGACGAGGTTGTCATGAACTACGTGTGTCTGCTGAAAGCGGCAGAGGCGGCCTCAGGGAGTTCCCCCAGTGATCAAAGTGTGAATGCATTGACACATCACTCTGCCACCATGTCTACTATTATAAACACACTAACTCATTCACTGAAAACACTGCTCAGCAAATGAACTGTTGTGTCATTTTGTTCCGATTATTGATTTCAAAGCCATACATAACAGACATGGGTTTTAAAACCAATGTGAACAGCTGTGGACAAAAAAAAATATATCTTGCCTTGTGTACACTATATTTTATTATGTAAATTAAAAAAATTATATCAATAAATTTTAAATAGATTATATTAAGGCCTCTTTGAAGAAGCAAATGATCCCCCTCCTCCCAAATATATTATTAAATATTACATAATAAGGATTGTTTTAATGATTTATTGGTTATGTTAGAAGCTTAACATGTAGATTATTACAACCTTGTTCGTATTCTTGTTTATACATTGTAAAATACATACATATTATGTTGAAGAAATACCTACACTATATACAGCTCTAGACAAATCATTGCACAAGACAAGACATGTTCAAATCAAAGTAACGTATATAACTTTCAATCTCTGGATTCACCTTAATTTAATGAATACTTTCCACATGAATACTGAGTACTTTCCTGTTATTTTTTTGTCAACGTTAAAGAGATTAAAACTTTTTAAAAGTTTTATCGCCCATGTTTCTTTGTTTTTACAAATTCCCTGTCTCTCATTTCATTGCTCTCTCAGGCAATAGAAAACACGATAACAGAAGCTGAGAAAATGGCTTCTCTAAGGTTTTCTCCAAGATTTGTGTTATTCATACTATATATATATATATTGTATGAATAACGCAAATCTTGGAGAATCTTGACCTATGTTTAGTTTTGTGACAATGTTTAATAATCCATCATTTTGCCATTTAGTCAGGCCTGAGTGGTGGTAATGCATTTTGCATTAATGAATTAATGATGATAATGAGCTGGAGTATTATGTGTGAGAGTAGACAAGTGCAGGCTAAAGGAATGGTAAACTGGTTGCATTTCTCCACCATTTTTCTGCCAACCAAAGTGCTTTACAGCCATGCCAACATTCAGCTATTCTCACATACATTCACGCGTTTTTTATCAAACATGCTTAAAAATGTGTCTAATGCTCAATCTAGACATGGGACGATTTTTGGTATATCCACAAATTGCAATATTTCTGTCGTATGTGATATTTTTCACAAAAACAATCTGCTTTGCTGTGAGTTCCAGATTTATTTGAAGTGTGATGATACAAAACATTACAGAGAAGTGGCATTCAGTTTTTATGCTCTAAATATATGGACCAATTTATTTTCAGTTCATACATTGGGTCTTTCAAATAAAGGGCAAAACTTTTACAAACTGTATATACTATACTGTATATGTTACTAATAGCCTCAAAGCAGCGACAGATCACAGAAGAGGATTCTGCTCACTGCCAAAATAATCCAACTTCAAGCATAGGTTTCACTTTCCACTGCAAGCTAATCAGAAATGAAACAGCTTTCTCCGCTGGTTTTAGGCACTGGATAACTCAGGAGTCCTCTAACTGTGCAATTATGCTGTACTGTGTTCTCCTTGATCCCTCTATAGTAAAGAAACTCTCTCCATGGTTATCTTAGCATCAAACATGCGTTGCACCATTACATAACAAGCAGAAATCAATCAATAGTTGTCAAACAGACATTGCAAAATATGAAAGATTGTGTGGCTTGAGACAAAGGGGAAGTGATGCTGGCTAATTATACACATGCTTCTAACCAAAGCCACCTGCTACTTTCAATCTCATTCCCTAATGCTACACATAATGATCATCAAATCTCTTTCAGAACTTCGTCCAACCTGACAACCATAAACACAGCAGGACCCCTTTTCCATTTCTCACATGAAACAATGTTCCTCAATCTGGTGAGTGTCATTTATCTTTGTTCGTATGCTGTAGAACATTGTTAGGACTGTCTTCAGAAGTAGTGGAATGGTAGGTTGGCTTGGATCAGACTTGATATAATCTTCATGGAGAAACAAGAAATGAAACATTCACACATTTTCACACAAGTTTCAGTAATTGTGAATCGGTATGTTTTTGCATTACTCAAAATGTTTGTTTGTAGTGTATTATCAATACTAAATGTCCTACTGAGTATTATATATGTTTCCTCCTTCACACATTCCTCAGAGAGCTGTTTGTGTTTCTGTACAGATTTGCTTTCTACTGCTCGGCTTGTGGGGCTGTGCTCCCATATGGATGGCAAACATTTCCTACCCCAAAACCCTGCCATGTGATGTCATTGAGTACAAAGACGGGAGCACAGTGATGGTGGACTGCACTGAAAGGAGCCTCAAAGTCGTCCCTCGTGGCATCCCGGGAGACACCACCAACCTGACACTCACAATCAACCACATCCCTGCGTTGAACTCCAGCTCCTTCTATGGCTTGGAGAACCTGACTGAGATCGACATGAGATGCAACTGCGTGCCTATCAAAATTGGCCCCAAGGACCGCATGTGCACGAAGAGCGTGACGATGGAGGACAATACCTTTACTGGCCTGAGAAATCTGCGAGCACTGTATTTAGATGGGAACCAGCTCTACAGGATCCCTAAAGGCCTGCCGCCAAATCTGAGGCTGTTGAGCTTAGAAGTGAACCACATTTATAATATTTCTAAAGCGAACCTCTCCAATATCAGAAACATTGAGGTGCTTTATCTTGGTCAGAATTGTTATTTCCGTAACCCATGCAATGAACCCTACACTATAGAGGATGGTGCATTTTCACAGCTCAACAATTTAACTCTATTATCTCTTAAGTCTAACAACTTATCCTTTATTCCAGCTCAGTTACCCACAAGCCTGAAGGAGCTATACCTCTACAATAATAACATTACAAAGGTCACAGAGGAGGATTTCAAAAACTTAACCAACTTGGAGATTCTGGATATCAGCGGAAACTGTCCTCGGTGTTACAATGCCCCTTTTCCATGCAAACCCTGCCCGGACAATTTACCACTTCAAATCAGCAAGACAGCTTTTAAAATGCTGACAAAACTAAAGACGCTGCGCTTGCACAGTAACTCTCTAACGTGTGTGCCATCCGATTGGTTTGCCACTACGAAAGACTTGAGAGTACTTGACCTTTCATCAAACTTTTTAGCAAAAGAGATAGGAGGCACCACATTCCCACAATACTTGAGCCGACTGGAAGAACTGGACCTTTCGTTTAACTATGAGCTTCAGCGTTACCCTCAAACACTGAAACTAAGCTGCAGTTTCTCCCACTTAAAGTCCCTTAGAATTCTCAGAATAAAAGGATTTGTGTTTCAACAGCTAAAACCAGAGAGCATTGCACCTTTAAAACATTTACCAAATTTGGAAGTTCTAGATTTGGGCACAAACTTCATTAAAATGACAAACCTTAGCATCCTGATGGAATTGAAAAGCTTCAAAATCATCAGCCTGTCTGACAACAAAATATCTTCCCCCTCTGAAGCGCAAGAGTCTTTTGGTTTCTCTGGAGCTGAGCCATTGCTCTGGTCTCCCATGTCAGCTGCAGCTCCGTACCAAAGTAAGGAAGTAAGAGAGATTCATTATTTCAGATATGATGAGTATGCTCGCAGCTGCAAATATAAAGATAAAGAACTTGGGGTTGTAACATCCTTTGTCAACAAAAACTGCAGCCAGTTTGGCAAAACCCTTGACGTGAGCAGGAACAACATTTTCTTCCTGCATTCAAGATTTTTAAATCTTAGTGAGCTGAGGTGCCTCAATCTGTCTGGAAACGCAATGAGCCAAAGTCTGAATGGCTCTGAATTTACCTACCTGACTAATTTACAGTACCTAGACTTCTCATCAAATCGCCTGGACCTGCTCTACCCTACCGCATTCCAAGAGCTACAAAATCTGGTCATCTTGGACATAAGCAACAACAACCACTATTTTGAATCCGAGGGCTTGACACACATGCTTAATTTCACTCAAAATTTAAAAAATCTCAAGGTACTGCTGATGAACCACAACAAGATCTCGACATCGACTAATACAGAGCTGGAGAGTCAGTCTTTGGAGAGGCTGGAATTCAGAGATAACCGGTTAGATATGCTATGGAGAGACGGTGACACCAGATATTTCAATTATTTCAAGAAACTGAGTAATCTGACCGTCCTCGACATTTCCCATAACAACCTTAATTTTATTCCAGATGAAGTGTTCAGTGGTCTGCCAGACAAGTTGTCTGAGCTCTACATAAAAAACAACAAACTAAAAACTAAATCCTTTCATTGGGAGAAGCTGCAGCTTTTACATTCCTTGAGAGTCTTAGATCTTAGTGGAAACAGCTTAACTGATGTTCCAAATAAGCTGGCAGACTGCACTGAATCCCTCGAGAAGCTCATTTTACATAAAAACCAAATCCTAAAACTCACACCAGAGTTCCTCAAGGATGCCTACAATTTGAAATACTTGGATCTCAGCTTCAATCACATACAGTACATCGAGCAATCCAGCTTTCCAGATGCTGTTGTTGATCAGATGGACATGCTGCTTTTGCAAAACAATAGGTTCCTGTGCACATGCAACGCCACTTGGTTTGTCACGTGGCTCAACAGGACCAAAGTGACCATCCCCAGACTGGCCACAGCTGTTACCTGTGCTGCTCCGGGGGCACAAAGAGGCCATCCGGTGGTCTCGGTGGACCTGCTGGCCTGCCAGCACAATTACCTGTCCATCATTCTCTACACCCTCGTGACGTCCCTCATCCTCAGCTTCCTCACCCTGTCCATCTCGAGCCACCTCTTCCTGTGGGACGTGTGGTACATCTACCACTTCTGCCGGGCTAAGCTCAAGGGCTACATCCGCCTGCGCTCCCAGAGTGAAATCTATGACGCCTTCGTGATATACGACACTAAGGACCCCGCTGTGTCCGAGTGGGTGACCAAGGAAATGTGCGTCCACCTGGAGGGCAGAGGAGACCGCCGCCTGGCACTGTGCCTGGAAGAACGGGACTGGATCCCCGGGTGCCCCTTGATTGACAACCTCTCACAGAGCATCCACAGGAGTAAGAGGACGGTGTTCATCCTCACCAACAGATATATTAAGAGTGGGAACTTCAAGACGGCTTTCTACATCGCCCATCAACGACTGATGGATGAAAAAAATGACGTTATCATATTGATCTTTCTGGAGAAGGTGCCTTGCAACTCAAAGTACCTGAGATTGAGAAGGAGACTATATAAGAGGTCTCTCCTGGAGTGGCCAACAAATCCTCAAGCACAGCCGTACTTCTGGTTCACACTGAGAACTGTATTGGCAACCGAAAGTTACAAACAATACAACAATCTCTTCAAAGAGACACTTTAAATGTAATTCACTAGTGACCATGTAATGCTGAGTTCTTTCTTCAATTTTGGATTGTTCTAAATGTATTTCTGTAAATGATTTTGTAAATATCTCACCCTTTACATGTAAGATAAAGAAAATAATTATAATAATAATGAATAATTGTATGCTTTTTTTTTAAAAAAAAAG